>VWZL01000840.1:95284-393463 GCA_013396915.1 Stercorarius parasiticus
CCCCCAAACAACAAACCATTTATTAGATGCTGAAAAAGAATGAGATTTTGGTAGCAGGCTTACTCCTGTGTAGCTGCTGTAATATACCACAATTCCAAGTTCTCAAAGCATGTGCATTTCTTTGTCAATCTGTGAGGTTCTTTACTAATTGTAACTTCTATGAGACATGGAATGGAAGGAATATAGCATCAGGTGAGTATTTCCACATGCTTTTTTCATTCTTTTATGTGCTTCATTGTTCAAAAGTGAATGTTGTCTGTAATAGGCTAGGCACAGGGGAAAAAAAGTAATGATTCAGATGAAGATTGACAGCTAAAGAAGGTGTGCATGTTCAGTTAGTTACATTCACTAAATAATGATGTGATATTATTAGCAATAGAGGTGAAGCCACTGTGAAACTTTAGCTAATGTGAAGCTGCTTGTGAATAGTGAGTGTCAACCAGAAAAAAACTTAAGCTCCTTCTAAGAGCAAGTCCCTGGTCTATTTCTCTTCAGAAAATTTTTACTTTACCATTTATTATCTTAGTTAAAGATATAATTTTTTCTCATCAATAAAGATAAAGTCTTTATAAATTGAATACTGAAAAATAATTGAAAATGCTAATTCTGCTGTTACTGCATTGGGTTAGGGCTGAAAGGTTTGAAAAAAATCCAGACATAAAAATAATTATTGTTAGGAGACAGTGGAGGGAAACTGCAGGAATGATGGATTCAAGTTTTGACAGATTCAAACTGAATCAGTTATTGTTCAAAACCCATTCAGGAATGATGAGTATCTTGAATCTAAATGTTATTAGTAGCTGATAAACAGAACTGAAGGTAGTTAGTTGAATGAATCTGTGGCCAGCTGAGACAAAGATTTTAAAACACCACCAGAACTTTGGCCACAATATTCAGGTACTTCCGTTATAGAAAGATTTGCCATTGCTTATCTAAACTGGAGACTTCTGTTAAACCATTATTTGAAGAGGACTTCAAATGCATTGACGAGTAGTTAGCAACTTAAGTAAATCAATAGATTGCAGAAATACTCATGAACACTAAACGATTCCTTGTAGATGCATTTATAATGTAGTACCAGTCTGTTTAAAAAATAACATTGAAGTTATGGTTAAAGAAAGATTGGAGGAAGAAGAGTTTCTCTCCTTAACAAGAAGAGTCAGAATAAAAGCAACACAGGTTTGTGTGTTACATGTGTGTCTTCTGCCTAAAGCTACTTTGTGTATTTGCTTAAAGGTACTTTGTATATGTCGAGTTATTTTTTACTCTATGATATATTGCACAATGGTGGCTTGCGGAAGTGCTTAGGGAAGGATATTCTCTGTGCAGTTCCTGGAGCGTACTAGCTCTTGGTCCAGTATCAGTTAGATTTAATGAGCCTTCCAGAATATTGCAAAGGCTTCTTTTTTTTCATAGAGTTGATAGGGAAGGGTGAGGATGTGTTTGATACAATTGAGAGGTAAAGATTTTTTTTTTGTTCAGTTACCCTTTGCCTGAACTTAGCTGCTCTCTTCATTTGAATACTTAAGGCTTCCACTTAAAGATGTTTGCCTTTATCAGGCCTGCTGAATGTATGTGAAGGTACTGACAATGTATTTGATCCGTGCTCTTGGTTCTAGCTATGCTCTAACTAATGGTCCAGTTACTGTAACAGCCATTTCATTATAGACCTTGATCAAATATTTGGGGTTTTTTTTGGCTGGCAAATCTCAGGAGTCAAGCTTCTATTTATATCACTAGTTTTCTGAAGGAGAGGAAAGATGTGATATGTTTCTAGGGACAGATGTTATTGTTTACCACTGAATTACAGCTCAATGCTGTGGTAACCTTTTTAGTATTAGCCGAGTTGGCATCATGAGAAGTGCTTTTAGTAAAGAATCCGGCAGCACTTGTATGTAAGATCAACTGAGTTTCCAGTAGTATTGGAAAGCCCAAGAAAATGTGTGTGTTTTCTTATATTCATGTAGGTGCATCCAGCCAGAAGTATTTGGCTAGTGAAGGCACAAAATGATATGCGGCAGTGTTAAATTCACAGAGACCAAACCGAAAGAAAATATATTCTGCAATGTCTTCAGTGTGTTAGGTTCTTTTGAAATCAGTAATGCTGTTAATTCTCTAAATTGGTGTTCCTTTGTCACATGGAAGTATTGTGGAAGTTTGGGTTTTTTTTTAATACTTGATAGGATCTTCCAGTATTTTTTATTATAGATAAGTGTCTTATTTTAAAGTGGGCTTGTGTAGAAACCGTGGTAATTTTTGTACATTTACGTGAGCCAGTAAGCCCAATCATAGTTTTTTAACTTGCTTAGGCTGTTTATTTTTCATCGAGGAACTGGCTTCCTCTTTGTCATGGTTTAACCCCAGACAGCAACTAGGACCCTGCAGTTGCTCGCTCACGCCCCCTACAGAGGGATGGGGGAGAGAATCAGAAGAGTCAAAGTTAGAAAAATCATGGGTTGACATAAAGACAGTTTAATAGGTAGAGCAAAAGCTGTGCATGCAAGCAAAGCAAACCAAGGAATTTCTTCATTACTTCCCATCGGCAGGCAGGTGTTCAGCCTTCTCCAGGAAAGCAGGGCTCCATCAGGTGTAGTGGTTACTTGGGAAGACAAATGCTGTAACTCCAAACATCCCCGCCTTGCTTCTTCCTCTCCCAGCTAAAGATAAAGTGTATGAACATACTGAGCATGATGTCACATGGTATGGAGTATCCCTTTGATCAGTTGGGGTCAGCTGTCCTTCTGACTTTTTGTGCACTTCCAGCCTACTTGCTGGTGGGGTGTTATGAGGAGCAGAAAAGGCCTTGACTGCTTAGCAACCACCAAAAACATTAGTGAACTGTCAACACCGCTCTCATCCTGAATCCAAAACACAGCCCCACACCAGCTGCTAGCAAGAAAGTTAACTCCATCCCAGCTGAAACCACGACACTCTTGCAAATGGAGTTAGGATTTTGTTGTCATGGCAACAGATTTCAGTACTTGTTTCCCACAACTTATATTTTCTGTGTTGCCACAGACTTAGGGCTTAACAGTGTTTCATCCACTGAGTTCTATCCATTGATATTTCTCAGAGGAGAAAGGCAGCTTTCCACTTTGTGTATATCAAGACTTTGAAGCTTTCCTGTTAAACACGTTTAACAAGATTCAACTTTCATATTATAGCCTGGGTGTTTTAATTAAAAAAAATATACGTATACACTAAAACACAAATATGTGCTGAGGTTTCCATTTGTGATCAAAATCAAGCAGAATTTAACCACAGAGTTTAGATGAAATAATAAATATGTTACTTAAATGGAAGATAATAGGAAGAATGGGAAGAGATCATACTGTATACAAATACTTGAAGTCTGAGTGTCATGTTTCCAACTCATAATATTCAGGAAATTAAAACAGCTTGTTAATTTTCAGAAACCAGTGAAATTTTAAATTCTGTCATGAATGGGAGGTAAAGGCTAACCAAATCAACAAGTAAGGTGCAAGGGGATATTATTATGCATAAAAGCAAAAGGAATAAGGAATACAAAGGTAAGCAAGAGAAGGCAAATATCTCAAACTGTAAAATACTAGCTACCAAAATGCATTTCTTACCCTAGAAGAAACCCAGACTAGGAAGAATCCGTGCACTGCTCCCACAATTGTCTTAAGAGCAAGCTTTGCAATGAAGCCCCAATGTGACAGTGTAGAGCTGTAAGACTCAGCCAATGTCCTATACAATGAGTCTGCACCACATTTACAAAACACTACATGCTTCAGCTTGCTCAGAGCTGCTCTAATGAGTAAGTTGCTACCTAAATAAATAAATAAATGATGGAGTAATGGGCAGTAGGCCTATGCTACAGACCCCATCACTGGAGGATGTGCCTAACACTAGTTATGGAGCAATGCCTTGCAAACATACCTCCTGCTGACTGTGATTAAGTTAGAAAGAACTGTACATTTAGGCAGGTATTACATTTTCCAGCCAAGTAGTTCTTTCTGATGAATATTGTATTTGATTGTATTTCTTTTTCTGTACTCTGAAACTAGTGCTGCCTATTGAAACACTAGCTTTATTCTGATATTTAAGAAAACATATTACTTACATAACATCCAGCAAATAAATGCACACATTGCAGGCTGTCTCTTAGAGGATTATTTTGTTTCAGAGAGAATTTTCTCCTTTCTCTATCTCTCAACCCTTCTAAAACACCATCTGTTATCAGACTTGTACAGACCAAAAAGTAATGTTTCCCAATTCTACACGCTGAATACTTCCATACTGCGCAGAGATTTTTCTGAATTACCCATGCATGACATGAATTAAAAAGGATCACTCTTTTAATTACAGTGGTGTAATGACTTAAATTAACTTTAGGTTTCATCTGTTTGTTTTTGTCTTTATTTTGTTCTGTATCCAACCACATTTTAACTTTAAAATCTTATCTATGGTATTGAGCTTTCCATGCCTGATCAGATTTTTGTTGTTGTTGTTGTAGCATACAGAATTTGAATAAATTAGTGGAGATAAGTGCCAGGGTGCTGGGAAAAGATGCCATATAAATGCTGAAATGATAATTAAAAGCTCTTTTCCCCAGCATTTTTCAATTTAAGAGACTCTAAAATGCCTTTATGTTCGATTACATTTCCTCTATCTATAGATCTTCTAACAAAATTATCTCCATGCCATTCAGCATATCCGGAAACTGCTATCTCTCTCTTTTCTGGTAAATATTTCTAATAGCAGCACAGGTGTTTCAGTCATCTACGCTTTCGGGCTATTTTGTTATTTCAGAGAAGCAGCACATGAAAGGCAACTTTCTTTGATATACTGATTAAATGCTGCTCCCCCTTCGAATGGGCATAGCAGCGTTCTTAATTACCCTTTTTCCTTCCCTTTTTCAGATTTCCAGGAGAAGAATAAAATAGTGATCCAACCTCATTGACAAGGATTTTTATGCTCTGTAAGGTTTAATTTGGAGGAATAAATGAATTCCTTCCACCACCTTGTCAAGGGGATGTGTCCATTAAACTTACATTTACTGTATGTGTGAACTCACAGTCAGAAGGCCATTCTGTCAATGACACGGACAGCATTGTTCCCTACTTTGCATCAGCTTTAGTGAGTAAGTGGGCACACTGTGTCTGGAGAGTTGTCAGTTGGCTGAGAAAGAGCTGAGCAAAAAAAAAAAAAGAAAAGTACCCTGATCTGACTTGCTGCGTGGCTACTTAATCACTATTACTGATGGTAAATAGGGCTGTGGAGAGGATAATATCCAGCTTGGGTGAACTGGAAAGATAGATATAACCTTTTTAGAGATTCAAGTTAGGACAGAGATTCTGTCCCAGCTGAGCAGGAAGCTGCAGTTAGTACATGTGTATGAGATAATTTTAATCTTATTGAGTACTACTGTCTGGGTAGACAAAGTAATTGACGTTTTAACACATGCTGACCTTCTGAGTATTTATTGAGGGGAATCATCGTACAAGACTTAGCTTGTTTTATCTTTGGTGTATTGATCACCAGTCACTGATGACAGTTTCATGCTAACATGCAATCGGTCGGGATTGAAAGTTGTTTTTTGTAAGTGCCCAAAATACTACATATCGCATTTCTAAGTGGGCTACCAGAACGGATATCAGAAAGGGATTGGGATATTAAGACAAAATTGCTCAAGGCAACACATCGGATGACAATTTAGCCCACTCTGGGAAAATCTAAGAGTAGGTGTATGGATTCAGACCAATTTATCTCCCTCAAAATCCTTTTCCAGCAGGGACAATTGGAAACCACTCATGGAAGAACAAGGAGAAAGAAAGCATGTGTGATGCTTCTTCTGAGTCATCTTCAGCCTCTGACCATTTCCAGCTCTATGGGCAATGTACTTAATAACCCTAAGTAGTTATTCAGTCTCCCTTTGAACCCATAAAAACCTACTGTATCCACAGTGCTCTTTATGCTTTTCTGCACTCCAGATCCCTTTCCTTTAATTTCCTTTCAATCTGAGCCTCAGTTGTTTTGCTTGAAGCTCTCTGGAAACCGTACAGGAAGAAACTGATTTTTTTGTCTCACGATACCGTTGCTTGTTCATACACTTCCATCATTTTGTCCCTAAGCTATCTCTTTTCCAGACACAAGAGTTTTAGCCTTGTCAAGCAGATCTTATATATAGCCAATCTCTACATATTGCTACCCTCTTCTGAGCCTTTAGTTCTTTCAGTATATCCTTTCTTAGTTGAGGGAAGATACGCATATAGGATTAGAAGTTTGGAAAAAAAATTAATTTATACCGTGGTATTACGGGCTTGTCTGTTTTGTTGTCTGTTCCTTTCCTAATATCCCTAATCTGTGGCTTGGTTTTTGACTTCTACTGAACCGGTGATTTCATGGAACTATGTGTCATAACCACAAGATTTTATTCAGTAATGGAAAGGGTAATCTTATAGCTTTGATTTTAAATGTAAAGCTGGCTTTATTTCTCATGTTCATGACTCTTTGTTTAACTGCTTTAACTACATGGAATGCATTAAACTATACTGAATTTCATCTGCCATTTTAATGCTGAATCACGTAGTCTTATGTGCTTCTTCTGTTCATGTGTGTCTGTAGCCAAAAAAAGACATACGCCTGTTACGCAGGAACTGTTATCATGATATTGTCACATAAAGGAGCTGTAGCAGGGGAAAGACACATTTTCTTTTAGACTCCCCTGGAACTAGAAGGTAACTTTGATGCTAATGAATCAGGGAAATTGTATTTATTCATTAATAAGCATGAAGCCATTTAAAGTTACCAAAGTGCTTAATGAGAATGAGTGTGTTAGCAAAAAGTTTATTAAATATATGTGAGAAAAGTCTAAGGAGACCCTTGTGTCTTTTTATTTTTTCTTCTAGAAAGATTTACTGCAATGTGAGGTGCATGGAGCTACAGCAGAAATTTTATTTAATGAGCAACACAATTCACTGCAAAATTCCTGTTTCTGTGTCTGCTTCATATACTACAGTGGACTCTTGGTTAGTTTCCCTGTAGAATATTGTGTTTTCTTGGCTAGTAATTGTGGCTTTACAATTTGGACCTTTGAAATGATTTTGAACTAAATGCTGCTTTTTAAGTCTTTAGGTGAAAGAAGTGAGGTATTAGTCATTAACAAGGGCAACTTTACTGATGAATTAGGGTGGGGGAGGGAAAGACATGCACACAAGTTTAATTATTGCTATCCAAAAGAATGAAAGTAAAATTGATTACGCAACCTCTTTTATTGTGCTTGATCTTAAAGGTCATAGAGGCTAGCTTCCTCTTCCTTAAGTTTCAACATTTTATGCCTAAAATCTAGACATCATTATAAGAGTATGAAATTCTTTGGAGATCACTGTGTTCATCCCAGAAGGGGAAACTGCCACTTTTAACTTCAGTCTCTATCACTTTCCCTGGCATTCACTTCAGACATCTAGTTTTCCTCTATATTCTTTCAGAGCTCATAAAATCAGAGAAAAATTATCTTGGAAGGATCCTTTGTGTTAGGGATTGCTGAATCCAGTAGCATGCTGCTGCTCCATGCCCCTGGGCCCAACCATTAGCAACGCTGTGCACGTATTCCCAAGAGGCACACACAAATGCACGTATATGATCCACATACATGCAGGAGGCCACACAGGTCACAGACAGAAAAGGCAGTGCTCTTGCAAATGCAAAAAAATGCAGCAATGGCCTCATCCTGTTCTCCTCTCTGGTGGATAAGGATCTGTTAGTGGGAAATACATGTATGCACAAGTCTAGATTCCCCAAGAAATGACTCAGGTGCTCAGTCTGCCCAATAGCATACCCTGGATCTCAGATCTCTCCAGCTGCTGGGACCTCGGCATATGAGCCTCCAGGCTGCAGGCCCACTGCAGCTGCTGGTGCAGACTCCCCTTGCACACAGCAACACACGCAGGTGCACACATTATGCGCTTCCTGTGCATCCTATGATATATCCCAAACTGCTAGGCAATAACCCGTCCCAGTCTCTAAGGTTTGTTCCCCAGTGCTCCCTTGGGCATGTGCAGATGAGCCTTTTCTCACGTAACCTAACACTTTGGAGTCCTGTAATCCCCATCTGTTCAAAGCAGATCTAACTTCAAAGTTTGATAATTCTGCTCAGGGACTTGCTCATTCAAGTGTCAAAATTGCCCAGGGCTGGAGTCCACAATCTCTCTGGGCACCTGTTCTAGCATCTGACCATCTTCATGGGGAAGAATTTCTTTACTGGTGGCAAATCATCATTTTCCTACAATTCTCTTTCACGTTCTAGGGACTGTGACTTTGAAGAAGGAGCAGAGTCTTACAAATGAGATAATATGGGAAATAAAAGAAACAAAGATCAATAGTGGTCTTTGACCTTTGATGAGTATGTCCTTACTGCTACCCCAAAAATCCTCAAACTTTTGTTTCCAAAAACTGGCAGTACTACATTATTTTGTTGCCCTGATAGAGATGCAACTTCTTTTGTGCCTATAATAAATCATGACACTTCTTATATGATTCAACAGACCTTTGGTATTTATAGGAATTACTGTTGACTGACAACACTGAATTGCATACTGTGAACTCTTGGTCTCTCGTGGAAGGTTTTACAGTTGGCCTCTTGAAACTTATGCAAATGTTCACAATTAAAAACATGATGTAGATACCGGCATGAGGACTGGAATGCTCTGTGTGTAGCAGTATGCCTTTTGCTGTTTTAATATGATTCTTCTTGGGACATTTCATGGCAAAAAAAAAAAAAAAGAAAGGTTAAATATAAAGTGGTTAGCATCTGTTGGGTTTCAAACACCTGAATTTGATGATTGAAAGCTCTGCGTGGCCAAAAGGCCACTAGGGTGAAGAGGCCTTATTATGCCATCACAGCAATGTTTATAGCTTCAATTTAATTACATTGTTGCCAGTCAATTCAAGCTATTATAGCATACAAGGAAAGAGATGAAGCTCCAAAAGACTATTTTCTAGTTATGGTGTCACTAACAATGAAATACTGTAAAGTTTCCATTCTAATGGAAATCCTTCCTTTATTAGTGGAAGTCTGTATTTTCACCACAATAATAAAAACCTTAAAATATTGATGATTAATTCTCTTTCATTTTATGTACAACATGGAGTTGAAAAAAATAAGAGATTCCTGTATTTTAATAGTATCAGTCTAAGACTTTTCTTCTCAGGCTTGTACAGTGAAATGATCATGACTGATACATAAAAATACCTCCTTTATATTTTAAGTGCTGTGGAAGATGGGTATAATGTGAAACTTAAAATTTGATGAAGCCTATGACTGAAACTGAGAACTTCCTTTCTTATCAAGAGCTTGTCAAAAGCACTTAATGGTTTTGAAATTAGTTGCATTTTTACTTTCTTTTTAGCTCAGTTAGCTAAGAGCTAACAGAGATCAAAGCATATTTAGAATTCCACATATCTACATTTAACCAGAGTTTTCAACCATTAAAAAAAAAAAAACGCCACAACCGATTTTTTGTGAAGTATTTTGGTGAGCAGGAAGGCCTAGATCAAGTGACTCCTGTAGGGGAAGCTCTTCTTTTTGAATAACATGACACCTTCTCCTTTTTCTATCTGTTAGTGTTTCTGATTTAAGATTCAAAAAGAAAAGTATTGGAAAGTTTATTGTCTTAGTTGTTAATGACCACTTCTCACTTGAAACTTGCCACACGTCCTGTGAGTAGTGTTATTAAGAAGGACCACCTGTCAATGGCACTCCAGTGATATACAGTTGGTTTTGATAAGGCCCATTATCACCTGCTTTTCTCTTGTGGATTGATAGATGTGCTTTACTCATTCTGTTTTGTTTGCTTGGATTATCTTAAATAGAATGATCTGAAACAGAGGAGAGTTACAACCCTTTTCCCCCTCCTCTTAATTGTTTCATTTCGGAATGTCTCTGTACTGTTTTTTGTATCAATATACTTAATGGCTAGGAATCCTTTTTCCTGGGTCAACCTCTTCAGCCAACGAGCAAAATGAAGTGTATTTCTTGTTCCAGAGATCTTAGTCTCAGCTAATTTCTCAAATCTTTTGGAGGTAAAGAAAGGTTGTCAGTAAAGGAACGCTAATTCTTTCAACAGGGAACTAAAGGACAGGGAAATTAAAAGGCTTATTAAAAATAGCTGAGGGAGAGAACAAAACTCTGCCTTTACAATCTCCATTTTAGTACTCCAACTAATGACCCATCCTTTCTCTTGTTATATGCTCTTATATCAGCAAAGTCCAATTAGTAATTTTCTCATTCAATCTGGTTTTCCAATGTTAGTAAGTAGAAGAATGTAAGTTAGTTTATTTCTTAAATTTGAGCTATGAATCATTTGAAAGACAGAATCTTTTCATTTGAAAACTTTCGCTATGATGGAGTCAGAAAGCCTAATCACCACCTTAACATAATTGTTAACTGAGGGGGCAGATCCAATTAATTAGACTAAAATGGACAATTTATAATGTAAACAGCACTTGTTAACTTCTATGTTGTTGTTATCTTGATTGGGGACTGGAAAGAAAAATTTTAAAATATCACAGCAGAAGATATTGTAAAAACACATTTGATTGAATTGAAAGGAAAAATCAACATGACACTTGCAAAAGCTCTTTTGAGGGTTTCAGCTTGTTTTTCACATCGAAGAAATGCAGTATTTCAATAGACCTTTGAATGGTCATGCAAATGGATTCTTAAAAAAATCTTTGGACAGTTGCCCATTGCTGCGACATGCGTCAGTCAGGAATATATCTATTTTTAAAAGCATCATGTTTACCTTTTGCAAAACCTTTCAGGCAGCACTTACTTTCTATCATCCGCTGCTGAACTGAAAAGAATGTTTTGAGACATAGCTGTATGTAGTTATGCTTTTTACAGAACTGACAAGAATAAAAATTTATTATTATCTTCAACAATGTAAAGTTCTCTACATAGCTGTGCTAGAGTCCTATTATTTAGCTTTTTATACAGCATGGACTGCTCAGTCACTTTCTGCACAGGCGTACTTCACTGAAGTTTTGATTCAGCATTTATACATTGTTAAAACCAGTTGAATCAGAACCTAAAATTTTATTCCCCTGGCATAATTTTCTCTTTTGGGAATGTTATGAATCCAGGACTGTAGAACAGTATCTAACAGGAATTTTTAGTTCACAGAGAGTTTTAAAGTGCACTTTTTCGGCACTAGACAAATAAAGCTTTGTTAAGTTTTCTGAACTTTTACCTTTTGCATACACTTCGCTGTGCTAAACTTATATCATAATACTTTTATTATTGAATATATTGGTTGCTTTTAGTTTGCCCATGTGTCTAATCCAGTAACCTTTTTTCTTTTTATACTTGCTGGTTAATACATTTTTAAAAATATAGATAATCAATTGACTGTGTAGTGCTAAAGTAGAAAACACTCCTCAGACTTTAATCTGTAAGCACTAAAATTACTGCAATCCCTCAGAACACTTCAGAATTTCCATTTTGCACTCAACAGTGATTTCTCCAATGATTTTTTACCTTTAATTTATACTAGGTACTGATAAGATATTAGACACCAATCTGCAACTGACTGTCCCTTTGGGTGAATTGCTTTGCTGCAGAGATTTCCACCAAAATTCTGCCTCTGTGTCATGGAAACAGCTGCAAGACTGTGGCCTAAAATCTTAAAGCTACAGGGCAAAACCTAATCCTATCAAATCACTTTGATGCTAAAGAATGATAAGAGACATTTGAAGTCTCTATGCAAGTAAGAGGCACTAAACGGGGAAAAATCATCAAGGCTGGAAAAGCCAACTATTTGTGCAAGAATGCAACTAGATTTTCAAAGTCTTTAAGAGTGAGAATTTATTTATTGACTTAAAGGAGCACAAAGGTGTTTCCACTCACACTTTGCCTTTTGTTTAGATTCTAACATTTCAGCTATCAAGATTGTGCTAGAAATGCTCCATATATTTGAAAAGAAAAATAAATCAATAGCTCAGTCTCTTGTCTCTGTTCTATATAACAAGGAAACAAAACAGCTCAGTAGCCTTAAAACTACCAAATAGAAAAGGCTAAAAATACTTCACAGGTGACAAGTTTGCTGTTCTGGGGCAGCACAGAGTATAGGTCACAGTTTTTTAAAGGTTAGAGTTCTATTTTTGGGAAGACTGTCCTAGAAATTAAAGGTCTTCGCCATTTAAACCTGGAAACCTTACCTAATGATGAGTTCTAACAGCATGCTAGTGAAGTTTGAGTTTGCTCTGTGATACATTCAATTCTCAGGAATTTTCAGAGTTCTACATGGTTGGGTTTACCCAATACTATTTCGGTGGTTTGAAAAGATGCCTTCAAAAGAAAAGTCTGTTCAGGAAAGGAATCTGATTTGCACAATGGAAGAAGCAGAGCTCTGCATTGCATCCACTTTATTTTGTTTCAGGAATTTGAAATTATGTAGTGTAAATGCCTGCACAGAGAGAGATTTATTTCACAGTGGAGATAAGCTCTGAGGTATTGGTTCCTTTCATTGTATAGGCCATAGAGTTCTTATGTGGCATAGGGAGCAAGATACTTGTACCCCATCTCTCAAAACAGACAGTAACTGTGTTCCTCATTTGCTGGGGCACCCACGATTTCTCTTGGGTAAATGTTGGGTATTCCACTACTGCTGAGGTCACTATATTCTGATTAGGAAGCCACAAAGTGACTTGCAATATTCGGCAATGTTCAGTACTCTGACACAGAAACTCCCAAGCATCTTAAATCTGGGACTTGGTGTTAAACTCTTTGAACTTCATTTTTTCTTTGCCTTGGTTTATCGTCATAAAATGGAGACAGTAAACCCCATTTTAACTCTGAGAGAGATATTCAAGCTTTGTTTGGATTAGATTTAGATGTAGAAGAAAAATTCTGTGGTTTTCCTTGAGGGTTTTGGAGCTTATGGAGCTGGAGCATAGCTTCAGTATCATAAAAGATAGATACATAAGTGTTAAGAGAAATATCAGACTGAAAAGGACAACCCAAGAGAGCTGAGGCTGCCTCAGCTCTGTGCCCACTGGTCCAATCAGCAGCAAGACTGCCAATATTGCCATCATGCACACGCATACACGAAGTGCACATATGCAGCTGTATATATGGGTTTACTTGGCAAGGTTTTGGTATCAGGGGGCCTACTGGGGTGGTTTCTGTGAGAAGATGCCAGAAGCTTCTTCCTTGTCTGATAAAGCTAGTTCCAGCTGTCTCAAAGATGGACCTACCTCTGGCCAAACCTGAGACGATCAGTGATGGTGGTAACTTATTTAAGAGGGGGAGAAAAAGCTGCACAGGAGCAGCCGGGAGAGGAGTGAGAATGTGTGAGACAAACAACTCTGCAGACACCAAGGCCAGTAATGAAGAAGGAGGAGGAAGTGCTGCAGGTGCCAGAGCAGAGATTCCTGTGCAGCCCGTGGTGAAGACCATGGTGATGCAGGTGCTCCCCCTGCAGCCTATGGAGGTCCATGGTGGAGCAGATATCCACCCTGCAGCCTGTGGAGGATGCTCCAAATGAGGCAGAGGTGCTCCAAATGAGACTGTGACCCCATGGAGAGCCTGCATTGGAGCAGGTTTACTGGCAGGACTTGCGGGCCCGCAGGGGACCCATACTGAAGCAGTCCGTTCCTGAAGGGCTACACCCCGTGGAAAGGACCCATGATGGCACTGTTCATGAGGGACTGTCTCCCATGGGTGGGATGACATGCTGGAACAGGGGAAGAGCATGAGAAGGGAGGAGTGGCAAAGACAATGTCTGATGAATTGACCGCAGCCCCTGTTTCCCTTTTCCCTGTGCCGCTTGGCAGGAGGAGGTAGAGAAGTCCAGGGTGAAGTTGAGCCTGGGAAGAAGGGATGGGTGGGGGGAAGGTGTTTTAAAATATGTTCTTACTTCTCATTATCCTACTCTGACTTTAACTGGCAATAAATTCAATTAATTTCCCCAAGTTGAGTGTGTTTTGCCTGTGATAGTAATTGGTGAGTGATCTCCATGTCCTTATCTTGACCCACAAGCCTTTTGTCATATTTTCTCTCCCCTGTCCATTAGAGGAGGGGGAGTGACTGAGTGGCTTGGCGGACACCTGGCAGCTAGCCAAGGTCGACCCGCCACAACACCACATATAAACGTGGTGAGCCACACAAATAAGACACACAGACCGTGCGGACACAAACACAGACAGCATCAGTGGCCTCTTTCTGTTCCCCCTCTGACTGAACAGGATGGAGATTCACCAGTGCGAATCTATCTATCTATCTATCTATCTATCTATCTATCTATCTATCTATCTATCATCTATCTCTATATATCTATTTATATATCTCTGTATCTATATCTATACACACACATGTATGTATGATGTGGACCAGCTGGGCTATGACACTCAGTCTGCCCTGCTGGGCCCTGGATCCCACTCTTTCCAGTAGTCCCTGAGACACACACGCACAAAGACACTGCCTGAGAGTGCCCTGACACCCTAGTAGTCAGTCCACCTGTGGTCACGCATACAGCAGCAGGTCTTGCCCCTTGGAACCCTCAGATCATGCAATCTCTCCAGTAGCTGAGTGGGATGCCCCAGCCAGCTCTTCCTATGATCTCGTCCTTAGAGACATGAACACACATGTGCTGAGCCATTCCACCTACTCGACAGCTAGTCCACCTTGAACATTGCCGCCGCTCACACACTCACTGCACACCCACACTCACTGCAGTTGCTGGCATCATGGACACACTCTGACCCCTGCTCCCACAGACAGATGAGCCACCTGAGCCATGGTCTGACTCCAGTTGCTGGCACTCAGACCCCATACACACACATGCACACAGTCCCTGCCTGCAGAAGATAGTTAGAAATGGAGATTCATGAGAAGACAGGGCAGACTGTTCTTCCCAGGCACACAGCAAGGCCAGGCAAGCCTACCAAACAGCCCACTGCTTCCACACAAAGGGCACTGCCTATCCCTGTTTTTTCACTGCTGTTCCTCCCCATGCCAAAGAACTTTCCTTCTATGCGTACACATTCCTTGATCCTACAGTAGATATTGCCCAGCACTGCACTGCATGATATGCAGGGGTTCCTTCTTTAATTTTTTTTTTCTCAATATATGTTTACTCTTTGAGCTTCTCTGTAATTTCTTATTGATTCTTCCTTCACCACTAGCTTGGCATTGTATTCTTCTGTTGTAGTTCTCCTCTACCATTAATCTTTGGAAAGTTAAATAAAAATCCTCTTCAAATCTTCCATGCGTTTTCTGTATAATGGAAAAAAAATAATAAGGGCACTACGAAATCCTTGGCAACTAACCTTTAGAGAAAACTGATTTTGAAAAGATTTCTTTCAGTCTGGGCTGACCTCATTTTGGTTTTGTGACAGATGAAAATGAGATTTTGGTAGAAAAATGCTAGAAAGTACATTGTTCTGCTCAAGATAAATATTAAGAATATGCTGCAGTCAAAGAAGAAATGGTGAATGCAGATGGGCAACTTTATGGCTGATGAATGAAATTTCTGAAGCTGCTGTTTCTCAGAAATTTGTAAGATCACTGAATAATTCAAGCTGGAAGGGACCTCAAGAGGTCTCTAGCTCAACCCCTTCTCACAGCAAGGTCAGGTATGAGCTCAGACCAGGATGCTCAGGGCTTTGTTTGTTCAGGTCTTGAGAACTTCCAAGAAAGGTGAAAGGTGGCACCACCTCCATGGGTAACCTCTGCTGCACTGTCCTCATGGATAAAAAAAAAAAAAAAGGTCTTTGCTTCTGTTCATTTGGAGTCACTCTTGATTCAGTTTATGTTAATTGTCCCTCATCCTCCTGCTATGCACTGCTCTGAAAAACCTTATGTCTTTTCAGTAACAAGCTTGTGGTCACTGACATTCCCAAAGCTGTCTGTTCTCCAGGCTGAGTAAGGCCAGCTGTCTGTATCAACTCATGGGCAAGTGTTCCAGCCCCAAACCATCTCAGTGGCCCTCCACTGAACTTGTTCCAGTTTATCAGAAGGGGATGGTTTTAAGGTACCTCCATGTATTCTTTCTCCTTTGGGATCAGTCTGGTTCACACAAAATTTGGAAAAGTATCTGTTTTTTTCCTGCACTTAGTTGTCTACAATTCATTGCATCTGTTCTAATAATGAGACTACAGGGACTACGGACATCTGCTTTGCTGATTACCTGTTGCACTGCAGGCTGCGAGAAGGGCATTCAATGATAGTAGGGAATCCCCTCTGTTGTGGAAGATGAGGGAAACATGCATAGCATGGCTGTGTGCAGCTTTGCAACACAGATTGTGATGTTCCAACCACTGGGCTCTCTTCATGATGCTGTTTAGGAAGAAAGAGAAGCAAATATTTTTTCCTTCTCATGTTCTCATGACTCTGGTCATCATAGTCACATTGAGGCAGAGCTCTGCACAGTGAGGCAGAAAAGATCATTCTATGCCTTTTTGATCTTTCACCTTACAGCAGTGTTTGCAAGATCTTGTTTTTCCCCTTCCTCCTGAAGTCTCAACTAAGGTTGTGTATTTCAGTGGTGCTGTTTTCAATGTTGAGGTAAATTGTTTCTGTTCTTCAGAGGAGTGAGCTTGTCAACTCTTTGTATTGACCACTGAGGCTTTCAGCCTGCCCTCAACATACAAACTTTTTAGTCTCATTATCATTTCTTACATCATATATAGTAGCATTTCACCATTTCAGCAATTTTTATGTCTGTTAGCTCTTTTGGGAGTAAATTTGCATTTAGTAGGTTTTTCTAGGTCTGTTTATCATTTACAGGCATTCAAGCTGAACTGAATGTTAAGAAGCGTGGCTGCTAAGGGCAATGGCTGGAGATACATGTTAGAAATACTCACAAAAAATCTGACTCAAGTGATTTCAGGTTTCACTGAAAATTCAGAAAGCATTGCAGGCTCACAGAAAGACAATGAATTTTCAGCTGCACCTAATTGTGGGTGTACCACAGGCAATTTCCTAGAAAACACATGAAAGTTTTTGACTAAGTTGCGCTATATAGTGAAGTTTACTCAAACTTGAAAGTCAAAGCAAATCATAGACAACAAGTCCACGCGAGAGAATAGTTTAGAGGCATCCTGCCAGAACCGTTTCACAAAAGTATAGCTGAAGTTAGCAGTCATTTGTAAACTGTTACAAATGTCTGTTGCTTTGTATATCTTGCCATGAAAACCAGTTACCTATTGGAACTTTGTGATTAAAAAGTATATCTAGCAAGAGAATGTAAAGATATATCAGTTGATTTAAATATTACCAGTGATTTTCCTGACTGTTGCACTGCACTGATGTGTCAAAAGCCAGCAATGAATGCTTTTAGGATCAACTGTAATAAAGTAATTAATTTTGGAAGACAATCTCAAATGGATCATATGCGGACAAAAAGTGTTAAAAGTCTTGAATACTGTAAGTGAAGGTTTGGACGAGTCTGGACATAGTGGTAGTGAAGGTTTATTGCAAATAAAAGTACAGGAAAACATAATAGGGAAGGATTAGACTAGGAAAAGAAACAAAGGCAGAGAGAGGTGTTTGTACTGAACTGCTGCATACTGTAATGATGAAGCCAGAAATAAAATGCAACTCCAAAAAAAAAAAAAAAATCAGCTCCAAAGCTAATTCATCAAGCTAACAATCTGACACTGTCATACAAAAGGTTGTGATGCTTAGTATTATGCCCTTAATCTATTTATTAACCAGAGGAAAGAGTGACAGAATGCTTACATTCAGTCATTCAATAGGTTTACTACTGTTGTTTTTTTTCCATCTTGTCAGGATTTTCTGAGATCTATTTGTCATCTTACGCAGTCTTTCTCCTTGAAGGAAAAACTATTACTTTCTGCTTGCAACTTTTAATCTTCAGCTAGTTAAATATTTGATCAAATAATAATATTTCTAAGACTACTAATGGCCATCTTCCTCGTTACTTGAGATGGGTAAACAGGGACTTGTGAGGGCCCGTTGCTGTCACTGTTTATATATTTTCTCATATGGTCACTTGAACTGAGGTCATAAGCCGTTGTTTTAACATTTTGCCTTAACTTTAAAAGTCCTTTGGTTCCCTCTCAGACATGAGCCTTTATTAATGTTTTAAAATAGCTTGTGAATGAGGGTTTTTTTGGGGAAAAAAAAACCAAAAAAACACCACTGTTTAATACTGCCCAATAGCTCAAGCTATAGTTCAGATTTTCTTGTAATTGCTTGATGTGTATAGATAATTTGGTGTGCTTCAGTTTTCCTCTCTTGTCTGGTTCATTAAACCATTATGGCAAGAAGGTTTACTGAAATCATTGCTCGCTGTCAAGCCTTTATGCTGGCCATTAGATGCCAGTCATTCTAATGAAAACGCATGAATGGCTTGGCTTGGCTGCCACCTTTTGGTGTTTCGTTGTTAAAAGTTACCAGCTTTTCTCTTATCTTTCTACTTCTCAGTGAATTGCCCAAGCTCACCACAAAACCCCAAACACACACACACAAAAATCTAAGCAGGCATCTGAAGATGAAATCAGCAGTAGTGTGTGGTGGATGGGAACAGTGTGAGACTTGGCTTTATCTCTTGCTCTTGAAAAGTTTCATGGCTGCTGGAATAATAAGTAACTTGGATGGCACTGGGAGCTGCCTCATTTGGGACAGTACTGATTATTAACTCTTCACTCTGCAATTGCAAGACTGAATAAAATACTTCAGTGTGTTCCAGCTACCACAGTTAATTCTTACTCGCAATAGCAATGAATGCCTCTGTTTTATTTTACTTCTGTTATGAGTAGTACCCCTTTTGTTTTAGTCTCATTGAAAATCTGTTTTGTATTGCTTGAATGGGAGTATTGGTGGGGTTTTTTGACCTTACATAGGCAGACTTGTGCTTGCTATGTCTGTTTTTCGTGCTAGCAAGCAAGTTCCTATGCGGAAGTAGTGCTAGCTTTGTTGAGATAGCGCTATACGCCTTGCAGAAGGAACAGTGCTATGCTAACCAAGGTACATGTCTCTTGGGACGTGCTTCTTTTCAATTGGCTTAGAGAACAGGTAGAGCACGAGTAGGCCTGGCTGAATGTGTTTGTGTAGGTGTGCTGGTTTTCTGCAGTAAGGAGAAAAACTTACATGCAAGCAATATGGTCTAGGCAGAGTCTTGGAGCTGGTAAACATTTCTAGAATAACTTTCTGTTTTAATAAATTTTAAAGGATTTTTACATGACCTAGTTGGAACTAGCTATTAAGTTTTGTTGAAACTGAGACTCTGTAATGTTGTTCAGTTACAGCAAAGCTCTCTGAAACTCACCAAAGCTGAGCAAAGAAAAGTGAAAGTCTTATGTAAGGTTGTAGTAGAAATGAGTGCATATATAGATTCTCAGAGAAGGTCAATTACTGTAGAAATTCTTGTGCTTAATCTACTCACTAAAATGCACCAGGAAATGAATATTTATGTTCAGAAGTGCCAAAAGGACATAGTGTGAAAACTGTAGTAGGGTTTGGGTAACTGCAGACTTGTTGAACATCTTAAGTGACTTAATAATATTGTCTACTGAATATAGTCAGCAGGAATAAATGATCTTCCTTTTGTTTTTTTTTTTTTTTTTTTTTTATTATGAATGGCTTTCCACCAACAGAAGTATAAATGTGTTACTGGTATTCAAAGCGGAGATAGAATTTGCTCAGCAACTTCAACAGAGGAAACTGTTAACTTCTGCAGAAATGTGCTAATTCACATTTACATTGTAACTACTACAAGCCAGTTGAATCAAACTGACTATATGAAGTTATGATTAATCAGCTATCAATGAATGAAGAGTAATCCAGGATCTCAATCTTAACTCTCAGGTAAAAGCCTGCAGCATCTAAGCTATTGCATTCAAGATATTTCATGACATCCCAATGCCTTCTGATAACAAATGTATGTGTAGCAAGCAAGGTAAAACAAAATAGCCTGATATCTAAAAAGATAGGACTAATCTTTTCTGTGCTGCAAACTACTTTAGTCTACCTTGCACATCCAGCTTTCTTGTCAAGGTAAACTTATTTTTGATAGTTCTAGATATGACCTTTGCTCTGACATAATACTCAAGACTTATGCTTATCTAGTATATAGCCAAGGAGTGCTTTTATTCCTGACTTTTTCTGTAGAATACAATTAAAATCAGATCTTGGCAATGATGTGATCAGATTGAGATAAGCAGAAAGTAAAAGCAAATGTAATTCAGAGCATACATAATATACTTGTTATGAGATGTCTAATGCCTCAATGATTTTCTTTTTTTAAGATGTCTAACAATTAGGCCTTGCGACATCCCACCAAGTAGTTACAACAGTGGTGTCAGGATGCTTCATCTGGCATTTCTCTTTGCAACTGGCAACTCATTTTAACTGAAATTTTTTTTAAGCTCCATGGAAAACAGTTGGGACGTTACCATATCATACAGGTGAGTAGGTCTTGTTTTCAAGACTGATGCCTGTGTTGGAGTCTTATTATTTCTGACATTACCTTCTGGATTACCAGGTTGTTCAAGAGAATGGTTCTCAAAACTGTTTTAGTACGTTGTGCTCATGGCAGCATTTTTTTTGGGTATGATACAGCAGTTGCTCTTGAGCAATTATTCACATATTTGGGGAAGAATCATCAGTCTCTTTTGCTGTGGTGGTGTTGCATGTATACTGATCCACTCTAAGCTAGCTGTCAGTGATGCCATAGTGAGCATTACAAAAGAGAGGTGGTGCTGAGAAACAGAATCGAATGAGTGATTTATAGAAGTGGGTGGTGAAGGTTATAGGTCCTTCAGACAAAGTATCTCTCTTGCATCACCCAGGAAGTGTGCAGCTGGCATGCCAGAAATGTCCCATATTTTTTCAGTTGCCACAGCAAAGAGATATGAGACAGTACAATTGCCCAAATATTGCACAGTGGTACTGACCTATCAGTTAGAGCCATGAGCTTTGACTTAACTTTATGTTCAAGTCTTAATACATTGTGTTAAGCATTTGATAAGGGCATTTTTTTATTCTGCCCTGGGTATCCACTTACACAGTTTTTTTCACTATTTTTTTGAAACTAGTGACTCTAACTAGGACAGTTTTCCCCTCCGTATTTTTATTTTTCCAGTTTTATTCTTCTCATCCTTTAACACTGGTGATGTTGCTAGCTTTCTTATCGTACAGCTGCATACAAAAGGTCTGTCTTTTGCACATTTTCGTTGTTTTGTTGTCTTTTGGGTTGTTTTTTTTTTGGGAGGGGGGTGTGGAGGTGTGGGGGTGTGGGGGCAGGGTTGGGATACAATATCCCTTCTGTTTTATAAAGCCTATCACCAAATAGTACCTTGTACAATTAACTAAACTAAAGGTCTTCAGGAAATGTTTTTCTATGAGAACAGAGGACTAAATATGAAACTTGTAACTCAATAGTGTATTCTGTAGTGACATTGCTTGGTGTGACTGGTGCTCATTGGTGACACTACTTCACTTTAATGGAACACACTGGTAGACAAAACTAGGGTGGCAATGAAAGTAAACATAGGTCCTGCATCTTTTTTCACAGTTTCTAGAGAGGAACAAATTTTTATTATTTAAGGATTTATAGAACTGAGATGAGACAATTGTGTAAGAAGAATTCTTTCTCTTGTTGTATGCCTATCCTCTCTTTCCTTATCTATCTTGCCATGGGTTTACTATTGGTAAACCCATTTACCAAAACCCAATGGGAAACTGCATTTCCCATAAGATGGCCCATGAGTACCTTTCTCTGTATACACAGTAATTGCACTGTAGCTGGTAAATACAGCTGTGTGGGCACTTGTACTGTGCAAGTAAACCACCTGTCTGTCCTCATCAGATAATTCAAGGCAATTTCATGGGATCTGATAGAGAACACTGGTATTACAAACTGTCTCTCATATTGTTCTAATGTATTATTCACTGAAATTCTGAGAAATCGTTCTACAAAAAACTTGAAGTAAAAACTAACCCCCTGATATGATTTGAGAAAACCCGTAACAGTTTATTGTCATTAAGACAATTCTATCACCCGATGGGGTCTAGATCATGAATGTCTGTCCATCAGTATAAACAAACTCTTTTTTTGCCTAAACAAATGCAAGATGTAATTATTTTAAAGCTCGTTAGCACACGAAGGTGCAGATGCCTAGCTCAAAGTTTCAACTCATTAACATCTTGATGATTTAATTTTTATAGATATTGGAGAACCGCCAATACTGATAAGGTGTTCAGATGCAGAAACTGGAAAACTAGAAGAGAATAAAGATCTCCAGAGGATCTCCAGAGCAAGATGTGTCTAGGCAAATTTAATGTATTTTAGTATGGTCAGTCGTAAGGTCTAAAGAAAAAAAAAAGTTTGTAGGTTATGCTACGCTACAGCATGAAGAAAAGTCACTTAGCTTGGAGGCTCTGGGCAAAGGATAAATGTGATATTTTGATTCACAAGAAGGTAACACAGTAGGTGTTTGAAGGGGCTAAAGGAAATTAAGATGTTATTTCGCACTATGATACTAATTGATTAATTCTATATAAATTCTATATTCTCCCATATACAATTACTGCGCAGTGGATAAAAAGTGAACTGCTAGGAAGAGGTCCATTGACATGTAAGTGTGCAAAATGGGTTAAGACTGATATCAAGGACTCTGTCTCCAAAGCTGAGCGATTTCAAATGTATGTAATACTTTTTATTATCATTAAACCTTCTTAGTTGGGCCGTGTTTAGAAACATGTCCTTCCACTAACACTATCTTGTAAGCTAAACTCTGACTTTAAATGGCTAAATAATATCCATGTAACAAATAACGGTAGCTGTTTGCATGGTTGGTTTTATTTTTTTAACAGTATGTATTTCTCAACAATATTTTCATAATTCATTGGAATAGATAAAAATAAGAGAGATGTTCTCCGGATTGTGTAATGAATTATTCTGGTTAGTAAAGTGTCCTGTGTATGACATGCGTGTTCTACACAGTCTGGTTTCATAACCAGTGCACTGCGCCCGAGAGGCTTACTTCTCATGGATTCCAAATGGTACTATGCTATGATATTTTATTGTCCAGGAGTGTTTGTTGGCAGTATAACTATGGGGCAGATGCCAACCAGATGGTATGGGGAGAATTTAGCAGAAAAGCAGCTGGGCAGCTCCTGCTTGGTAGACGCCTGATCCATTATGCAAATATGTTTCTCTGCAATTCAGAAAGTGTTGTAATGTACAAGACTTACAAAATAAATACTAATGTGTCACATATTTGTCAAAAAGGCATTAAATTACAAAAATAAAATAAAGGTTCTTACCAGCATAGTTTAAAAAAAATAATTTACCAACTATAACTCCTTCTACACACCAACAATTCAAATGCTGGCTATCATGCCAAGTAATTAAAAAAAAACAGTAACTATTCAGCAAAATGTTTGTATCATGTTCAATGGCAACTCTTGTCCGATCTGGATGAAATCAACAAAAAATTGGTTATAAATTGGTTATAAAGCACTAAGTGTAAGCGGAGCAGACAGGCAATTGTAAATAGAAAATGTACACCAACACAGAAATTTTGGTTGAAAATGCACAATAGATTAAGTCACTGAAATGAGTCATCAGTTATCCGTATGTGTCCTCTAAATCTATCCATGTCTTCTGCCTTTCCCTCTGCGTTTAAGAATGACGGATTAGAAAGATGCACAGGCATCAAGGTAGAAGCATATTATTGATACCAATTTTGATTTTTCTGTTGCACTTGAGATAAATTGAGATTTCATCAAAGGTTTTAGTGTTTTTTTTCTTTTGAATGCCCTCAGAGATCTGAAACACTCCAACAGGATGAAACGGATGGAAGGCTATGAAAATATCACTGATGTATATCAGTGATATTTTAATACGTACTTTGGATGCCACAGAGACGGAAAGCTTGAAAACTAGGTTTGAAAATTATTTGCTGTGTTTAATTTGAACTACTGTCCAGATGATGAGTATCTGATGTACTTGCTGAAGGTGGGAGGTATCTTCTGTTCTAAAAGATTTTTCTCCCAGGGAGAAGAGCTCAGCACCCCCCTCTCCACTTGCCCTCCTCAGGAAGCTGTAGATAGCAATGAGTTCACCCCTCAGTCTCCTTTCTGCAAACTAAACAAATCCGGAGTCCTTAGCTGCTCCTCACAGGACATGCCTTCCAGCCCTTCCACCAGCTTTGTTGCTCTCCTCTGGACACACTCAAGTAGCCTAACATCCTTCTTAAATTGTGGGGCCCAGAACTGCACACAATACTCAAGGTGAGGCTGCACCATCATTAAAAATAGAGCAGGACAATCACCTCTTTTGACCAGCTGGTTATGCTCTGTTTAACGCACCCCAGAATGTGGTTTGCCCTCTTGGCTGCCAGGGCACACTGCTGACTCATGCTGAGGTGCAGACTCATGTTGAGCCTACTGTCAAGCAGACAGTAGGCTCAACCAGGAGCAGCCAGCGTGAATTTGTCATGAATAAATAATTTCGTATGGGGATATTAGGTTATTTTGGCAGGGTAACTGGGTTATGGACAGGAAATTGAAATAGGTGTAACAAACCTTGACAGCTTCAGACACAGCGGCACATGGCACGCTCATAAGCAAAATATGTGAAAATGGTCCAGAATAACTATTCTAGCAGGCAGGCAGTGCAGCATCTCGAAAACTTTGTTGTTGAGCAGTTGCAGATAGTTTACTGTCAACTTTAGAGGACATATATGCAGTCCTGTCCATTATGCTTTTTTTCCGTAAATCAGATCATGCTTCAAGTGGAGAAGAAAACTGGTTACTCAATCTAACCTTGAGGTCTTAATGGATTTAGGCATCTAAGTTCAAAACCGTATACTTCAGAAAACATAATCAGCTTTGATTATTGGAGTGCTTGTGCTCCATACGTGTCTCCTTTTTTATTTTTCTGCAAGCTTCCCAACCATGTCAAGCCAGGCAATTCTGCCATACCCAAAGCTGACCATAGCCTTGATTGAGCTAGTGAGCTTTGTACTTGCATTATTCTGAAGCTTGATCAGAATTCAAGAACTAGCTGTTCCTCATGCTGTGTCTTCAGAGGCTCCTGATGCTGTAGATTTTCTTAAACCATTAACACAGGCAGACAATTAGGGCTCTGCATAAAAACTTGCTGCTTTTCTACCAAGAAATAGCCAATAAGGTACAAAGTCAAGTTAACCATTCTCTACTTTAGTCAATGATGAACAGGTTTGGTTTTTTTTTTTTGTTTTTTTTTTTTAATTTTTAAAGCTTAAACAGTAATTTGAATAAAACACAGAAATTGTTCTGGGAACAGAGACTGGGGATCCCCCCCACCTTTCTGATTCTGATGCTCTGTATTGCATACTCAGTCAAAATTTCCTTGTGGGTTTGCTCCAGTAAGGTGCAAGATGACCTTGGGTGTCCTTCTGTCCATGTTTTTGACTGGGTTGAGATATGTCCTGAGGTACCCGGTGTATGAAATTCTAGGGATTGGGATTCACTTGGGAAGAAGGTATTGTTAGATATCCAAATCCTTCAGTGTTTCTGACCAGTGCTAGCCTGTAATTTGTTTTTTTCTTCTCTCTCTTTCTCCTGTATTAGTAATTTTGGTATTATTTTTTAAAAATCCAGATTTATTTCTTAGTGTGACAGCAGAAACAGATACAGAATCAGATAATGCTTGCCAACAGGATGAAAAAGAAGAAAAATTAGTTTCTCATTCTTCTCACTGTTCTTTGATTTATATTAGGTTTACAGTTATAAGCTTAATGTCACTAAGAATCATATTGAGGACTATTATTCATAAATATTATTTAAACACCTCTGAGAGGTTTAATGATCATAAACCAGTGCCTGAATAGGCTCAACTTGTCAGGCAGACCAAACTGTTCTTGACCAGTTTGTTCTTATTTTTACCACTTTGACAATGACTGTATAAGCTGTAAGTTTCTTCAACAATAACTTTTGTATTTTCTTCCAGATCATTGGTAGGAATCATTTGGTGCTAATCATTTGAATCCAAGAGAACCATGTGGAAGAACATTTGGAGCAACACCTGAATGTTCTGTTAGAGAACCTTTTTGCCAGCTTGCTCGGAGAAGAATTGATTGAAATGTTCAAGGAACAGCTCTTACAAGAAGTTGGTGGGAGTTCAAGGAGTGAGTCTAGTTTGTGGTTTTGAATCTCATAATTCTCTTATTCTTTAAAATTCTTCATATATTGGAGTGTGAAAAAAAAGTAAAAGATCAAGAAGTCTAGGCTAATTTACCTATTAAATGTTTGATAAGTCATGGAAATAGAAATCTTAATATATTTTAATATGTCTTTGTCACTCAAGTCTACAAATGTTTAAGAAAGTATAAGGAGATAAACTCACATCATTTAAAAGGTGGAGAGCAGTTCGTGGGAATTTTCAATGTACTATTATGTCCATTGCTTCTCATAAAAAGTCAGGAGTGTGTGCTTTTCATTGTCTTCTAAGTGACTTTCTAAGGCTATCAAATACAACGTTAAGTGTTATTAGTTGGCATGTGCTTTATACTGTTTCCAGGAGGCAGTTCATCTCCTGTCAAAGTCGACAGGACTTTCAAATAACTGGGAGCTGGACCTGATTGTTGAGCGAGGATGCAGCAGAGAGGATGTTTTATCTATAGTTGCCTGAATTATATGCCCTTCGTCTAACATAAAACCGTGTCACAGCTCCTAATAGATGAAAGTGCCAATGCTGTATAAATGGTCTGGACTAGCTCACTGTCAATATTCCTGAAATCACTTCAGTTCTGCTGACTTTAAAAATGGAAAGTAAAATCTTAAATGTGAATACTGTGCTCCAATTTGGACAGTAGTATTTGCAGCAGTCTTGCAGAGACTCTTTCTGTAGTGAAGTCCATAAGATGCACAGCAAAGTATGTGCTCTTTGCTGCTTGATAGAAACTGATATTGTAGAGGAAGTTACAAAAAAATCAGTAGATTTATTTGCACTGGAAAACTTGCAGATAAAGAGTCTTCATATTTTTTTTTACAAAGTGCCTAAGCAATACCTCTTTGGGAGACATATATACCAGCAAATATTAGGCAAAGCTGATTTTTATTTTTAACAATAAAAATAAAGCATGTAATTTATGTGCCAGCATCTAGATTTTTATTTTTAACAATAAAAATAAAGCATGTAATTTGTGTGCCAGAATCTAGTCTCTGCAATGTTACCCTTTCCTATTAATCAAACAGGAGGAAATCTGCTAAGTAGGACTATTTACTGTGTAGAAAATCACTCCACTACTCCCTTCTGTGTCCCTGCTCTTTTTCATTTGTAATGTCAATCTACATCCTTCAACCCTATTCTATACTTGTTGAGTGTGTTGTTGACATACCATGATATGCACACACAAGATCCTATTAAATTTATACATGCCAATGTACCATTATGGTATGGAGTCTGTCTCTGTAAGCCCTGACCCGGCGGTTGCAATTCATCGTCATACTCCGCCATTAATTTGCACTGCAGGGAACAATGCTGAAGGGGCATATGCATGCTCTGGGAAATTTTCCAGAATCACTCTGAGGTAATTGAAGCACTCCATATGGCCTGCACTAAACAGGTTCTGCAGCTTGCCACAGTACTTTCGGGAGCGTGCCTGATAAAACTGCTGCTGGTGCTGCTGCAACTGTAATTAGGATAACTGCGAGAGGAGACCAGGGATAAAGGTAAAAAAGATACAGCTTTCTTACCCATGATAGACTTCTTTCTCTTTTTTTCTGGTTGTCTTTTTACTTATTCCTCATTGCCTGACGGTATCTTTTTCAGCGCTATCCTGTCCTTCAGCTCCTCATACATGTGTCTATAGCTATGTTGTTTTCACATAGACTAAATCGCCTTAGCTTGCAAAGTGATGATACAATGGATTTGCTTGCATCCAGTGGTGGTAAAACAGTATTTAAGAGCCTTCTGCTCAGACCTCTCATGTCTTAAACACTTCTTACAGCACCAATAGTTCTGGGCGCAGCCAAGCACCCAGACAGCTACTTGCTCTCTCTCTGTGCCCCTGCCACGTGCGGGTTGGGGGAACAAATAGGATGAACGAGAGTGAGAAAGTTCCTAGGTTGCGATAGACAGGGAGGTGACTTACTAATTATTGTCGCAGGCAAAACAGATTTGACTTGGAGAATTTAGCTCAGCTTATTGCCAACTAGTAATAATGTTCAATTACCGATTTGAGTACTGTGAAACAAAAAACAAAAAGAAAAGAACCATTAAAACACTCAGGGAAAACACACCCTTCCTCCTTTTCTGGAATCAGCTTTACTCCCAGGTTCAACTTCCTTCCCTCAGATTCCTCTTCCTCTGCCATAATCTTCACGGTTTACATTCAGTCCCTTCAGTGAGACAATGAGCAGCACAGGCAGGGTTGCAGCCAAGGCATAGCAGTTTCTCCCTGCTCTTTCTTCTTCCTCACTATTTTCCTCTGTTCTCATGTGGGTCCTTCATGGGCTGCAGTCCCTTCATTAATATTTGTTATGCCATGAAGCACCTCCTCCTCCTCTGACTTTGGTGTTCCCACCTTCATTTTCCACTCCATTTTTTCGGTTCCCTCCTCCTCTCTATGCTCCCTCATTACCTTTGTTTTCCCTCCTCCCCTCTCTAGTGTTTTCTGCCCTTTCTTTAATATGTTTTCACAGAAGTGCCTCAGACTTCCCTGATGGGCTCAACTGGGGCACCACAACTCGCATAGTCTGACACGTCCTCTGTGTAGGGTGTAGGGGAGCCTTTAACTGTGCTGCTGCTCTTTGCCATGTGATGGGGAACATGGATTTTCTAATACTGGAATTTTGGCAGACTGAGAGGTTTGCTTTTTCCTGGAGGCTTCCACCCCGGACTTGGTTTTAATTTGACGTAGGTTCTCACAATTACCCTGTCTCGACTCATTAAGGTGACATGAAAACTTTTATCATAAGAAGAGCAGGACCAATGATACATCTTGGACCAGTATCCTGTCTTTGTCAATGATGGGCTACAGATATGAAGGGAAACCAGTAAGAATGGGCAAGCATACAAAGACATTTCTTTAAAATTGTCTTTTAGTTGGAAATCAAGCAAGTAGTAAAGAAACATATGTCAAAAAAGAAAGACCTATATTCCTTTCAGACTTTATGGATCTAATAAAGGTAATTTAGGAAAATAGCTTGTTGTCCTTTGAGTAAGTGAAATGTTATGCCCACTCATATTTCCACTGTTGTTTCTTCTTGAACTGTGTGGTATTTGGGTCAAATTGAACTGCCACAGTGTTACACAGCCAGGATTAAGATGCTGGGACCAGTTCATGCAATTTTAAAATTTTATTTCCTCCATTTTCTGAGTGATTTGGTGTCCTAGAAGCATCTGCTTTTGACTTCTAACCTAAATGTCAGAGAGTAAAATTCATATTTCATGGCTCACACAGGCACAGTAAAAGGTACCAAAAGATCAGAGATGTAGCATGGCTGAAAGAAGGAGTAAGTACCAGTCAAAAGAGTAAATCTATGTGCCTTAGTAAATTATGTGGGTTAAAAACTCAAGCACAATGAATCCTCCAGTACCCCATCCTCCAAGCAGTCTCAATTATTTTCATATTCCGGCTCTGTCATTCTTGATAATTATCTACTTGTGTAATATGGCTTAATGCCAAAATTATCAGTGCACTGGTGGAGTATTTTTATGCTATGCCAACTACTTTTTTCCCATCTGTTTTGTAATTTTGGACTTCGAATGGCAAGGCAATAGACATCTGAAATTTAGTGTTGATAGCATTTAAAGGAACAAAAAGCTTCTGCCAGCAAAAAAACCCAGTAAGTAACTGCAGGTATGAACAGTATGGTTGTAATGGGGAGGTACAACTGTTAAGGTATTATTATGTAATCCTGACTCTTCTCTTTTCCTTTTTCCAGTTGTCCCCCATTTTTTTTTCCAGCAATACTCAAAGGAAGCACAAAGCAATTATGTGTTGCGCAAGGTTTTTATTGGAATAAAAATCAGCGTTAATTGCTTAGTGAAGTCCAGGATAAGGGCTACAGCATAAAACTGGTGGCAATAAATAGAAAAGTAAATAGCTAACAGGTCCAGCTGTGGACTGATGTTGTGCTTTAAAGGAGTTACTAAATTTATGTGGGCTGATGCCTGTTCTTTTCTTTTTAAGTTAATTTTATATTCTACAGAAAAAAGTCTAAAGTTATATCCTTACATTAGCATGAGTACTGTTTAAAACAGATTTTAAAGAAAATAACTCAAGCAAGTGTTCAAAAACTATAACTTCTATCTACAAATCAAAGAGAAAAACAATCTTATGTGAGGAAGAAAGAGGAAGGGGCCTAATATACTGGATATGTGCAAGTTTTCATTTGACTAACTGCCTGGAAAAAAAAATCCTTTTTTTTTTTCTGCCTGTTGTGGAAACATTTGCCCTTACATTCCTTTGGTTTTATTCAGAAAAATTCAAGATAAGAACAGAATATTATTAGTGTTGGATAAATAGATAAATAATACGAAAATTTGGGGTTTGCAGTTTTTTGGGCTTTTTTTTTTTTTTTTTTTTAGTAAACAAATGTTTAATTTTAGCAAGGACTTCGAGTTTCTGCTACTTTTTATTGCTAGCAGAAAATATATTTCATACTTTTCAGACAGAGGTAATCATATGTAGAAAGGAAAGAGTGTTGATGTCTGCTGATTACTGGTCAGACAAGTTTGGTCCTTATTCCGCAAAAGCCTTAAGCATATAAGCTCTAATAGTTCAGTAGGAAAAAAATAGTAGGATAGGGTCTATTGTGTAACATCGTGTGTATTGTATGCTAGCTCTGCCAAGCTTGCCTCTTAAAAGAACATAGCAGCTCTGTCATCTGACGTTTTCGCTGGAGCTTGGGGAAAAGGGTTCTTGTGTCTATTCAGTCCTTAGGCAGAGTGCCCTGAGGTATCTCTGTATTATTCTTGTGTAGACATTAATGAAATTTGAATCAAGATTTCCTTGCTCCCTCCAATGCCCACTATTCCATCAGCTTGTGTAAAGTTACCTAAGTGCTTATACATGTTACAGTTGACATTTTGCTTTGCCTTAAGTTGTGTTCATGAATCAGGACTGATGTAACTGAAAATGAAGCTTCCTAACATAACTTATATATGAGCTGTTATTTATGTCATCATTACTTTCCAATTTGTTTACTCTCGCTTTTAAATCAGACACAATAAATACATTTCTGTTTGCTCTCCCATTTTATTGCGTATAATGCTGACATTATTGCAAAGGAAAAAAAATGCTTTGAATGAAAGTTGTCATCCCCAATGGTATTGTTTTGCATTCTAAGGGAAAGAAGTGCCTTGTCCTGCGCACTAGTACAGAGCTCAGTTGGCTGCAGGCCAACTATTTTCACTATTTACGGTGTTTTATAGTGTATGTGTGCACGCTAAAGGGCTACTGGGGATAAAGGGGCTTCCCCTCTCATGGTCCTGCGGCAGTACAGCTCTTCAAACGCCTCTGGAGGTGCCCTAAGGCTTACAGAAAAGCAGAGTGAAAATGTAGTTCACACTGTTCATCAGTCTTGTTTTTACACTGTTTAAGAGGAAAAAAAAAATGAGAGAAACACATGTTTGAAAAAGTAGGAAGGGTAAATATTTCCAAAATTGTGAAAGATAAAAAGTCCTTAGGAAAGGAGAGAAGTTGAATTGGTGCACAACACATGCTTGACAAGTGTGTCAAAGCCCTAGGCGTGAGCCTTTTTTGTCTTGGATGGCATTATAAGTTCAACTCCCTGGTAATTTCCTGGAAAACAGATATATCAACTTGATGTGGCTATTTACATCATAATAACAAATTTAGGGTAAGTGCTGATAGTGCTCTGCTGCAAAGCACACTGTGTTTGCTGCATTCCTTCAGGGCTTGAATAATTAAGCCAAGTTGAAAATATTGCTAATATACAACATGCAGTAAATGGGCAGGCCATGTGGGAAATGAGAAAATTTTATTAAAATTGCCAAATAAAGAAAAGAGGACAGGAGAAGGAATTCAAGGATTACATGTTATTAATCTGTTTCTTGTTTATTCTCATTACATTTCATGTAACCTCCACATTTTAGGGATTTTAGAAATCAAAAAAGTGCAAACTTTTGCATCTTTCTATGGCTGTTAGCAGGCTACATAACCATGGCTAATAACAAATAATTTAGATGTAATAGAGATGTTACAATTTTTACTTGTAAAGTGGTTGTTGTGAGTCCTGGTAAGGCTAATTGATGGTTTCCAAGAGTAAATACAGAGGTAGCAGCATTAGCCTGGGAAAACTCAAAATAAGTTTATAATTACCTGAAATAACTTATCCTGAAAGCAGGTCAGTTAAATATGCAATGCTGAAGATCATAGGCTCTGGTTGGTTTCCTGACTCATGGGGGCTGATTGGTCCCAGGGTTTACAGAATATTCAGTTCTGGGACAGGTGTTTTAACGGTATGAACAGACGGAGGGTCAGGGCTTAAGCCTGCAGCTTTGATCTACAGTGAAAAGGCCATGTTAATATACTTGCAATGAACTTATACTGCAGCAAGGGAAATTTACCTTAGAAACTAGGAAAAAATATCTCATGATAGTGTAATTAAGTACTTAAATGGATGGTAGAGGTAGTTGAGGGGCACTAAGGAATTTCTGTTGCTGGAGACTCTCAAGATCAGGCTAGACACATGTCTGTTGGCTTGTTTAAATTATAATTCACCCTGTCTTGGGACTGGTGTGCTAGGACTAGGAAGCCAGTCAGGTTCCTACCCACCCGGTTTTCAATTATAATGTGCTATTGGTTTTGCTTCTTTTACTATAGCCATTTAAACAGACAAGCAGAGAGAATCCAAAGAATGGAGAAAAAGATTATCTGCAAGTGTCATTGGTACCACTAGTTTAAAAAACAATTACCGATCTTTTCTGAATACATAGGTAGGAGAACTCTTCAATTAAATTTTTGTCTCTAAGAGAAAACACAATGAAGAAAAACATATATATTGCAGTTGCTATAAACTTATTTCAGTTAATACCTGAAGGAAGAAACATTTATTCAATATTTTCTTTGTCTTCTCTATAAAGCAAAGAGGCTCAGAATACAAGAGACGAAGCGATTTAATTGTTGCCCAGGGAAGCTGTGGCTGCCCCATTCCTGGAAGTGTTCAAGGCCAGGCTGGATGGGGCTTTCAGCAGCCTGGTCTAGTGGCAGGTGTCCCTGCCCATGGCAAGGCAAATGGTTTCCCTGGCAACATCAGTCAGAATAGCTCAGTTTTTGTTGGTCTCAGTTTAGCTTTGGATGCATCAGTTTGAAAAGAGAATCAATTATGTCTGGTTTTAAAACTTAGGTAAAATGAAATGAGAGTTTGTTAGTGCAGTTGAATCACTGTTGAATGAGCAAGCAAATCACACTCCCCATACACTTGGAGTTAGGCTAGATGTGTGTGTGTTTCTTTTCTAAAGTGCAGACCGCTAGAGAATGGATCTATGATTAGAAGTGCACTCCAATTTTGCTCAAAATGAGAAAAAAGAACCAAGAGATGCAAGCTATCAAGAATGCAGAACGAACCAAGGAGACTTTTAAACACCAGCAAAGCAAAGTCATACTGTCACCATTTTCTCAGTTTTTGGATTTCCAGTACACTTTTCCGTTCCACACTGAAAATAATTTGTAACTCAGTTGTATGCCTTTGTAATAACTGTTGACATGCTATGATATCTAAATTTTTAGTCTTCAGACCGCCAATTATTTTAATACAATATTTGTTATTTTTTTTTGTGTGGTTTGTAGCTGTCTTGACAATGGTACAGGTGTTTCTCCTTTGTGTCAACAAAAATTGTCAGTAGTACTGTCTGTAATTTAGCAATTGTGAAATTCAGACAACTGCTGAATAAAACTAGAAATGTTGGTGAGAAATTGGTGATTTTTTTAGAGTAGAGGACAATAAGAGGACTACTCTTACTACGCTGTAGCAACCCTGACAGGAAGATATCGAGGAATTAGTGATCCATACTCAGTTAAGCCGAGTGATCCCAGGCCTGTGCTGTGCTGCACTAAGCTGCAGGTCTGTGTTGTGCAGCACAAATCCCTGGGTCCCAGAATAAATTTAACCAACTAATTGTAACAGAGGAGCCTGCAAGCTGTTCCCACAGGGTACCAGCGACTACACCACCTGCATGGCCTTGCCTTTATCTAACAGTGCAGCAAAGTGTTCTCATGTGAACAACTTTTCTGTTTGACAGTGGAAATGAATAGAGTTGCTTCCTTGTGAGAAAAATCCCATAATAGCTCTAACAACTGAAATGGGAGAATGTCTTCTACGGACAGGGTCTGTCCAGCATGGATCAGAGGCTGCTGTGATGGTGCACCACCCAGGGGACCCAGCATCTAAGGTTAACTATACTGTTCTCTCCTTACAGTGTTGGCTCTAATAGATAGCATTTTAAATGATATTTTACAAACCCTGTGTGCCTTTCTTACTGGTATCATAACAGACCAGCATCTCCTGCTGCAAAACACATGCTGAGTGCAAAAGTCATGTTAATCACCCACTAAAAGAGCGATAGTAAAAATCATCAATGACAATATAAAAAATGTGAAAACATTCATTAAACTGAACTGATTTTCTGTATGAGAGATAAAAGTTAAATAAGCACAGGTTTTGATGGCAATGTAATACTTCCTATTCTGATAATGAAAAAGAAGTATGTTAAAAGGTTACCGATATTTTAAAGTTTGTCTACATCGAAGAATTCACATCCAATTTTAAAGAAGTTGAAAAAGAGTGACTCTAATCTTCTAAAGATGATTTTTCAACACATATTTGAATGTTAAAAGAAGACCAAGATGGCTGGAAGTAGATGAATATTACGCTTATACTTAGTTGTAATGAGAATGATTTGGTTGATTTTACTCAGAGAACAATGTTGAGAAAGGTAGACGTGTTAACTAAAGAATTACAAGACGTGTATTCTTTGCAAATGGGTAATGGCAGCTGTATTAAGTTGGACCAAAAACTTATGAAGGTAGGTCTGTTCTTCCTGGAAAAGGATATACATAATAAACCTTCTCTTGTGATATTCTGATACAGCCTAGTCACTTTATTTCTTATGATTTTTTGAGCCAGTGTTTTCATTAATTTTATTATGTTCTGTCAGCATGTACAAATTTATTCTCTATAAATCTCTTCTTGAAAACATCAATACTTTACACTCCGTAACACTGTGTGGCATTGTGGTCTTCAATGCAGTTTTGTATTGCATTTCAATGACAAGACAAAAAAGCACTTTTGGTCTGTGTGAAGATTTCAGTGAGTGCCCTGCCTTTCATATACTGTGGAAGTGATGAACACTCATTCAGCTATTTTTGACATTAAAAATCCACTTTTATCATGGAACTACATGCTTTCATATAAGCTTGCAAATTTGTATACAGATGTCCTAAATTTTTTTGCATCTAACAAATACTTCAGCATTGCATCGTTTCTGTAAGAAATCTGTAAGTGAACATTAGCAGTGCCTGGAAGAAAACAGTAAAACCCCCTACTGCTGAATTCTGTATATGCATAAAAATGAAGGATGAAGAGTGATAGAGCAGGCATGAAGTACAGGTGTGCTTTTACTTAGCTTGTCATCATTCAAAATGCATTTCACTGTCGGAGGCTTCGTAAGACTTAAACGAAATGACATGTCAGTGGCTCAGATTTCTTGAGAAATGGCATCCCTGGCAATTTGTGAAGAACTTACCCAAACAAAAGCAGCAGCAAAACCAGCCCTCCACTCAAATAATTCCCTGATAAAGTATGCATATATATATTTTTCTGTTAAGATTCTTATTGTGTAAGATTACATCATTTGCACTTAAATTAGAAAAAAACCACACCACGTTTTCCACAGGTAATGTGTAGGGATGATACCATGGCAATTACACTGCAAATCCCTGATGACATGTTATTCTCTTCTGTTTCTGTGATATTGAAATATTATACAATGTAGCTGGAGTTACTTTCTTTGTTATTAAGGAAATTATTCTTTTTTTTTCACCATAGTCTGTAAATTACACTATTGCCTAAAAGGCAGATGACTGCGACTAGTAAAAAGTAATCTGAATTTTGCAAAGAATGCCTCCAAATAGATCTTAGCTGAGGGCTTTTCATGTGATGGAAACATTTGACAGATGATTGAGAGAGCTGTGTGGAAGAGGAATATTCAAGAAATTACTGTTTGTTATGCTCTCTCCTGAAGTGTGGTTTTCATCTGCTTCTTAAAATCTGACACTGCAGTGAATTATATTTTGTGATGGAGAATTTCACTCTGTCTTCTAGCAATTCATGTTTAAGATGGTAATCTCTTACACCAGAAGTTTCTTCTGACTGCATGCAAATCTTATTAACCTGTCTGACGGCTTCACCCAAAATTCATGTCAGTCTAATGTGAGTAGGTTACACTGAGATATGAGATGTAGCTTTTGTAGTATCTACAAGTAGTAGTAATTTACAAGTTGCAAGTATCTCACAAGACAACCTGCCCTTGTAGCCCAGAATACAACTTGTTTTTCCCCATGAACGCGATGAGTTCTGATGGAAAGATAGTCATCCTTTCTGCAATGAAAATGATGAGGAAATAAGGATAAACCAGGATAAACCTGTACACCGTGGGAGTATGTACCTCAGTTTAGCTTCTGAACTCCCTGGCTTTCCTAACTCAAAATTAATGCTTATATTTGAAAAATAGTTAACCATCATTAAACATTCAAATGTTTGTAGACACTAATTCATTTTGTGCTTGTAAAACATAAGATATGTACTCTTTTTTTTTTTTTCATTCTATAAATAGGAAACTAGAGAAAAAACCAGCAACTAACCAGCTTCTGGAGTAGAGGGTACATCTCCAGTGCCATGTGCCTCAAGTATGTTATGACTCCGAAGGTGGCTGTGCTGCCTTAGCTGTATTGGTAAATAACAGCAATTTGGAGCCATGGGCTCTTCTGTGTCCCACTCAGTACTGGGTACTGCATTTGCATCACAGTCAGACTGTTGTGTCTTTGCCTCTCTAGTCCCAGCTAGCTTGTGAAAATCTTGATGAGGAAAACCATCGTGTGCTGCAGTTGTGTACGCGGATGTAGTCTCAGTTTACCTAGTTGTAGATGAGTAATGGTTTACTGCGGGAGTGTTAACCTGAATGGTAACTTTTCTGCACAGAAGAGAGATGGGATGCTAACTGCAGTTGTACTATATACTGCAAATCTGGAATAACTCCATTAAAATAAGGGTGTAGTTCCAGAGGTACTGTTGGAACTATAAGAGTAGAACGCAAGCTTCCTCAGGTAGGACAATGTATCTGTAAAATTTTATGTCATTTAAGCTTTTATTACATTAACAGATAAAACACTCTCGAGGGTAGGGTCATACTGTAAATTATGAGTATTGTGTTATTTAATTAGATAAATCTCATCTTGAGAGATTCACACTTCAGTGATTTAATGCAATCATTATTTTTAGATAACTATTTGGAGAAAAAAAATTAATGTTTTGAAAATGTTTTTTTTTAGAAATTCAACTATGTCTTGCCCTGTCTTTTTAATATGTTGCTACAGTGCATGTCAAATCCTCCATTTGACTGGTGGTAAGACAAATACAATATTTTGTCTCCCATCTCCCATGGACATGCCACAAAAATGATGTCACTTCAAGTTCAAAGGTACACATGTGACACTCATCAGAAAACATACGTTTTTCAAGTACAACCAAGCAGAAAAGCCTTCTCCCTATTATCATAAATATTTCACATGACTTTAAATAGAAGAAATATGCTAATATCTGCGTTTATTATCCTTTCTGCCTTACATTTCTAATTTACCATCTCTTTTTCACAGCTATGTTCGCTTCTTAACCATGTTTCTTTGTCTCTGTTCACAGAAAGGAAAGAAGTTCTAGTTCGATAGAATGTACTGTCTGGCATGAAGCAGGTTCCTTCTTTACACCCCTGTTCATCCCCAGACAGGAACAGGGGTAGTTTGTCCCTAATTTACAGTCCTAGAAACTGACTGGCCTTGATTTGAGACATCTGTGTGTGTATTACCTGTCATAGACTGTGGCCCAAAGCAAGATTATAAATGAAATCTAGAAGTTTTATCTAGCCTTTCTGGCTTTCTGACTGTTGACTTACCATGGTGTATTAGCGTTTGTTAATTCCTTTGATTTCCTGTGCTTCATTCTAATTTTAAAGTGTCCTTTAAATTAGTGCTAGAGTTCTGTTTTGTCTTCACAGAGGCTGGAACTAGTAGTATGGGAAAATTTAGAAGATTTTATAGTTTTAAGGACCCGATGGTAAGAAGAAAATCCAACGTATTTGTCTGTACCTCAGACACCAAATCGTGACCTTAATCCTAACAAATATCTTTCAGTTTGGTTACTCATGGCAGAAAGGTAAATGCAGGTGGTCATAATGAACTTCGTGAAGTTCAATAAGGCCAAGTGCAATCACCAGTATCAGTATAGGCTGGGTTATGAATGGATTGAGAGCAGCCCTTCAGAGAAGTGCCTGGGGACACTGATGGCCAAAAAATTGGACAAGCCAGCAATGTGCACTTGCAGCCCAGAAAGCCAATCGTATCCTGTGCTGCATAAAAAGAAGTGTGGCCAGCAGGTCAAGGGGGGGTTGATTCTCCCCCTCTACTCTGCTCTTGTGAGACCCCACCTGGAGTACTGCATCCAGCTCTGGGGTCCACAGTTCAAGAAAGACCTGTTGCAGTGGCTCCAGAAGAGGGCCACAGAAATTATCAGAGACCAGGAACCCCTCTCCTATGAAGAAAGACTGAGAGAGCTGGGGTTGTGACAATGAAAGACTTTTCACCAAGGCCTGTAGTGACAAGGCAAGGGACAATGTTTTTGAACTAAAAGAGAGTAAATTTAGGTTGGACATAAGGAAGAAATTTTTATGATGAGCAGGTTGAGTCACTGGGATGGGTTGCTCAGAGAAGTTGTGGATGCCCCATTATTGGGAATGTTCAAGGTCAGGTTGGATGGTGTTTTGACCAACCTGATCTAATGAAAGACTCCACTGGCCATGGCAGGGGGTTGGCTTTTATGATCTTTAATGGTCCCTTCCAATCCAAACCATTCTGTGATTCTATGATAATCACTTGGCACAGACTTTACTTACTTAGTTAGAACTCAGTGAAATTACACCAGAATATGAAGTACTTTATAGAATTTAGAAAGCAATCATGATGGAAGGGCATGATACAATTACCAACATGTAGTTTTCGCAATAGTCCTCTTTATTCTTGCAGAAACTTGTCCTAGATGGCCTCTAAAAGTCTCTTCCAACCAGAATTATTATGGCTTCTGTGTGTTCATGCTTTCATTTATCAGCTTACCCAACAGAACAAAATAATGGAATGAAGCTTCCAAAATTGTGCAAATGACAGCAGAACTTATTTCTCCATCCCCACACCCCATGTTCAATGTTGTTTTCTTATGGCTTTGTGTGTATTCTGTTTTATCCTGTTCTAGCTTCTAGAAGTTAATTAAAATCAGAAAGGAAACAAAGGAAGAAGCTGTATCAACAGTTGTGGTTTCTATATTTCTGATTTGGCATGTGCCACAGACTTGACAATATGAGTTAAAAGGAGGATGCCTGAGTTCATTGTCAAAAGGATGTAATATCAAAATCTGCAGTGCAGCATTTAGGTGAACTGGCTTTCTGGCTTTGAATTATCTGGCAAACATTTTGATTTGCCTCTCCCCATCAATGTCTGTCTTTTTTTTTTTTTTTTTCTGTGAGAACCTGATAGTTTTGCCTATGCAACGCAAAATTAATCTTTATAAATCATTGATGAGTGTGTGCCCTGGAAAAAATACTTCACTGCATCTCAAAAGAACTATCAGTGCATTCTCAGCAGTGCATTGTGCACCAGCATAAGAATTTTAACCTTTCCAAATGCCTTTAAGGGATAGTTATTTTCCCTTTTAGAAGTAAATTGACTTTGTAAGTATATTAGTCAAACCTACACTTCAGTTGGCCAGAGGTGAGATGCTGGGCAAGGTCCATGTCAAAATAACTAGAAAAGGGATGTAATTGCAGTATATACTAAAGTTCCTTGACGTCAGAATTACTTGTAAAGGTACATAATTGCAGCATATACTATAAAGTCTCATGCCAGATTTTTTGCATGTGTGGATCAAGCTTCCACAGAAACCTCAGTTTCAGTGTTCACTTGCCCCTGTGATGGGAAGTTTTAGAAACTATTTTACTTTCAATTTTCTTACTTTTTCATATTTTCTTGAAAACTGCAAATATCAGCAATCCTTTAGCTAAAATGGTGAATGTTGTGATAAGTTTATTAATCCTTCCCCACTATATTCTGTCCAAATTTCTGTGCCTGTTTTTCACAGTGAATAATTCTCTGCCCAAAACTTGTATTATTTTGTCAGGGTTTTAGAACTATTTCCCTTATTCTCATAGACCATTAAACCTCGGGTCCCCTTCTACTTTGGGAATCAAACTAGACCTTTAAATAACTTATGTTTGTGTAAATGAACTGCAGATATTATGATTTCACAATGTGTAATAGTATAATTCGGTGATTTTTTCTCTTGGGTTCAAATAGTAAGACACATTGGCTTGTCTACGCTTAATGGCCACTGTTTGCTGCTGCAAGTTGATCCTTTGTTCCAGGGTCTCCAGTGGTCCTGTTAAGAAGGTCTTTGGGATTTTGCCATGACTCCCTCCTGGCCCATGTGGCCGCACTGCTGGGCTGTGCAAATGTTTCAGCAGGCAAAAGCCACATGTGCTCAGAGAGAGGAGTTGGATTCCCGCAGTGTAGATGTAGCCCCTTACAGCTAAATAGACAGAGACTTTAGTATTTTGGAGCCCACGTACAACCTGATTTTGATCTGTGAACTGTATGAATTGAGGCAACCTATAAAAGTGTATTTTTAATTAAATTGGCCAGCTTTGCGAACAGATTATCTTTTCATCCTTTCCCATAGTCAGACTTCCAGCTACTTAGATTTACTTGTCAGTCAGATTCGTTTTCATCTTTAGTGCATTTGTCATTAGTTGGCGCTGACTTTCTTTTAATGGTTACATCACTTCTAACTATTATCATAATAATCTGGTGAAATAGTCCCAAGTCTGAAAGTTCTTTGAATTCACTACCAGAAGTATTGAATGCCTGTTGCTACTATTGTATGTTTGGTGTGTATGTGGTACTTTTTTTCTCCTTGAGCGGCTTATGTTGTCACTCATTTCTTGAACAGTACCAGTTGTTATTAATTCTAAATATTTTGCTAAAGCAGTGAATTCAAGTCAGTAAGAACAATGAATAAGAAAGTATTTTAAAATATTTATTCTCTTTTTTTCCCAAATAAATAACTGTTAAAATTCACAATGCTCATAGGATTCAGAAATGCTGTCATGAGTTCTGTCTCCTTGATGAAATCTGTGACCTTAAGAATTCTTTCAAACTAATATTTCTATTCAAAACTATTGTGTATTCTTTTTCTTTATTTTTCTGGTGTGCTGTTGTTTGACCAGTTCTACTGTCTTTCTTTGACCATAAATGGTAATTTTTAAAATTAAAATGTTCCATTTAAAAAATTTCCTATATATTTTTCAGCAAAAGTAACTTATCAATGTTATTGTTATGCTATAGCGAAGTTTTGTATAATGTTTGATTATAATTGTGCATTTTCCACTGATGCAAATAGTTCTGTTCCAAAGTAACTTTCATGTTCTTGAAAGATAACTAAAGTATTTGATTGTTGTGAAACTGCCAAGGGACTAAGTACAGTCTAGGATGTAGGTTGAAAAGATATTTTTACCTGCCAGCTGCAAGCAAACAAACCCAAAGATGGAAAACATTCCCAGCAGCCTTTCCAGCATGTGTTTTCACATGGTTGAATGCATCATTGAAATTTGTTAAGAGAACACTGTAGGATACTTTACACCTTCAATTTATTTCAATGCTATGAAAAAGAGCCTTTTCTTCACTTATTTCTTAACAGTTTAACAGCTACTACAGAAAAATAACCTAGTAGCTGCCCTAAGGCTCAAAAGACATATACCATACCTTAAGTTGAATGGAATTCTTTTTGCTGCTGGTTTTTTTTCCTTTTGTCTCTCTCAGGTATGACCAATTGTGACTTTCAATACTTGTTATTTAAGGTAGACCTTCCATGTTTCACTGCATGAAGTTAAATGAAGAAAAGTTTTGATTCTATTCATTAATAGATAAAAGCAGTAATTGCCTTTTTCATGACTGTCATCAGTAGAAAGTTTCTGTAGGACTCCATAAAGTTTTTAGGCTTGCCAAGTTTAGCTACCTATCACATGCACATCATCAGAAACATAACTTCAGTGATTAAATTTATTAATTGAAAACTTATTGCATGCAAAATACACAGTACAAACATATGAATGATCTGGAACACGGGATGTTGGCTATTTTCACTTATTAGGTAGATACAATTTTAAGCTGAAGGAGACCATAATGCTATCTAATGTCATCTTTTCCTTACAATGAGCTTTTGAGTTTAAAACTATCTGTCCTTCTGAGATCAAAAGCATGTATTTTCTTAAAACAAAGCCTTGCAGTGTCCATTAGGGACCATGGAGAATTCATCACCTAGGAAAAAAAATATAACCAAGCATGGGACATAGAAAATCTTGATTTTCTACTAAATCTGCTGAGTGCTTGTTTCATATTGCTGAAAGTATTGTGTCTGTTTTCTTAAAAAGCAAGTAAGCATAATGTTTTAAAAGTGATATCATAGAATATTTTTACTTGCCTTAATGCAATCTTTTCATGTTATATAAAAATTATTTTTCATTCAACTTTACTTACTATTTGCTAATCTTCAGTAAGTGGACAATGTTCTTGTCCCTGTAATGCTACAAATATAATTTACATGCATTTGTCAAGAAGAAATTTTCCTCCAAAAGCAAAAGTAAATATCTTAGGACAGAGCGGTGAAAACACTCCATCTCTAACACTTGTTTCATTATAATGTGTCATTTGTTTTGCAGAATAAGTATGCCTTTTTTTCTGTTCTCCCACCCAAGGGACAAGCTGTACAATTCTTTCAGACAGACTGATCCCCATGTCCCAGGGGAACACAAAAAACATTCAAAATGAAATATGTAATAGCAGTATTGAAGTTACTTAAAAAGTACTTCAAGAACATTCAACTTTATTTTCTCCCCAAATCCCTAAACAATAAAGAAGTAGAAAGGAAGAAAGGAAATTCATCTAGTCTGGTAATAGAAATGCACCAGAACTGCCAGATAGTCTTCTCTCAGAAAGGGAACAGTTGAAAGCCTGCTTTAAATACAGTGCATTGATGAAGACTGAGAGAAACAACTTTTGTTAGGAGAGAACACACTAAAGTGTCTATTTTTTAAAATGCTCCCATCTTTCTGAATATATTTTTTTCTCCTCTGGAGAAAATAAACATAAATCTTGTGGGACACCCTTTTTAGATCATAAGTAATGTATTAGAATTCTAGGATTTAACTTGTCTGATGAGCTACTAGTATTGGCTTTCTTTTAGTGTTTTTCATATTAAGCAACCCTGAAATCAGTGGCTTTATTTATGTTGAGTCCAAATATGATTTATGTTCAAATATTACCAAGGCTCAAAGTCCCAAATTTTTCAGTTCATAGAATATTCTACAAATTCAAAACCTATTTGCTGTAGTAAAAAATGAACAGTTTGCAATTGCCTTGCTGAGTGTAACTTTGTATAACTTTCTCTTTACAAGCAGAAAAATTTGGTCTGCGTGGATATATAAATGACAATTATATTTGCTGCTTTTACCTTATGCTTGATCCTGCTCTCTAATGAATCCCCTTTTAAGTATATAATTGAATTGTTATTGTTGTATTCTTATTCTTGAATGTTATTGTTCTTGTTAAACTATTGAGATGCTAGCGTATAAGATAGTGTAGCACAACAGAGTATTCCATTACACATGAGTTGTTCAGCAACCAGTTATTTCCTTTTTGAACAGCAGCTCCCAGCTGTCAATATATCTTTTGATTTTGAAATGCTTCTTTCAGTAATTTTTTAACCTTGCTATTATTAAGAGTTTTTATATCAGGGGTTCACTGCTGTATTTAAATGGCTTTATTTCTTAAAAAGAAATAAATTTTACAAAATAAAGCAACACAATGCAGTGATAAATCATAAAATGTTGCATGGTTTTTCTGTGATAATCTGGAAGTTAATAACATGTTGGGGAGTCTTCTCTTGCTTTTAACTGCTCATTATGTATCATTATGTCCTATACTTTAATGACTATGATGATTACTTGGAAAGTGTATAATGTTCTTAAAATTCTCTCAGATAGAGGGGAAAATGCAAGTGTGACAAATCTATGGTGAGTAGTCTTGCCTTTGAGGATCACCGGTACTTCCATAAAGGTTCACGTTCAAACTTAGTATCAAAATTAGGTTTTAACTGAAACTTGGAAATAACTTTGGAATAAACATTTGGTAACTTATTGCCTTACTTGTCCCTTCCTAAATTCTATTACTTGCAGATAATAAAAGCCTCTGCATGAAGTGCCATATTGCAATCTCTGTTCATAGCGCATAGTAAGCTTATGCTTAAATGTGAAGACTATACAGTCAAAGAAATAGGTTATCAGAAGGCGCCACATCAACTGCAATATTCTGTGTTTTATTGAAGTTTCTGCTGCCGTACCCTTAAATAACATACATTTCTTTGGTCTGCTTTTGAAAGGAGTCAACAAAGTCAGTGTGGTAAGTTAAAAACCAACAAAGACAAACTTTATTATTGGTGAGAGATCAACTTGTGAACATTCTTGAATCTAAGTGTGAACTTTGCTTGGTGTTTCTTTCCTTGGTGTGCACAGGGCTTTAAGCCATGCTTTTGTGTTTGCATTGAGTTAATGTTTCAACATGATTTTTGCCTTGAGCTTCCTGGAAGGACTTGGATGAGCTGCTGTGAATCTTGCCTAAGACTGCTATATATTCTAGCTCTTGGGAAGTTAGTCCAGTTAGTTGGTAATCTATGCCTGACAAACTGTCCCTTGTGACTCGGTGGTGTGGCTGGTTGTTTCAGAGCATTCAGGGTGCCACAACTGGGTCTAGTAAAATCAGCAGAGGCCAAGGGTCACAGCCTGCAAGGACATGGTGGAGTAAGCCTGGCCTTGACATTTGGAGTCTTGGAAATTTGTGCTCACTGCTGCTGGGGTTGCAGTGAATCTCCTTCCAGTGGCAGCTGTTTACTCTAATCTCCTTACAGTCAAAAAGCATAGGTCAGCAATCCAGGACAACTCTATTTCAGCACTGTCTGTGTTCTTTTTTTGTCCTTTTTCTCACAGCAGGAGCTACAAATTCCCAGTGTTTCATCCCTTAAATGGTATGAATAAATTCTACTTACCTGGCTAAGAAACACTGAAGCCATCTTGCAGGTTAAGTTCAGTTCGTTTTCCTTTATCTGGTATACGCGTTTCTATCACACAGGCAAGAAATGTACACATTTTAAGTATTGCTGGGAAGTTTTGTGTGCAGATCTGCAAATATAATAGGATGGCTCTTGTCATGTGTCTACAGGGAATCCACGAGCATTAATGTTTTTAAGACCACACTGATGACAGTTACAGAAGGGTCTGAGAAGTGAGTCCTGTTAAATAGACTGCAAATTGGCAGGTCTTGAAAAGGAGGGGGGTAACTTTCTCTCACTAATAGCTGTGTCTGCTGTTTGGCAATCTATCTGTGGCTTCAATTTGGTCAGTTCAAATAGTAATTCAGCCTATTGCAACAGAAATTACTTTGAATAGCCCAACTGAGGGACAGTTGCCACTTAGAGTTTGTACACACTTTTTGTTCCTTGACTTATTGCAATAATTGTCTTCCAAAAGAAAATACCGTGCAAGGACTTTGAATTCTTAGAGACAATTTTTCCATTACTTTCTAAGTACTTAGAATTGTTACATAAGACTCTAAGATTTGAAATAAATCATTGTATTTAATCTCTTTAAAAATGGGAAATTCATGGATAGAAACAGACTGATCTTTTTCATATCCCTACCGTCCAGCAGATGCGTCTTAGAAAACCTGACCAAATGAAACACAGCTCAGCATTAGCTCCAGTTCACTTATACTATCTGACTTCGCAGCATTGTACAGCAGATTGTTCCTGTTCTCTGGGGAAGAAGCCTCTTGATATGTAATGTGAACTTCTCAGAATTTGTTTATGTTCAATTATTATACCTTTCTTGCTCAAGAAAACTGTTTGACAGAAATGAGTTATAAATATAACGTTTGTGGTTTGTAGAACTCCTCTGAATGCAGGACAGTTTGTACCCTAATAATGATCTAAATCCAATTGTCTGAAATAGTTTCTTCTGTATCTTATCCTGAGACTATTACGTATTCTTTCCATTGAGTCCTGGTATTACATGTTCTACAAATCTCTTTTTCTGAAGACTCTGAAAAGTGTCTCTTGATGGTCTTTCACAGACATGTTTCGGCATTATTTGAAGTGTGCAGACTGTGAAACATATTTGGTTAACTTTTTCCCCATGTTAGTTCTTTCAGAAAAAGTATTATCTCCACCCACTCATTACAGGTAGGCAAGAAGTGACTCATTTTACCTTTCTGTTGTGTTTGGATGGGATGACGGCACTTAAAATCTATACACAGCAAACAGAAGCCTCAAACAAGAGAAGTAATGTCTCAGAATGGCGACCGTAAGTGAATTCCCAGACCAATTTTTAATTTTGCAAGCATTCAGAAAGCTTCTTTGTTCCTTCGCGCATATATTCCAAAGTAATAAGATCTCAGCTTTAATTAAGTCTTGCACTCAGAGCTGTTGGTATCAGTTTTTTAAAAAAAACCCCAACATTTTCTGTTTTGATACAACATATGCATAGTTTTCTGTACTGAAATATGATGAGGCAGAGGCAGAAATAAAGTTTCAGTCTCTCAAAAGTGGAACTTCCTCTTCACAAACTGCATCATTGTAACCGATGCTCACTTGGAATGTCAAGTAACATCAGGTTCTTACTGTGTCTTCAGGCGACTTGGTATTGCTCATTGACTCAGAATTTACACTGGTTTGACATATAGATGTGTCTATATGTGCATGGGTACTTCTGCAACTCAGTAATTCAATTCCTTCTTACTCCACCAATAAATGGGAACTAGATACAGGAACAGGAAAATGGAGGGCCTTGATTAGACCATGAGGACAGCTGGTAGCTGATGAAACAGCACTCACTATATAAGAACCATTAAAAAAATTATCTTTAAGAAACTCATTATTTGCATTTCTTAAAAAGAATATTTGCTCCTCCCTACATGATAAGCAAACACTGATAAGACACCATCAGAAGGCAGCGTCTTCCTTACTTATTCCTTCTGTGGTCATGAAGGATTGTCAGCACTTGTGCCTCAATGTTGCAAATCACTTGCTGAAGATCTTCAGCAGATGCCCATTTCTTATTCTTCAGTGGATTTTTGCCTTATCACCCCAATGAATAATGAAACAGTGATTTTATTTCTGTGAAATTCTGAACCTTGATAGCCCAAATCTTTGTTCAGAAAACGTTACTTTTCTCAGGGATTCATTGTTCTTCTTAGTTATCATCCCATGAATATATACTTTCAGAAGCTTTCAATTAAATTATTGGTTTAAGTAGACTAAAACTTTAATAAAGATGTTAGTCAAAAGAATTATTATGTATCTTTTCGTAAAAACATCTTCTGTGGCTCTACTATAGTCATTGAAGCTGTTTGAAAGAGAGAAATAAAAAGATAGACTAATAGGATTGTCACAAGTGCTTATGAAATCATGAAAACTGCTATGACTAAAACTAGTAATGAGGTAATCTGAACTTCAGACAGAGGCAGTTCCTGGAGCTTCCCAGAGATATTGTCCGTCTCCTACCTCACCTGTGATTTTGTCTCCCAATTGGAGCGAAGTCTTACTTTTAACCAGTGTTCACAGCTTTTGTCTGTGATATAATTCCACTAACTTCCAGCATGTTTTGTTTTTTTTTTTTAAATAGAAAATGAAGATAATTTGTTATTTTGTTCTGAATGACACAGAAATGTGACTTTGCTTTCAGTGTGGGAAGACAAAGATCAATGTAATTGAAGAGAGTTTGTTAGTCAGCTTGTTAGTCTCAACTTCAATTTGTATTTTATTATTCAAAAGTGCACAAACACGGTATGCAATCTACCTTCAGGTAGGAGGGAGAAAACAGTGTCATTTTTAAGCATTTTTCTTTAGTGTGGTTGGAATTTAAAATATGACTTGTAGGCACAGCTGGAAAGCCCTAAAACTTTAATTTTTAGAATTTTTTCAGGGGCACCTTTCTAGGACCATAGTTAAATAACCTCACCTTTAGAAAATTTTGAAGGGCTATGTCCTTTCTATTCTCTATGTAGGAATAGTCCAGATAAGCAAAAACAATTTCACTTGGAGATTAAACATTAACCGTCAAACTTGAATAATATAAATGCAAGTTGTTGCACTGCCTTGTAGCACAGACATAGATTGTTACATCTGAGTTTAGCACAAGTGATGTTGCTAGGTTCTAAAGGTGCTATATACCAAAGTACAAGTTAGTCTGCTTTAATGGGATAAAGCAGATTATAGACATTGGGGTAGAGGAAGCAGTCACTGACATTTAGGTTTAGTTCTGTTAAAAGGTCCAAAAGTTAGGATAGAAAGTCAAAGCTTGTTGATGTCTTTTCATATAATTTATGTAGTAGGATTGGAATAACAACATGTTTTGGTTTTTTTTGAGGGTTACAATTAATGCCAATGCTGTCAAGTCTTATCAACTTAAGGCAAAAGGTGCAAAGTTGGATCCTGTTGCAGGACCTGTCCCAAAAACAGGATATGTGAAAGTTTTCTGCAGTTAGAGTAAAAGGGAAAAAAAAGATTCTGCATATGCTACTTACAGACTAGACGCTGGTGAGCTGGGCAGGAAAGAAGACTACATGCTTACATGCAACTAACTCTCAGTCATATTTTTGTTATCACAAGAAGTGCTATTAACATTAGTGTAGCATTATCCCACTGACATCAAAAGGAGTCATTACCATCCAGCATCAAACCTTAGCTGGATCAGAGTCTTCATTAGTTCTGTCATGTCATTGAGGACTCCACACTGAGCACAGCCTCTGATTCCAACGTCTGTGAACTCTAGTCCTGCCTAACTGAATGGTGACAATCTTTTGTCTTGAAAAAAATAATTTCCTGATCATATTATTTCTACAGAAATGTAATGAACTACTATTTGGGTTCCAACTTGACAAGGTATAACTGACCTTTTTCCCATTTTCCTCTTGGTGTTACATTACAAAGCAGTGGGGAAAGTGATACTTTTCATTGACTACTGGGCTATATTAGGAAGGGATTAATTAAATAGATTAATAAAGCTAAGCCATTTAATACAAAGACAGAGCTCCTGCAGTTACTAAACTAACTCTCACAGCACTTGGGATTCTACTTGGACCGGCAATAGGGAGATGTGTTTTTGCTTTGAGAATTACTCTTTCAGTCCTTGTTCTGCACATATGTGCTAACAGTATTGCATCATGACATACTCCTGACTTCAGGTTGGGATGCTAGTAAAATATTTACATGCACATATAGTTAATACAGAGAAGTACTTCACTAGAACCACAATGGAAAAAAATAGGAATGAAATTCTGTAGGTTTCCATGAATATCAGAAAATGTATTTATCACAAATCGGAAACAATGTTAGTCCTAAGGGACCAATAAATACAAATGGCTTTAGCAGAAGATAATGGTGCAGGTGATCATTTGTTATCATTCATCATGCACTATCTTTTTTGTACTCAAACATTTCAGTCTTCCCAGTGCTCTTGCTCCTGCTGTATTAATAGCTCTCTTTGGTGGGAAAGGGGAGGTAATCTAAGTGTGGAAACTAATAGAAATGCAGTCTTACATTAATTACTCAATAGCAGTTGGACCAAGTGCTAAAAAAAGAAGGAGCTTGATGGAAAATTGTCATATCAGAAGGATTTATGAAAGGAAATCATTTAAAGAGAAAGCAGGCAAAGCAGAAGGAAAACAGCCTTTTTCAGTTTTCATCATTTGTTTTGCAGAATATTATGATGTAATAATCATCGTGTAAGGCACAGAGAATACCAAAATCCAATTTATCCACATTTGGCATCTCCAAGTCTTGCTTGGATACCTATGACCTAAAAGACAGGAAACTGCTGGCCCAGTGGAAAAACAGTAGTGGTGAAAGAGGACTGGCCAGGTTGGGGCATGAAAGTGCAGGTACAGTTGTGTAGTTGCTATAGTCTCATGTTTTATTTTTCTTAAGAGAATAATATATTCTAAAAATTAATAGAATATTTTCAGGACCTGTACATTATGATTTTGTCCAGCTTTTGAAGAAATTGTTGCTAACCTGTCATCTGCTATAGGCATAAATAAAGCTGTTATATTTGCCATGAGAAAGCCTGACTACTGGTATCTGACTGACAGTGGGATGGTTTAAAACATAGCAAATAAGGCAAGAAGTCTTCTCATGAATAGGTATTGAGCCATGCTAAGGTATCATATAGTAGGACAAAGATGAACTGTAACATATGCATTATTGAGCAGCTCATGTCAGCTTTAAATAGGATATCATCCTTGTGTCACTTTTCACTCCATTATGTGATAATTTGGCTAGTGATATATAGTAGAACTGTTGTTGTAGTTACAATGGAGGTATTTATGAAATGTTTTCTTGTTACTGTGTGAAGATTTCATAAATAAATTCTGCTGTTTGTGCTAGGGTGAACGCTGAGCATATTGCTACTCTTTTTAAATTCTTGTTACACATGTAAGAATAATAAAATCTTTGGAAGAAATTATTTTGTTCAGGAACTCATTATCTTTTCTCATATTTGTTGCCTCTCCCAAAATTCATTGTTTCTGTAACTTGTAATTACATTTAACTAATACTTGCCTACTAAATATTTTAATCTATATTTGAACTTTCTAAACAATTAATGGCAGATGGCTTCATGGAAAGAGTCTCTGCAAAGACTTCATTTTGGGATTAGTTTAAAAAAGGAAAGGTACTTGTCCAAAACTAAGCACCTAAATGATTAAAAGTAAGCTCACATGTGATCTATGTATATTTTATCCCTCTAACCAGGCAGAAATCTGCACAGTCCACATATAGCATGATGAAAAGTACATACAAGTTCACAGTCTGAGCACAAAGTTTAATTTTTTTAAATTATTTTAAATCTCATGAAATAATAAAGTTTTCCTACTTTTTCTATCAGAGTTATTTTGACTACAAGTCCATTAGTTGATAGTGTGACCTGTGGGAAAAAGAACACCGCTTTTGAGAAACAAATTAATAGTGGGAAAATATACACTCTTCAGGGAGACAATCTAGGAACAATCTTTTAATTTATGACAACCTGTAGTTGTTACATGTGTTAATAATGGATGAATAGAGGAGGGTTTACATGAAAAGTTCTGTATTTCACATGTTTCTGCATTATTAATGCAATATAGATCAGCAAGAGGGACAAACTTCTCTGCCCATGTTGTAGCCTCCCACTGCAACACAGATCAGCAGCAGTCTGGTGTTCATTACACATTGCAGTCTACACTGGAAAAGGAGTGGATGGAAGCAGGTATGGCCTGGGTCTGCAAATTGGCAGTAACACAGTGGGATTCATACATATCTAAAGTTTATCAAAAAAGAAACCAGACAAAAGTTAAATAATTATGTAATTTTTTAATGTGTTGGCTGTCTCTCTCATTGTTGCTGACTGTATTTAAAAGTAATTAATTTTCTTATGTTCCTCTTACTTAGATTTAACTTGATAAGTACGCCCGTTCTCTAAGTCTACGGGTGCACTACCAACACAGAAAATTACATCAGATCTATAAATTAACAACATGAGGATGCAGTAAAGATCAATTCTGTCTATCTCTACTTGTTTTAGCTGAAAGACAGTTACATTTCTTTGTAGTATCTTGTATGGTGCTATGTTTTGGATTTGTGATGAAAACAGTGTTTTTAAGACCAGGATGTTTTAGTTGCTGCTGAGCAGTGCTTGTACAGCATCAGGGCCTTCTCTGCTTCTCACACTGCTCCACCAGTGAGAAAGCTGAGGGGCACACAAGAAGTTGGGAGGGGACACAGTTGAGACAGCTGACCCCAATATCCCATGCCATACGACGTCACGCTCAGCAATAAAAGGTGGAGGAAGAAGAAGGAAGAGGGGATGTTCAGAGTCATGGTGTTTGTCTTCTTAAATGACTGATACATGTGATGAAGCCCCGCTTTCACAGAATCACAGAATGATTGGGGTTGGAAGGGACCTCTGGAGATCATCTAGTCCAACACCCCTGCCAGAGCAGGGTCACCTAGAGCAGGATGCACAGGAACATGTCCAGGTGGGTTTTGAATGTTTCCAGAGACGGAGACTCCACCACCTCTCTGGGCAGCCTGTTCCAGTGCTCTGCCACCCTCAAAGTAAAGAAGTGCCTCCTCATGTTTAGATGGAACATCCTATGCTCAAGTTTGTGCCCATTACTTCTCATTTACTCTTGCCCATGACAGTAATCTGTGAGTGATCTCTTCTCAACCCACAAGCTTTACCATATTGTTTTCTGCTTCTGCCCTGTTGAGGAGGGGGACTGCAAGAGTGGCTGGGTGGGTGTCTGGCAGCCAGACAAGTTCAACCCACCACAAGATGAAATGTGAAGTGTTTTGCACCAAGAACTCTGAAGTCTGTATTGTTCTTTCCTAGAATTTCCCTTGTCTCTGTTTCTCAGCTTTCAGGGCTCAGTGTCATGTTTTTATTATCTTTTTCAAACATGTTTTGCTGGCTGAAGATGAGTTTACTGAGCAGTAGCAAGGGACTGAAATGAATAATTGCCTTGCTTGAAGACTAAAAATATGGATGTAAATAGGGATAAAAATTAGTGTATATTTGATTGATAATCAAAATAAACACAGAGGTAGGAAACTGGGTTTACATCAACTTCAAAGGCAGTTAAAATCCCAGGCATTATATGAGCATTTGATTAGGTCAGCATAGTCCTTCTGGAAGTACCTCTGCAATAGGGGCAAGGGAGCAGACTCTACACATTGTTCCCCTGAAGCTGTCTGGCAGTGTGGGAGACGGCTCCATCACCTACAGAGTCATTCTTCTTCAAACACTGCTTAGTCACAGGTAGTCAGCCTGAGGCCAAAGCAATCTCCCTTTGTTCCTTGCCTCCTTCGAATAGACCCACAAAGGCATCTCCTGCAGTCAGGCCAACTGAAGAGCACACTACTGTGAGTAGACAGAGACATTTATTCACCACTGGCAAGCTGTATTCATTTCTGAAGAGAAGCCCATGATGCTCAGGTCAAATGTGTTCCTTTGTCTCTTCCCACAGTACTCGCTGAGCTCTTTTCCATATATATATGTATATATTTAAAATATGTATTTTCTATATGTGTTTTACTCTATAAAGGAATGCTTTAGGACAGACTGAGAATGCCTGAATTAAACTGTGAACTCCCACTGGTAATATAACTATAATTAGTGTAGATTTCCAGCCTGTAAGAATCCTGCAATTATTCACATTTTTGAAATTACAAAATGAAATTTCTGATGTGTTGTTTGAAAAAAGCCAGAATTCTTGTTTGTGTCTTTTTTATATCAATCTGTATTATATGTCAAAGTGTTTTAATAGCTTAATGACAACAGTTTTGGCAAAATCTGTGAGGTTACCCATCATGCTAGTGTTTAGTTGAATCAGTATTTCCTAAAACCTGACAAGATTTTTTTATTTTGTATAGCTGTGTATTGTGAGGTGAAGAGATACCTAAATTTGCCCAATGCCAACATATCAGAATGGGTTCCATGTGGACACTCCAGCCCATTTGTTTGAGAGATTATCGAAGGGAGATGTTTGAAAAACAATCAAAGACCACCTTGGGGCCATGACATAATTCATTGCCTTTCAACTTTCTCCACTGAACAATGGATTTCTTATCCAACACTTAAGATGTGTGAAGACAGGCATGTTAATAGAGGAATAAAGTAACAGGACTGTCATTTCTTTCCAACTAAGCTATCAAACATTGTATTGATAAGACTGGCTTAGGGACAGGAAAAAAACAGAAAGAATTTTCCAAGCATAGAAAAGATGCCAAGGTATCAAACAGAGAGTAGCACAGTGAATTAGGGCAGGTACATTTCAGGAATCTTTCTTTTCTATTTTACAAAATGTTAATGTCAATAGTTTTAATTCTGAAGTGAAGTTTTTTCCTGTTTGTTGATAAAAATGACCACTGTTACATTCCATTATTAAGTGCAATATACTTTGCTTTTCAGCCACTGTAAAGTTAGGAAATGGAGTATATATAGTGAAGTAGACATCTGAGTACTTAAGACCAACAAGGCCTCTAGGATATATCAGGAATTGGTATAGACACTAAAAGGGTTGGCCTTATTTCTGGAAACAATGGACAAGTTATGTTCCCACTGGGAGCTCCAGTGATTTAAGTACACTTCCTAAAGATTGCTGATTGTCCAGAAAGACTCTGGACCATATTGTGAGATAGTAGTGGAGGAATCCATGGTGACAGTAACAAAGAGAGATCATAATTTAAAAGACAGATCACATCACACTTAAATGATTAGAGAAGTTAGATGAAAAAGGAACATAAGAAACATGCTGGACAAGCACCTCAAATAATAGGAATACTATCAGTTTCCTATGTATTATGGAGAAGTTTATTCTGATTAAAAATGCAGATTAAAATCACTACTAGATTAAAAATGTAGATACCTAATGTATACAAAATGTAAACAGAACCAGACTAATTAGATTCAGGATGACATGTGCTTCTTTCAATACGCTATTACTAACAGCTCTTCTAGAGTTAGATAGTTCTAGAAGCCTAGAAATTGGTATTTGTGGTAGACAGGACCTTGAAAAAGTTAATATTCAAAGGAAAATGACTTTAGAAAGACAGACCTACATGAGGTAGAAAACTGAATTTAAACAACCAAAAGAAATAATGACTAAAGGACATGTGAACAGTTTAATCAGGTCAGTGAGAATTTTAAAAATTACAGTGTTATGAGATGCACTTTTCTTATCCCTTCCCTCTCTACTTACTTCTCTCTGTACAACAAGAATTTTTCCATTTTTTCCAGCCATCATGTCCCTTTTCACCCATTGCCATATGACTATTTTAGCAGCAAAAAACCCCCACACCAGAAACCTCAGTCTCTATCAAACTAATTTTTAAGGAAAGCTGGTGGCCTTGACTGAAAAGCTAGCACCAGTCATTTGATCTTCAACTGACTGGGAACTCTGGTTTACCTAAGATAATGCAGTCCACAGATTTCCTTTCTTTCCTTCTAGTGACAACAGATTTTCAGGATTTTCTGTACTATCACCATTTAACCCACACAGCCTTCCATTTTTTGATCTAAAACCAGTTCTTTTCTAAACTCAGTCAGCAGCTCATTAAGAGGGCAATTAATTGAAGTACTACAAAGACAGTGTGACAAACAGCATTTTTTTACAGGATCAGTTATTTCATAGTGCGCATCATTATCCACAATGAGTTTATTACAGGAACCTGATTTTATCACTTGAAAGTGGATAATGGCACTTACAACATTGTTTTGAAGAAACAAGGCTATTTCCATGGAATTTCCAGGTTATAACCCTGGACTCTACACCTAGGTCCCACATGCAACCTAAACAATGCTGTAATTAGGCTGCTTCCAGAGTGATTCATTTGTCACCCAATATCTCAGAGCAGGGTAGATAACCAAAATGTTGTCCTGGTTCTTCAGGAGAATTGGTCACCTCATTCAATACTAAGTCTGGTCAGGGAACTTGAGTTCATAGGCAACATAAAAGTTGGAAGTCATAAAACTGCAAAATAAGGCATGCAGACCTTTGTGAGTTTATGCTGTACCTCTCCTTTTTGTATGCCATTTTGTTCCTGATCTTCGTCACCCTCAACACAAATTTAACATGTGTCATTTCATGTGCAGAATTGTCATAAATCTATCAAGAGGAATGCAAAGTAATCATGATTCTTTTCAAGTTAGACTTGGTGATATTATTTGCCAGAGGTGTGTTTCCTTTTCAGTATTGCACAGAAGTGGAGATTATTTGGTAACACTGATATTACCATTACAGTGTTATTTTTCCCCACACCCAAAATACACTGCAAATATGAGTTAACAGGAAATCAAAAGAAAACAGTGATCCAATACAAGCAGTGCAATTTCCTACACACTTTTACTTCAGGTCTTAAGTTCAGTAAAATAAAATATCTCAAGCCTGGTTTATCATATAGTTCAGAATCTGAGGCTAAGTCTATGCTGCTAAATAAAATGGACAAAGTTAGTTTGTGCATGATTGTAACAACTGATCATGCACATTGCTTAACTAGTAGCCCTCTTTGGGTATGGCTTTGGCAAAAGTGAATGTATGAAGTATGCTTCACATAAACGCCCAGCTCCACTGAAGAGTCAATAGGTGTCAGGAACTCCTCCCAGTGAGCAGCATAGAGAGGAATGCACCAGCTTTGCTATGTACAGCCCTCCAGCACTTGCCCTTCACATGGCCTCATGCCACATTTTAGGCATTGAAAATGCACCCTTAGTTTCATGCTTTGCTAATTTCATGGTGAGGGGCTACAGAGCAACTCTCATATTATTTTATGTGCTCTGCCCTGAAAAAGCAAACAAATAATAATGATAACAATAATAATGGAAAAGCATGCACACATTTTCCAGAAAAAAATATTATTGTTTTGGGGCCATAGGAAGAGTATATGGGGTTCAGAAAAATCCCAAGATAAGTGCTATGTATAGCATGGACACAGCTTGTGCCAACTTGGCCTCAACCCTACTTTATTTAGAAGAATAGTCATACACTGCCTGCTTAGCCTCCAACAATTGTCTCCTAATCAGCTGCTTCTTTATAGATGATTTCTACCTCCAGGTATGGTATGAAAGGAAATCCTATAGAACGTTTTTTCAGTCATACTTTCATCAGCGTGTCTTTCACTGCCAGAACAATATCTCACAGCTAGGCCACAGCATACAAGGTTACTTAACCTCATTACGAATTCAAAAATCTCTTGCAATGAAAACCTTAGTGCTATAAGGTCTTTACCTTTCAAACTTCCACATACCTTCTTGTTTCCACTCATATTCCTGAGCATTTCACTAATTAATTGTGTTTTGTCTTGACTGTCCTGAACACCAGAACACCAGAGACAGCTATTGGCAGCCCTTAATGATTTAAATTCTTAAGTCTTCCTCCTTTAAGTAGGAATTAAGACTATATAAATGCCAGCAAGCTGCTAACATGGAAGAGAATTCCGTCCTTGTGAATTCTGCTGGCCATGCCGTTGGCCTAATCATTCTAAGAGTGCACTTCTCTTAGCAAAGCTAATACAAGTGTGATATGCCAGATAACTTGATTCAAAACAACATTTTACAAAAATTTGCTTGAAATAATGCTTTGGTTTATTCCCTGTTTTAGGGTATCTAGGTATCTCTTTGTATGAACAAAACAACTCAACGTCATTCCTGCAAAGACTGTTCCTAAAGGCTTCTCCTGCTGCTTACTGATTCTAGTCAAAACCAGTGCAGATGGTAAACTCAGACACTCACCTTAGGAGAGATGAAGTCTAGGATTTACTATCTATGGAATGGACTAGCTTAAAAAGGGAATTAGTCAGCCATTAAAAAAAAGGGTGATGCTTTTACACTGAAAGATGTTTCCAACACAGACTACTAACGTGTGTTATTTCAGCCAATGCTTATGCAAAACTATATGCAAAAGCAGGCTTTTTTTTTAAAATGGGGGAGGACGAAGGAGGACGAGGGAGGAACCCCAAGCTATTAGCAACTCTTGGTAACTGCAGCTAAACACTAAATTAATTTTGTTTAGGGTGTGGCCAAATGCAGTGCACTTTGGGACCCAAGGGATTTCTCCTTTCTGGTCTGTTAGAGATTCCTGCTGTTCCTCATTACATATCCAGCCAGTGTGGATTCTGAGTGTGAATTCCAAAGGTGCAAACACACACGCACAAAATATGTGTATGGTAGGATACACAGATCAACACAGAGAGCAGTGCCCTTATATGTACCCATATAAACACTGACAATACTCACACATACATGAAAAACACAGACAGCTAGAACCAGTTTCTTGTCTCTACTTGATCAGGGTTGACTTCACTATATACATGCATCCTCCCTCCCTCACTTCACATGCACTGTGACTTTCACTGGTTTATCAAATACCAACATGGCCTTTCTACATAATAACTGGGTCAGATCTGCGATATTTCCAAGTGCTAATATCCTTCTACTGCCAAGCAGTCCAGCTCAAAGTTTACATGCACTCACACACAAAGGCTAGAGATACCATTCACACACAAAAATTAAAAAGGAGACAAAAGCACAAAGCCCAGGCAGCCAGGCATACTGAGCATTAGCCCATTTACACACAACCGGCCTTCTTACCTTCCTCCTCTCCATTGGTCTTTCCTGCACTCACCCAGATTCTTCCCTTTCTCCCTTGTCTCCTGTCGAAAAAACTACCCACTCTTCGTTGTTTTTCCCCATTGGTCCCAGTGTTGCTACATCCATACTCAAATTTGGTGTTTCTGTTACAGTTATGTAGGTAATTTCAGCCTTCCCTGGTACTACAAGGCAGTGTTTATCTTGTAATACTCCAGTCCCCAAAGAGATACCTAATACTCACCTCCAATTATCTGTGAATTTTGCACAGTTCTCACATAACTCCCCATAACCATCTGGGAAAACCACTAATTTCTCACAGCACTTTTGCCAGCTTCACACTTGGGTTATTCATTAAATCAAGCAATTTCTCCCATCGCATACAGTAGTTTTTTGTGTTTTGTTTAGTTAGGCAAACCTCCAGCCAGGGCTAAATGATCTGCCTGCATACTTCAAAATTTTTTAACTTGATCTTTGAGGTCCACTGTAACTTACTTCATACCATCATCTTTTCAATGTTCATAGAAATCTTAACTAAATAAGAGATGAACATGGTTAATCCAGAGTGACCACAAGGTTAGTCTCATAATGTCTCCTCACACTAATTTTTGCTTCGTATTTTGTTACTTTAATAAATACAATTGTTGGGGTTTTTTTGTAGATTTATCTCCCTTGTTAAGCACAAAATGAGCTATGAAATAGAGAGAATTATGCTGAAACCAAACCGCTAATATTAGATATCCAGACATCCACTAATTTTGATGAAGCTTGAGTTTCAATTCAATACTCACTATGCAGTATAAATCTCTATACTACTGATTATATGTAGGAGGAAATTCATCCTCCTGCGAGAATCGCAATAAAAAATCCTGTCCAATTCCACTTGCAATTGCAAATGAACTGGTTTGAATCTGTCATGGATGGAAATGCTATACAGTAGCAGGGGAACTTACCTTCAAAATGCCAAAGAAGAGAGGGAAAGTGGCATAAGCATGAATGTCTGTAAAGTATCTCTTTTACTGTTACTGTCCATGATGGTATGTCCTATGTACTTATTACATAAGGCTCTCTAGGTTTAATGTACAAATGACTTCAATCAATCTAGTCAAATCTTAATTCAGATTCATAGAAATTCTAGGAAAATCAGAAATGGATGCAGAATTTGAAGTGAGGTCCTCTAAATACCATCAGTTATTGTCAATTGTATTATTTGCTCTTGTGCTATGCAGACATGTCCACTAGAAACTAAACGAATATCAGAATCTTCTTTTCTAAGGCCAATAAGCAGACATATAGTCTTTATTCACTCTCTACTTGTGCTAGATGCAGGACAGTAATTCAAAAGTAAAAGACTTTGTGTTCTGTCATTAATTCCTGAAGCCATGTAAACACTTAGATCTAGTATGCATAAGGGTAATTGAAAGTCCCTCACATATGATGTTTTTGAGTGTCTCTGTGCTGTAAGCAAAATTTGTTGTCAATTTACTATTTGAACCATATCACAACAGAGTAAAAACCCATCAAGGATTTTAATTATTGTAGGAAGGGGGGAAATTCTGTTATCACTCATGCATGCCGCAAGAAGTTCTAAAATATTCAAAACTGCTGCTTCACTTACATTTATGGGCATATTAGTCCATTTTCCTTGTCAGTTCTGTTTGCCTGCCTTTGAATGATGTAGGATCTCTGCATTTGGAATTCCAAGGGTGTCAATGCTGTGCACATAGCTGAACAGGTGACAAGAGTTGCTTAATTACTGAAAAATATAAATGTGAGGAAAAAAAGGAAAGGGAATAACAGCATGGAAGCCCAAAGGAGATATAAACCAACCAATTTAAATCAGTCTTGCCATTGGTCAGACTCTTTGGATTGTGTTGTCCTTTTTGCTATGGCAATTTTAATGCAATCTGAAAGATCTAAAAGAATAATAATCTGGAAAAACATATTCAGTGACCAGGGGCTAAGAAAGAACTTGAAACAAAGTGATGTAATTACTACGTAAAAGGGTCAATTTTCTTACACTTAAAAAGCAAATAAAATAAAGCAATTACTGCTTTATAATTACTTCAACAGTATGTAGTTACTTCTGCTTTATATGTTGTTCAAAGGGAGATTTTCATGTAGAAGAAATAAAACAGTTCACATTAAAGCTGAACATCTGTAGGTATCTGCACAGATTTAACCTTACAAATTTATTCATGAGAAATCCTGTACACTATTCCCTTAGAAAGTACTTAAAATTAATAACCTCTAATCCTGTAATGTACTTTATATAATACATTGTTTTAGTTATATTATGTAGTCCATGTTCATTATCAAAAATTTGTTCAAAATTGCAATTTGCTTTGTAAGTGTAACTCTTTTGCCTCTTCTCCCAAATTGGAAATACAAAGGACCAGAATTGGAACTGATGCAGTGCCTAGTTAGATACTGACTTTTCCAAAACATGGGGCACCTAGATCCAGAGTTTTCAGTCTTTACGCTGTTTTTCAGGCAATTTAATATCATGGATTCTTCCCCAGAAAATGACTGTGCATTGACTTAAAAAGACCATCCTTGAAACTCATGCTGGACCGTGCTGAAATCTCAGCAGTTACAGAGAGTATGTTATAGACTTCTCACATTTGTTTGGAATGGCTTTTTGTTACAAAATGAGCCAGTGAAAGGTGGCTAAAGAGGAAGCAGGCAGGAAAGGAAGAAAAGCGAGCAACCAACCAAAAATCCCAGCCACTTGAACAGAAAACTGTGTAAAGAAGAAACATTTCAGAGCTAGTTCTTCCTACAGAGTTGTTAATGCTGAGAAGAAAGATACCACAGGGATTCTCAAGCATTAGAGAGCAGCAAGGCTGCAGGCTGGTAAGGAGGAGACAGGAAGGGCTTTGAAGGGGTCAGAGATTGCCCAGAGACTGCAGGCTGGGATAGTTTGAACAAAGCCAGGGAAAGGGAGTTGAGAAGGTATCAAGAAAAAGGCTATCTTTCTTCTAGTGTAAACTAAATAATGAGGGATCTTGAAATGGAAATTTTTGAGAAGGAAAATTTTCAGGAGAAACAGAGATGTAGGCATGCAGGTTTCTTACTTTTACATTCTGCTTGTATGTTTTGCACATTTACAGTTGTATATCAAGGGCCTCAAGGATGCTCATGGACAGATTCATACAACCCCACTTCCTATCAATAAGTTCACTCCTTTTACCCTTGTGACAGCTGCACTCCTCTTCTTTGAACTTACCGAACTTTGGTCCAGGCAGACGCTCAGCAAATAGGAATAGCCTAAATTAATTCTATTGTGTGAAGCTATCAGTGAAAACTCAGCACTGCAATCAAAAATTCATTTTGGCTGGAGACTGGACTGATAAGTGGCCAAAACTGCATGAACAAAGCAGAAATCTGGCTACCAATCTACCACTTTAAGCTGTAGATATCTGCAGCCATCAGGATCTGTTGAGCTCTCCCTCCATAGCAGCTGGCTGTGAGTGGTGATCTCCCCTTGAGTACTGATGTCTCTCAAGGCTGCCCCTCGAGGCTGAGAGATCTCATACTTGACACCAGACATTGATGGGTTGGTAAGTGACATTTTTTGCATTCATGTAACATTTAAGATAGGTATAGTAAGCTTAAGCCATAAACTTTGTATCCCATACTAACGTGAAGTGCAGTAAATAGTAGAGTATGGACTGTCAATCCATCTGTACTTATTAAATATTTCACATATCTAAATTTACTGGTTAGAACTCAATAAATTAATTACTGGATCAGATCTGTCTGAGTGATCTCTGACTTTTCGGCGACAGCTGTGCAAAGTTATCACCAAAAGGATGAACCTGCAATAGTTGGACATGTTAGAAGGACTTCCAGAGTGTGATGCAGGGACAATATAAATATGCAAATGTAGTAAAAAAACCCAAATAAAACTATACATGCACCTTTCACAACTTTCAGAGAGAATGTAAATACATCAAGGGGCCAGACAACTGCTTCCTGCTTTCATAGCCTTCCTATGTCCAATCTACAAGAAAACGACTGTTCTTAGTCATATTTTCATTAACCACAATATTCTTTCATCGTGATTTAGATCAAGCCCTGTCTATTTGCTTGTCCAGGTCTTCCAATGACTCTTAACTTATTGAATAGTGGTGCTATTGGTGCTTGTTGCATAGTGGTGCTAAATGGCCAGCATGAGAAGGAAAATGATAAAAAAGGCTATTATAGTATTATAGTTTTTCATTTCCAGCTAGAATAATCTAAGAAAAACAATGACTATAATTGCTAGCTACTCCATCCCTTCCGGTGCTCACCTATTTGCTACTTAAAGAATATAAACATCCACAATTACCAGCATGCATCTATCCCTCAAAAGTAGAGTACTGCTTTAAACCAAAACCTCCCTTGGAAATCTTCCTGACTGCTTGGCCTCGACAATACAGTAAACTCTATCCTCTGCCACAGTTAAAAGTCTTGTTAGATTTCTTTTGCTAGACCTTAGAGAGCAATATTCACAGAATACACAACGATGTCAAGGGGTTCAAAGTAGCCTGAATTTCTTTCTAGAGACTAATGCTAGAATATAAACGCAAGAACAAGAAGTATAAAATCTGCTTTGTTTTATATCATTTGGATGTGTTTTTAACACATGCTACTTCAGACACTGTAAAATCTACAGAACAAGAAACACTATAATTTGTCTCCTTTTAGTCAAGGAAGCTAAAATGGTACTTGAGAAATGTTTGACTCAAACAGAAGTACAGAAATTGCACTACACTTATGTGGATGTCTAGCTACTATTCCTGGTAGCTTTTACATTATTGTTGTGGATTAGCCTTAGGAAGCAGCTGAACTCTCACCCAGCTGCTCACTCCACCCCAAGGAACAGGGGAAGAAAATAGCAAAAACAGGAGAGAGCAAGCTCGTGGGTTCAGATAAAAACAGGGACATTGTTTACCAATTACCATCGTGCAGAAAACCCACTTGAATTAGGGAAATTAACTTAATTTGTTGTCAAAATAGACATTAGGAAGAAGTTTTTTACAGTGAGGGTGGTGAGGCATTGGAACAGGTTGCCCAGAGAGGTGGTGGAGGCCCCATCCCTTGAGACATTCAAGGCCAGGCTGGATGAGGCTCTGAGCAACCTGATCTAGTTAAAGATGTCTCTGTTTACTGCAGAGGGATTGGACTAGATGACCTTTAAAGGTCCCTTCCAACAAAACAGATTCTATGATTCTATGAAAATAGATTCAGGTAGTGAGAAACAACAAAAAAAGACAAATTTTAAAACACCTTTCTGTCCTTTCCCAGGCTGAACTTCACTCTTCTGCACTCCCGAGTGGTGTAGGGGGTGCGGGCTGTGGCCAGCAAACAGCAGTTCCTCTCTGCTGCTCCTTCTTTCTCACAGTTTTCCTATGCTCTGGTACTGCTGAAAGGCGGTGGCTGCAGCTTCTTCAGGAATATCCTTCTCCTCAGGCATAGGGTCCTCCATGGTCTGCAGTGTGGATACCTGCTACACCATGGAGCACCTCCTCATCTGATTCTGGTGTGCCAGAAGAGTGTTGTTTTCTTTTTTTCCTCTTCTCCTCTGCCTATCCAACATTTTTTCCCCTTTCTTATATACTTTTTTGCAGAGGTGGCACCACCTCGGCCGAGGGTCTCAGCCGTGCCCTGGGGTGGGTGGGTTGGAGCCGGCTGGAACCAGCTCTGTCTGGCTCAGAGCAGCCCCGGCTGCTCCTCACAGAGGCCGCCCGGCAGCTGCCCGCTGCTGGCACCAGGGCACCTGCACCTTATACAATTATGAAGCAGGGATGCCTTGGAACTAATGTCAGGATCCCTTTCCCGAGTTTTTCCTATGAAACAGGATGGACAGAGAATGGTTTCAGAGCAGTCCAGAGGAGAAGGACTTGGGGGTGCTGGTGGACGAGAATCTCAACATGAGCCAGCAATGTGCACTTACAGCCCAGAAAGCCAANGAGAAGAGGAGGCTCCGGGGAGACCTTATTGTGGCCTTCCAGTGCCTAAAGGGGGCCTACAGGAAAGATGGGGAGGGACTTTTTACCAGGGAGTGTAGCAATAGGACGAGGGGTAAGTTTCAAACTGAAAGTGGGGACATTTAGATTAGATATTAGTAAGAAATTCTTTATTGTGAGGGTGGTGAGACACTGGAACAGGTTGCCCAGGGAAGTTGTGGATGCCCCATCCCTGGAAGTGTTCAAGACCAGGCTGGATGGGGCTTTGAGCAACCTGGTCTAGTGGGAGGTGTTCCTGCCCATGGCAGGGGAGTTGGAACTAGATGATCTTTAAGGTCCCTTCTAACCGGATTCTGAATGATTCTAAATTCTGTTAGCATCCCATAGTAACATGTATTTCTGAATTGCCTGCAAACAAGAGGGAATAAAAGCACGCTGCAGTATAAATTAACTGCTGAAATTGTATAGAGATAAACAAGTAAAATGTCATGGGACCCTGATTTGAAGCCACTCTGTGGGAATTTGGCAGGGTTGTAAGGAATGAAAAAAACGTAAAAATTGATGGCATTTGGAAATTACAGACTGTTTCCAGCAGGTTAAGGAAGGGGAGATCTTCATCACCTCTATCTTGGAATGTTAACACGGTGCTTAAACGACTCACCCCATCTGCCCCACCTTTAAACTTTTTGACCTTTATTGACCAAAAACCCTCACTGAGGAAAAAGCCTTTGATTTTTCTTAACCTCCTCGAGGAGAACTGAAGACTTGCAGGCATAAATTATTGATCTAATCCTCCTTTAAAATGGAAAAAATACTATATACGCTAACAGCATCTTAATGACTTTATTTCTCCTGGGAAAAAAACAAGCAAAAAACAACTCCCCCCTTCCCCTATGCCATCTCAAATTACCATATCAATCACAGTTAAGCATAGATTCTTACTCAGAAGAGACCTGAAGCAGCCCAGGGAGAGAGGTAGCCATTTTCTCTTGAGAAGATACCTATAATATTTGAAATATTTAAAAAGAGTAAAGTATCTAAAGTGTCTGGCCTATTGGCTTAGGGACCAGTGTGTGCTGGGAGGAATCTCTGGCATCAGGACAACATCAGAACCTGTGTTACATGCACTGTGTCAAAACTTGTTCTGTACAGCAGACTTCAAGCAGTCTTGTTCTTGTAATCCTTGCCTCTTAGTCAGCTGTGTAATTCACTGAACAGCGCTAACAGAAATCCCAGAGGGGATGGCAATTCTTGTTCTACTGGCTGCTTAAGTTGCCTTTAGTTTATTTGCAGCTATTGGATGTTGGAGAACAAGGGTAAACACTGATGCTAACAACTGCAGAAAAGGACCTTGGCTAGTACAAAAACTGCCACCTTTACTCAAACCTGCAAGGACACCCATAAGAATAATGTTATTAATTATTGCTTTCAGAATAATAGAGGTTTCAAAACACAGTTCCATGATGCTACAGGTAATTCAAGCAGAAATAAAAGAGAATACGTGCCCAAAAGAATCAACAGAATAAGTAAACGAGAGAGAAAAGGTTATCTAATCTGTTCTACTGATAAACAGAAACTATAAGATTTGTTGAAAAAAAATAAAAACAAAAATAAAGTACAGTTCAGGTATGTAAAAGTAATAAATAATTTTCTGAAAATTCATATTTTTTAAAAGAGGCTCAAGAATGTTATGTTATTCTCCCCTTTCCCCAAGCTCCTTTTGAAACTGTAATCCAACAGACTCTCCTGTAGTTCCACAGTATGGAAATCTGTAATGGTCATGGTCATGACCTATGAGGGTTATCTGACCTGTGGGTGTGTAAAGATCATCGTGGCTGTGGGGTTCTCAGTGTTCGGCAATAAACAAAGACATGGAAGTCTGGGTTTCTGAGAATTTTGTTATTAGAAATTACTAAAAAACAACTATTAATAAGAAGAAATATGTACACATATATACAGTACAAGGCACTACAAAATTATCATTAGGAAAACATGTCTGTAAGTATATGCAAGTTACAAGAATAAAGCAAATATATGTTTATTGCAAGCTTTTTTCTTTAAATTAGCAATTGTTTAAAGACTTCTTTAAAGAATTGGTAAAAAGTACGGGTCACACCTGCTGGTGAGACACAAGCCCTAACCCTAACATTTATGTGTTATGGTGTGTAGGACCTAAACACTGCACGTGCCTGGAAATTTTTACAATAAACAGGGAAAGGTGATCCTGTAAGACATGGCGTATCATCATCTGAAGATACAGAATTGCAGATAACTCACCATAAACCTATCAGATCTCCTTCCAAAGTGCACTTGTATAGCTCTGGTTATATCATAACTTTTTTACATTCAATGACCAACTAACCATAACTGCGTTTACCCTCTGAATCTTTAGGTTTATTTACTGGACTACAACACCAAATACAAGATCCTATTGGGAAGATACTATAACTCAACATAGGTATATCCCGTGGATTAAAGTGGTCTTACCTTTCCAGATCTCTGCTTCTGCACTGTATGGAATAATATGTTCTTCTGCATCTTGTGTCTGCCCCAGAGCTGTGCAACTCTCCTTTCGCTGGGTAAACAGGCCATGCAAGATGCAGAGACTTTTACCACATACTCACACAATGGTTGAGGTAGGACCTGTGGATTTCATTGGTCCAACCCTCGTGCTTAATCAGAGTCACCTAGAGCCACTTGCCCAGGACAATGTCCGGATGAGTTTTCAATATCTCCATGGATGGAAACTACACAACATTTCTGGGCAATCTGTGCCAGGACTCAGTAACATTCACAGTAAAAAAGTGTTTCCTGATGTTCATCTAGAAGCTCCTGTGTTTCAGCTTGTGCCAGTTGCCTTTTGTCCCATCACTGGGCACCACTGAAAAGAGCCTGGTTGCTTCTTCTTTAGACCCTCCCACCAGGTATTTGGACACATTGAGAAATTCCCCACCTCACTGAGCCTTCTCTTCTCTGTGCTAAACAGTCCCCTCTCTCCCAGCTTTTCCTCATGTGAGAGATGTTTCAATCCCTTATTCATCTTAGTGACATTTTGTGACATTATGTCTACTAGATCTGTATCTGTATTGTACTGGGGAGCCAAGAACTGGACAGTACTCCATGTGTGGCCTCACCAGTGTGGAGCAGAGGATCGTTTCCCTTCACCTGCTGGTAACAGTCCTCCTAATGCACCCCTAGATATCACTAGCTGCTTTTTGTTATAAGGACACATTGTTGGCTTGTGTACAACTTAGTATCCTCCAGAATCCCCAGGTTCTTTTCTACCAAGCTGCTTTCCAGTTGGTGAACCCCAGGATGTACTGGTGCCTCCCCAGGAGTGGGACTTTGCAATTCCCCTTGTTGAACTGTATGACATTCTTGTCAAGCAATTTATTTCTCCAGTCTGTGAAGGTCCCTCTGGATGGTAACATGACCACGTATCAGCCTGATTTATATACCTGATACATTATCATGTATCAGCCACTCCTCCCAGTTTTGTGTCATCAACAAACTTGCTAAGGGTATGCTCTGGCTGTTCAGACAGTGTTAGTCCACCACACTGTCTGCTTCTCTGTCAGGATCTTATGGGATGCAGTGTTGAAAGGCTTACTGACGTAAAATGTGGACAATATCCATTGTTTTCCCCCTGTCTACAAAACCAGTCATTTAATCTTAGAAGGGTGTCAGGTTGGTCAAGGGTGCCTTCTCCTTTGTGTGCTCATATCTTTCTTGACTGAGAAGATGTGTCTGAAGAGAGATAGAGGAACAATACAAATATAGCTGCAAGAGTTTTCCCAAGCAGAGAAGAACCCAATGATGGACATAACACTTCTGATTTTATTTTTGGCAAAAAGGCAGAGTTAAATCTACAAATTTTATGTTCAAAGATTTTTTATTTCAGTAACTCCTTCACTTTCATTTCAGTTCCTTAATTTCTGTTTATCAGGATGAGCTGCCTGCACATATTTTGTATATCCGTAATGTACCACAAAGTGGCTTTTCACATTGTTTCTACAGGGCGTGATTGATGTCCTTCAACAGAAGTGTATCATGTAAAAGAAAGGTTTGTTTGAGGAACCAAGCTGAGGCTGAACTAGAATAAGATTTATAAAAGTCCTACTAAGGTACTATTTCCAATTTCCAGAAAGTCAAATCTAAAGCAAAAGTTTTCAGGTTGGTTTTTTTTAAAATTTTTTTTTTTTTTCATCTTGACTTTATTTCCTTTCAAATTCTTTTTGAATAAAAGCGGTTTAGGTGGAAAACATTTACTTTCCATAAACATTTTCTGACAAAGTCCAGGTTTTTCTACTAGAAAGTATTAAAAAGGGTCAAATAAAAAACTTTCTTGATTTGCTCTAGCATTAAGATACTCAGTAGGTTCTTAGAGGCCAAATATTGGTGAGCTATTTAGCACACATGCTGCTTTATGTGACATATGAAGTTGATTAATACTTACACACCAGTGCGTGTTATACTATGAACCAGAAGGTTAGCAACAAGAACGACCAGATCAAAAAAGCTCCAATTGTTTTACTGGATCTTTTTACATTGCAATGTAAATACTGATACAGACAGAAGTACTACTCATTTGTACATTGCACGGTACTGTTTTACCCCATTAAATCACAGCTAGGTTATCAGATGCAATACCAATTACAGGATTATTGATGTGTACTCTCATCTGATGTATATTGGCAGGACAGTGCAGAATCTGGACTGTATCTCAAAAAAGAATTTCACAGCAGATAAATTGGAATTAATATGACCTCAACTGCAGTTAGCCCGTATGTACAATCATATTTACATTTAATTTAATCACTTTGCTAAGAATATTCTTTTCATTGATTACTGGTTACTTTTTGTCATTATTACCTTAATAGTTTTCAAAATACCATTCCTAAATCATAACCTTTTCTCTCATTTTCTAACCGCACTTTTTGTAAATTGCCTTTCTTCCATCATCTTCACTTCTATTTCACTCTTCTAATTGCATTGTTTCATAATAGTCACTAAGCAGGTTTCCCTTACCTATCAGCCCTTTTTTCTTCATCTCAGCTCAATGTGTCTGTGCATTAAAAAATCCAGTATATATGTCCTTTTATACCTCTATCACAGAATCATAGAATCATAGAATCACAGGGTTGGAAGGGACCTCTGGAGATCATCTAGTCCAACACCCCTGCCAGAGCAGGGTCACCTACAGCAGGTTGCACAGGAATGCATCCAGGTGGGTTTTGAATGTCTCCAGAGATGGAGACTCTACCACCTCTCTGGGCAGCCTGTTCCAGTGCTCTGAAACCCTCAAAGTAAAGAGGTTCCTCCTCATGTTTAGGTGGAACATCCTGTGCTCAAGTTTGTACCCGTTACTTCTTGTCCTGTCACTGGGCACCACTGAAAGAGCCTGACCCCATCCTCCTGACACCCACCCTTTAAGTATTTATAAGCATTGATAAGGTCCCCCCTCAGCCGTCTTTTTTCCAGACTGAAGAGACCCAAATCCCTCAGCCTTTCTTCATAAGAGAGGTGTTCTACTCCCCTAATCATCTTTGTAGCCCTTTGCTGTACCCTCTCCAGCAGTTCCCTGTCCTTCTTGAACCGGGGAGCCTAGAACTGGACATGGGTCTGCATTCCTGGAGATGGGTGAACACCTGCCTGCTAATGGGAAGTGGTGAATGAATTCCTTGTTTTGCTTTGTTTATGTGTGTGGCTTTTGCCTTCCTCATTAAACTGTCTTTATGTCAACCTATGCATTTTCTCACTTGTACCCTTCTGACCCTCTCCCCCATCCCACTGGGGGAGTGAGTGAGCGTCTCTGTGGTGCTTATCTGCTAGCAGGGTTAAAACACAACACTACCACACTAAACACTTTGTTAGTTATATTATCTTTATAGTTGCTTTATTGGCCACACATATCTACCAGTCCAATACCTGACCCTAGATGCTGGCTTGTGGGGACAGATTTATACCATTTGGTATTAGGGTCCAGCTACATATGACCACAGGCAGCATTGGAATCAAATTTTTTACCTCAGGGTGTACCAATGTGGCTTGAAAGGTGAAAAGTGGATAGAACAGTAAAAATGTGAGATAGAGAAGGCCTAAATCCTCTACTGTGTGCAGACAAGTGCTTATGAGAAACTTGCTGTATGGAAAATACACTATGGAGACTTTATTTCTATGTATGGTTTTTGGGAACAAGACAGGATTATGTAAGCAGTTAACTCTGTGGATGAAAACAAGAAACAGCAAGAACCAAACAAAATGTTTAAAATTTCTTAGTTCCTTACAATCGTTGGTGATTGACTAGGTTATAAATTCAGAATGGTGCTTGTCTGCTTTCTTAGTTCCTCAACAGTCAATTACTGTGCCTCAGAGCATGTGAGAGTTTAAAACAATCCATCTAGGCAATGGTTAAGCCAGCTACTAAACCAGCCTGAATCCAACACTTGAATAGCTTCCTTCTGGTCATATATGTCACATTCAACTTACTGAGAAACTCAGCAAGCCACAGGCAGCCTTTTTTCTCTACACAACTTCTGCCCCAAAAAACATAGAGAGGAGGTGAGTTTTCAGCTTTGCAACAAAGGATGCACATAATTATTGACAAGGTGTAATGGTACAGGAGCAGCTCAAGGAGAACGTAGGTATAAAGAGTGTCAGAAAGGTAAGAAAAGCAGAATCCTTAAACCATGTATAAAGGATCTCAAAGCATCAAAATTTATATTTCTTAGCATGATTTTGGATCCAAGAGATAGAAGAATATCATGGTCATTTATCCTATGATTGACCTTTCATTGACAAAAGACTGAAGACAAAACACCAGTTTGTGGTGAATTGTCTATCAGTCAGGTTAGCTCTAGATATAACAAAGTAAGTAGTGACAACGGATCCTTGTTGTTACCAGTAGGACACAAGAACACTTCATTAGTTTATTTCATACCTGTGCTATTCATCTACCAACACAACTCTCTGTTAGAAAAATATTATGTTTGTTGTTCTTATAGGGAATGCTTGTGAGTGTTTGTGTAATATCTGTTTCACTGACATATTTCCTGTTTTCTGAGTTTTACCTAAGTGGAAGAGCTGAAGAAAAATTCAATGTACCCAGCAGTATAATTTTTTATAGCTTTCTTAATGTCAAAATATATAAACAGAGAAAGCCAATCTTTTGAAACTTTAAAAAAAAAAAAATCTATGGGCTTTTAAAATACCAAGTTGTAAGAAAGTGTGGAAACCCAAATCACAAATAAATGAAGTAAGTAAATTAAGATAATGGGTAAAATGTTTTTTGTAATATAAACATAAATTCTATTTACAATTGAAATGTAATGTTACGTTAAAGATATCTGTATAAGAAGTATAGCCAAATACACGTTTGTGATACCTGATGGGATATCTGTGTGTGTTCAGAGTTGTGGATGACTGTGCAAGAGTTTATTTTGAAAATATTTAAATCATGAAGTGCCTTTATTTGTTCCCTTCCATTGACAAAGACTATAGGATGAATCAGCAGATTCACTTTAGTATAACCGGATGTGGTAAGAAGTTCAGTGTGAACCTGAAGAAGCCATTGCCCCTACCTGCATGCAAGCATAGTGTTTAAAGAATGGAATTTCCCAGGAAAATGGGCTGCAGGTGACAGAAGAAGAGAATATGGGCGAACCTTACTGGGCCATATGGGACACCTGGGCCAACAATATGAGGTGTCAATGAGCAAAAAGAGTAATATTGTAGGACGAATAGCCTAAGTGAGGAAACTGACAGAAGAAGGCTGAACACTCTATGAAACACACATTGAAAAGGAACACAGAGAGCACACATAAGAAGGAACCCGGACAACTGTGTGTGACTAAAGAATAATTCAGAACAGTGAAGAAACTGAATGTCAGAAATAAGTATATGAAGTATTTTCTATGTCTCTTTCTGTGTGTGCTTTTGTTTTACTAAAAGGAGTGAGTCCAACTAAAGCAAGGGGGAAGACAAAGAAGAAAAGAGAAGGAAAAAATAGCTAGCTAATTAAATATATGACTGACAAAGCAAAAAAGCAAGTGATTATGAGATTTTAAGTTGTAATTTGGAAATAATTTAATATCCTGTTATTGCTCTGAATTCGTGAAACATTTATTTAGCAAAAGAAATAATATGAGTTGTCTTTATGACTTTAATGTCTTTTACAACACCTTCTCATGTGTTCTTTCCTTCCTTTGGTTATCTAAATAATATTCTGAAGCTTGCACTACAAACACACTTCAATTTTCTGAGAAATCAAATGGATCTGTGATGAAAGTAGGAAACAGCATCAATCAAGGTAATTACCATAGACTCAAATATAAACTTGCTTTTTAGATACTACATTTCATTCTGATTTGGCAAGACATTTTACCATGCTTAACTTCAGGCAAATTGTTTATTCCTAGCAAATCAGCAGTACCTATCGCCTGCCTCAAGTAAAGGCATGTACTCATGTACCTTTGCTGACTTGTGGTCTAAATTCTTCAGGGATGTTAATGAGTATGAACTCATATTTATTTCCACCCTGAAGACCTCCTTCATTATGAATCAAGAAGGGTAACTTTTAGGATCTGACAAGTTATTCTGGATGTTGGTTTTACCCCCACATTCTCTTCTGGGTGTTTGTCGTTGTTTTTTTTTAGGAGCATCCTTTTATCTCAGAAAGCCAAATGTTTTTAGTTTGCAAGAAAACATAGCTATTTCATCTCTCAAGATCTGCATTCCAAACACACCATCACCTCAGAACCTGTTGAAATCACTGAAGAGTGGAAAAACCAAACAGCTCTAGAATCAAATAGCATCCTTCCACTGTGATTGATCAGAGTTTTTGAGTGATTGAACTTTAAAAGCACTGTTCTACCCACGCTGTCAAAGAAAACGTAACAAATGAAGGCATTCAATTTAGTTTTTCTTCTAATTAAGGTAATAGCAATACTTCTTTACACTGCAGGTCCCTTGTTGCTCCTTTACTTGGTAAAATAGACTAGTTACTTATTTTGATTTCCACAGTGGTCTTGTCCTTTGTTTCCTATGCAAGAACTTTTCTTTATTGCTGTTGATCAATGTACAAAAGCTGTCTGTCTAGTGCCTGTAAGAAGAAAACTGTGAGGGAGTTTATTTTTGCTTTGCTTTTGAGTAACTGGAAGGTCAGATGGTTTGGAAGTTGAAAAGGAGGGAGGTAAATACAGAAAAAGGTAAAGGATGCTCATTCCTAGTGCCCAGTACTATGATGGTAATTAAGTGAGTCCACAGGAGACCAAGATGATAAAAGTAAATGCCTGCCAGAAACATTAGATTTCTTGGATTGAGGATGAAAAACGGCCTTAAGGGAGTATGTGAAATTCTTTAAAGGCTGTCACAGCTCTGAATATTAAATACTTCCTGCTGCATGTTTCTTTCAGAAGCACTGAGTTAAAGTTGTCAAGAGACAACAAAAAAGGGTTAGTGTGTGAAGCAACTGTAAAATCTTCAGAAATTATTTAGCCTAGAGTTTTTTCAAGGTAGTTCTCTGATGACATTTCTGATGTATTGTACTACTACAACATGAAGTTAGTTTAGCGCAGAACCAATGCTAACCTGTATTTCACTAATCTTTCACTGACCTATGTACCAGTTAAGCAGTAGTTACAGTTGCAGTCAATGAAAAATTTCCTGGTTTTCTTACTGTGCAGACATTTATCTCAGGAATGCCTCAGATTAATTCTGATGTTGAGTGGTAGTTCATCCAGAGAGTTTGTTTTTTAATAACTTTTCCCATAAATGTGAAAAAATAGTGTGAAAAAAAAATAAAGGGAGCTTTTGTGAATAAAATTAAATGAGTCTTATTTTTGTCGGCCATGTACTGGATGAATATTCCCAATTAATCTCATACAGTGGAAAATGGAAAGAGCATCTAGATGTGCAGTTCTAAAATAACTTAGTTTTCCTGTTAATGAAAATAGATCTTTACATTTTTTGTGAAATATATTAGATATTATTTGTGAAATATAATACATTTATTTTTGAGCTAATATATTAAATCAAATTCATTTGGTAATGAGTAATTATATGATGATGTATATAAGATGGGAAAATTAGAAAAGATGTAAGGATAAGGGTTACTCTTCAGGGTAAATGTAGGGAGATACATGAGACATTAAATAGTGGCTCTTATTAGGTCAAGTGCTTCCTTATTTACATTAAATCTTACTGAACACAATGTCATATTGGCACTACAGTTCAGTGATGTCAATTAATCAGTGTTTACAGTGTGGAACTAGAGAGTATTCGCCAACTTCTGCCTCAGATGTACATTTTGGACATATCTTGAGGCTTTACCAGAAAGTAATCTGTGTGTGTAATTTTCCTCCTTTCCTCTGACTTTCAAATGTTGTGAAACCAATGGAACCTATGGAAATCCTGGATGTGTGTGCAGGAAGGAAGCATAGTATGTTAGCAAAGAATCAAGACAATGGAGAACACTGTTACTGCTTATATGTCAGGTTAGAACTGCAGATGTCCCCAAGACCTTTGATAAATAACTGAGAGAAGTCTCACGATAACATTGGCCAACGCTTTCAGGACCCTAGGATGAATCCCATTGGTCTCCATAGACATATGTGCATTCAGTTGCAGCAGCAAATCCCATACAAGTTCAAAGTCAACTGGGAGCTTATCACTCCCCCAGTTGCAGTCCTCCGACCCATGGCTCTGGGGGTCCCACGGCCCATCATTGTGGTTAAAGACAGAGGCAAAGATGGCATAAAATATCTCTCCTTTATCTTCATCCCTATTTGTGACTAACCTCAGCAAGTAACAGACCAATGTTTTCTTTAGTCTTCCTTTTGCTGTTAACAGTCTTGAAAAAGTCTGTTTTGTTATCCACCACAGTACCGGGCAGCTTCAACTCCAATTGAGCTTTGGCCATATGAATTTTGTCCCTACAGTGATGACTAGCATCTCTGTAGTCCTCCCGTGTAGCCTGATCTTGCTTCCAAAGTCCATACGCTTTCTTTTTGCTCCTAAGTTCCAGAAGGAGATCCCTGTTCAGCCAAGCTGGCCTTCTGCCCCACTTGCTTGACCTCTGACACCTTGGAATTGCCTGATCATGTGCTCTTAAAAGACAGCTCTTAAAAAGTGACCAGCTGTTAAGGACACCAATATCCTCAAAAGCAAATTCCCAGGGGACCATACTTATTAGTTCCTTGAGCAGCCAAAAGTCTGCTCTTCCGAAATCCAGGGTAATAGGACTGCTGACAGTTTTTCTCATATTGCCAAAGACTTTGAACTCAACCATTTCATGATCACTGTGGCCAAGACAACCATCAATTACCACATCACCCATGAGACTATGCCTGTTTAGAGACAACAGATCTAGGAGGCCACCTTTCCTAGTCAGGTCCCTTAGTACCTGTATTAAAAAGTAACCTTCAATGTGCTTCAGGAATTTTCTGGACCTGTTTGTGCCTGCTGCATGATAGTTCCAGTGGACATCTGGGGAGCTGAAGTTGCCTATAAGGACAAGGGCAACTGATCTAGAGACTTCCCTTAAATTCCTTACAGACTAATACATCAATGTCACCATCCTGGCTGGATGATCTATAATGGACTGGTAATGTCTTTAACCCAAGACCCAGGGAGGTAGCAAACTTCCCTAAAAGACAGGTCTGGTCAGCAGACTGTGCTGTCTCCTCTGTCTCCTCCCTCTCAGAAGGGACTCACCTATGACAATAACTCACTGTTCGTTCTTCATGGAGGTGGTCATGATGAAGAGGATAGGCTGACCTGACCTTGGTGATTTCTCCGGCATAGGTGGATTGTGATTGACCTCATCATGTCCCTGTCTTTCCAATGCCAGAGCCTCATATTTGTTGTGTAAGGGTACCTGGGAAGGCAAGGTAGACAAGAAGGAGCTTTCATTAAAATAGTTTATGTTTTTCTAAACTCACAAATCTCTTTATCTATCTCTTCCTCTCTTTGGAGCAAGATGTAGGGGAGAGCATCTGTTGTCTTGCCATTGGCCAACCCGGCCTGAACCACGGCACCTCTGCCCTCAGACACCAGCTGAAACCTTGGGCACACCGTGCAGCTGGAGACCTGTAAGGCTGCTTGTTCCCTTGGGAGCTCTGTCTGGGTAGCTGCATTGGTCCCAGTGTGTGCTAATACTACAGGGGACACAGAGGACATAACTTTGTGTTGCTTGAAACAGAAAGTTAATCGCAAAGTTGGTCACTCTTGCTTGAGCCCCCTGGCAGGGAGATTATAAGTGTTGGTGGGGACTTGGGGGTGGACGGTCTGGCTGTGAAGCTGCAGTCCCACAGCATCTGTGTGTCCTTCAGCAGCTGGTTGTCCTTGCTGTTGCCTGGTCCCTTTATACACAGAGTCCAAAGGTGTCGGGGGTCCAGATACCCTCTTAGACATCCCTTGGGCAGCCTCTACCCCACTATCAAGGTAAGTGAAACTTCTGGAGAAGGGGAATGATGGAAGCTGGTGACTTCTGGCATCAAAAGGAAGGCTCCTGCCACATCCAAGAGCTTATAATTGCAAAATACATTCATCACCCTCAAAGCTGCAGAGGAGCCAGAAGTGCCTACAAGAAAAGGGCCTGGTCCATCTAACCCCAAACCATGTAAGATTATCAGGAAGAAACGTCAAGTTGTAATAATGGGTGACTCCCTGCTGCAGGGGATGATGGCACCCATTTGTCAGCCTGACCCAACATCTAGAGAGGACTGCTTGGGGCCCAGTGTGTGGGATGTTGTGGAGGGACTGCCGAAGCTTTTCAGGCACTCTGACTACTGCCCCCTGCTCTTATTCCATGTGGGTAAAAATGATACTGCTACAGGAAACCTGGAAATATCAAAAAGGACTAGAAAACACTGAGACCCATAGTCAAGTGAATAGAAGCCCAGGTGGTGTTCTCCTCAATCCTGCTTGTGAAGGGAAAGGGTGTGAGGAGAAAGGCACTAATAGAACAAGATAAAAATTGATTGCAAAACTGGTGTTGGTCCAGGGTTTTGGGTTCTATGACCATGGGTTCCTGTTTGCGTCTCTTGAGAGAGATGGGAAGCGCTTTGCTAAGCAGTGAAAATCTATTTTCACCAAGAGGATGGCTGATGGATGGTCTTTGAACTAGGAGTGACAGGGGAGGACAGGATGACCAGCTGTCCTTTGAGGGAGTGATGGACAGGATTGCTAAGCAAAGGGCATGGGGTAGTTTGATGGGAAGGGATCACAAAGTCAACAAAATGGGGCTTTGATGGGGTCACCTCCAGCACCTTCATGTCAGCAAGGATGTGCCTACAAGGTGCCATTGTGAACAGATCCCCCCAAACCTTTCCAGGAACTCAACATGACTGAGGTGCCACTCAAGTGCCTGTATAATAATGCACACAGTAAAGGGAATAGGCATGATGAGTTAGATATCTGCTTGTGGTTGCAGGACTGTGATCTTGTTGGGATCATGGACACATGATCGGATGGCTTCCATGACTGGAGTTTTGCAATGGAGGCATATAGGATTTTCAGGGAGGGTAGGAAGGGAAGAGGAGTAGGGAGAGTTGCCCTTTATGTGAGAGAGCAGATGGCGTGCATGGAGCTTTGCTTGGGGATGGATGGTGAGCCAACAGAGAGTTTGTGGTTTAGTATGAAACAGAGGACAGGCAAAGGTGACATTATAATTGGTGTCTGCTATAGGCCACTAGTTGTTGAGGTGCTCTATACACAGGTAGCAACAGCCTTACATTTGCAGACCCTGGTACATATGGGGGACTTCAACCACCCCAGTATCCGCTGAAGGGACAAACATCAAGACAAAAGAAGTCTGGAAGGTTCCTGGAATGCACTGATGATAACTTCCTTCTCAAAGCAGGTCCTCATACTCACCAACGAGGAGGGGTTCATTTGGGATGTGAAGATAAAAGGCATCCTTGGCTGCAGTGACCACGAGAAGTGGCATTCAGGATTTTGAGGGCAGGAAGGAAAGTGAAAAGCAAGCACACAACTCTGAACTCCAGGAGACCAGAGTTTGGCCTCTTCAAAGATCTGCTTGGAAGAGACCCATGGGGTAAGGCCCTGGAGGGTAGAGGAGCCCAATACAGCTGGTTAATTTTCAAGGATGACCTCCTCCAAGCTCAAGAGAGCTCTATTCCAATGAATAGGAATCAGGAGAAAAAGCCAGGAGGACTGAGGGGGTGAAAAATAATCTCCTGGCAAAACTCAAACACAAAAAGGAAGCATACAGAGGGTGGAAGCAAGGATGGGTAACCATGGAGGAACACAGAAGAGTTGTCCGATCATCTAGGGATGAAATTAGGAAAGCTAAAACCCAAATTGAGTCTGGCTAGGGATGTTAAAGAAAACAGGAAGGGCTTTTATAAGTACATAGGAGACAAAAGGAAGATGAGGGAAAATGTGGGACCTTTGCTCAATGAGATGGAGGACTTAGGGACACAGAACATGGAAAAAGTGTAAGTACTGAATGCTTTCTTTGCCTCACATTTTACTAGCAAGACAGGCTTTTGTGAAGCCCAAGTCCCAGAGAATGGGAGGAAGGCTGGAGTAAGGAAGATGTACTCCTGATGGAAGAGGATCAGGTTATGGAATACTTAAGCAAACTACACATACATAAGTCCATGGGCCTTGATGGGATGCATCCATGAGTGCTGAGGGAACTGGCAGATGTCATTGTGAGGCCACTCTCAATAATCTGACCGATCATGGTGACTGGGAGAAGTGCTTGAAGACTGGAGAAAAGCAAATAGAATCATAGAATAATAGAATCGTCTAGGTTGGAAGGGACCTTTCAGATCATCTAGTCCAACCATCAACCTAACAATGACAGAAAACATCACTAAACAGTATCACTAAGCACTATGTCTACCCATCTTTTAAATATCTCCAGGGATAGCGATTCAACCACCTCCCTGGGCAGCCTGCTACAAAGCTTAATAACCCTTTCAGTGAAGAAATTTTTCCTACTATCCAGTCTAAACCTCCCCTGGCGCAACTTGAGGCCATTTGTTCTTGTCCTATCACCTGTTACTTGGGAGAAGAGACTGACCCCCACCTCTCTACAACCTCCTTTCGGGTAGTTGTAGAGAGCAATAAGGTTTCCCCTCATCCTTCCTTTCTCTAAGCTAAACAGCCGCTCTTCATAAACTGCTCCTGCAGCGGCTCCTCATAAGACTTGTGCTCCAGACCCCTCACCCGCTTCGTTGCCTTTCTCTGGACCCGCTCCAGCACCTCAATGTCTTTTTTGTAGTGAGGGGCCCAAAACTGGACACAGTACTCAAGGTGGGGCCTCACCAGTGCCGAGTACGAGGGGACAATCCCTTGCCTAGTCCTACTCACCACACTGTTCCTGATACAAGACAGAATGCTGTTGGCCTTCTTGGCCACCTGGGCACACTGCTGGCTCATATTCAGCTGGCTGTTGACCAATACCCCCAGGTCCTTTTCTGCCAGGCAGCTCTCTAGCCACTCTTCCCCAAGCCTGTAACTCTGCATGGGGTTGTTGAGACAACACCACATCACCCCCATCTTCAAGAAGGGCAAGAAGGGAGACCCAGGGAACTACAGGCTGGTCAGTGTCACCTCAGTCCCTCGGAAGGTGATAGGGTAGCTAATCCTGGAAACCATTTCCAGGCAGAGGAGGAAATGTTCCTTCCAAGATTGGCTGAGATTTACCATTGTGTGATTCTGTGATTCTGTCAAGGTTACAGCCTGCAATTGTGATAAGAACTGTGAAATTCCCAATGGTTATTTCTTGTGAAATACACTACTTAGTACTAAAAACTGTCTATTTATTTAATTTAAACAACTGTTATGGGTGTCAAATTTGCTATTAAAAAAACACAGGGCTTCACTGCACAGTATAGTATAGAAACATGGATAACAAGACGTCCCCTTTCCTGCAAGGGACCTTAAGCTGTACAGAAAGCCAAGAGAAAATCAAGAAGACCATGAGATAAATTTGATCAACAGACTAGTTATGGTCACGACATGAATACCCTAATTATCAAATCCTAAAATGAGTTCCTGAGAAACTCCACTAGTAGTTGCACACTAACAAGTAACCAGTCAAAAAACATATTTAAACTGTCTCCCACTTAGTTGTTTTCCTATATACTTTCTAAGACATCTTATTAATGTCCATTCTTGCTGATTTAAATAATAATTTCCTATGCATTATCATATCAAATACATTACTGAAGCTAAAATAAATAACATCTCTGTAATGCCTCTTCTTTAAATAATTAAGGAACTACAGGAAACCCAGTTTTTGGTGACAATTTGAGATTAATTAAAGATCTGGATTGAAATCTTTGTACAGGGAGTAAAGGATTGTTGGGTCATTGAAAGATGCTAAGTTAAACCTTCAGGTCAAAAGGAAAAATATATAAATCCATTTGAGGCATGTGGTTGGAAGTTTTTCTCAGAAACTGTTTGGTAGTTTAAGGAACAGTGTTTTCAGCTATTACAGACTGTTCTTTTTCAAGGAGTACCAGGATGAATGAGTGTAACTTTTAGTTGAAGTACATGGAAATACTACAGCATAAGGTCTAACGAATTCTTCAAGTTTTTTTATAAGTTCTTCAGTAGACTTTACACTAAATGCCCTATTTAATGGAAGTCTTATAGCTTTCAGTTATTTCACCAAAAATTATATTTAAAATACTACTATATCTCCTGTAACCTAGATATAAAATACAGACACTAAAAAGTTACAATGAGTGTAATAATAGTCACATTTAAAACACTTCACAGGCAAATTAACAGATAGTAGTCTGGAAGCAACTACTGGTGAAAAATGGAATACCCATGGAAATGGAATAACTTGGAAATATCCAAGGTGCTACTGCAGCACAAAACAATGGAAGTGGCAAGGTTAGCGAAATTCTATCAGCTGTTTAATAATAACAACAGTAACTGTTAAAAAAAACCAACTTAAAAATCATTGTGTGGCAGAGTACAGGGTAAAGCTTTAAGTGCGGCGAGGCCAAGTTTATTCCTTTTAGTCATTACTTTGTGAGTAGATTAATGGAATTCAATTTCAACAAATGGTTCAATATGAATGAGAGTGGCGGGGTCAGACCCTAAGTGAGAAATACTTATACCGTTGAAAAGAAAGAATCTTTCCTTGAATATAAAATAAGTCCTTTTATGTTATCTGAAAGACAAATATTAAATGTCGGTCTGTCACCAATGCATATGTAATAAGCCTAGAGGGTTTAGAAAGGCGAGTGATATAGTTCTTTCTCAGGATAATGATGAAACAGTTTCTTTCAGTACCAAGTCTGGAGAATATTTAACAGCCTCTATCAGAACTAGATTTTTTTACACTACCAAGTCCACATAACATGCACACAACAATATTAAAAGACCTGAATAAGAGGCACTCTGGGATATTAATATGTATTTTCAACAAATATTGTACCAGACTGGATATTTCAGAAGACTGAAAGAAAAGTTGTGTGCTAGTATTTAAAAGTGATAAATGGAATAGCACAGGTAATTGAGTTTTTTCTGCCTGACACCAAACAATGTAATCACAGCAGCTTTGCAGGTTTTGATTTTGAAAAGCAAGGCCATGTGATAAAACAAACCTGTAATTACCATGAACCTGAGGATGTTTTTCAATTGATATCTGTGGAAAACAGATTATTTGTATTAACACTATGCGTATGTGTATAATAATTTGATTGATGACTGTAATAGCGTAAGAGCAGTTCGATATACTGACACTTCCTTCTGCAAGGCATTCATGCCATTTCATATCAGAAATTGAAAGAATGCCAACTTAGCACGGCTCTTACTATGTTGGTGACAAATTCGCTGCTGATACTCGAAGTGTAACTATAATGAAGGAATCAACAAATGGTTCTAGTAGGCTCCCATGTCATCTTGTTCTTGAACCTGAGTTCCACAACATTTCTGTAAGTGAGCTGGAGCCAATATTATTGATAATATTTTCAGTAGGTTCAAAGGTAGATAATATGCAAGAAAGAACACAAATTACTGATCCAGAATAATTTAGATTGCTTTCTAGTATAAATTATGGAGACTCTTTTTACAGGAAGAGCACAGTCTAAGGTGAGAAGCAGTAACTGTAGAAAACACCAGGGGCTGAAGCTGTTAATCAGATAAATGTCATCTCTCGATGTAACACCGGTCAAAGAGACCAATGTGAGCACTCAGGATTCTGGTTGTTTCAAAAATTTAATGTGGAATTATAATTTAAATTTAAGAAGGAAGATGGTAAATTACTGCAGAATTAAAAAAGGATAGGAAAGCTGATTAAATGGTTGTAAGATGTAAGACCTGCAGATGTAATTAGCTTGGTCAGGTTAACACATTAAAGGTCTCTTCTGAGAAGAGGAATAAAGAACATTTAATCATAAATCCTTAAATATCATATGAGGAACAGACATTTACTCAGTCAGACATTTCCCCGTCCTTCTTGAACTGGGGAGCCCAGAACTGGACACAGTACTCCAGGTGTGGCCTCATCAAGGCAGAGTAGAGTGGGAGGATAACCTCCCTCGACCTGCTGGCCATACTCTTCTTGATGCACCCCAGGATGCCATTGGCCTTCTTGGCCACGAGGGCACATTGGTGGCTCATGGTCATCCTATTGTCCACCAGGACTCCCAGGTCTCTTTCCACAGAGCTGCTCTCCAGCAGGTCAGCCCCCAACCTGTACTGCTCCATGGGGTTATTCCTGCCCAGGTGCAGCACCCTACACTTGCTCTTGTTGACTTTCATAAGGTTCCTCTCTGCCCAAATCTCCAACCTGTGTAGGCCTCTCTGTATGGTGGCACAGCCTTCTGCTGTGTCAGCCACCCCTCCCAGCTTTGTGTCATCAGCAAACTTGCTGAGGGTGCACTCTATCCCTTCATCCAGGTCATTGATGACTATGTTGAAGAGGACTGGACCCAGTACTGACCCCTGGGAACACCACTCGTCACTGACCTCCCACTAGACTCTGTGCCCCTAATCACGACCCTCTGAGCTCTGTCTTTCAACCAGTTTTCTATCCACCCCACTGTCCATTCATCTAACCCACACTTCCTAAGCTTCACTGTGAGGATGCTGTGGGAGACAGCGTCAAACACCTTGCTTAAGTCAAGGTAGACCACATCTACCGCCCTTCCTTCAGCTATCCTCTATACCTTGATCATGAATCACATTTACCAGCGTTATGCAGAAATTACAACAGTCGTGAAGGACAGAGAGTGTGATATTTCCAGAATTTGAGTCAGTCAAAATGTATTAGCTGTTTTCTAGAGGAAACGTCTAGTTTGTAGGAATATTCTCCTTGCAAGCACCCTAGCTTTGGAGCAGGCTACCAAATTACCCCATATTCTCATTCTATCATCTAAAGCAATGCAAACCACAATAAACACCATCTCCATATCTGGATTGGTGGGGAGGTCTCCTGGCAGACATTATAAGTTCTTAGAAAAAATTTCAATTCTTTATTTACTACATGTGGGTTTTTTTGGATCCAATAGAGTTCAGACCACTGCTGTATTTTTCAGATCTTTAAACAAGAGCAACAGCTAAATATTTCAAATTACTAGATGAGTGTTGATATGAAAGAAACAGTTAAACAAAATAAATTCTTCTTGAAACTACTATTAGAAAAGAAATCATCACTGCACTACACACTAAACAGCGTAATGCAAGTTACCTGTCTTATTTTTCTTCATACCCATGAATGTATTTGCTATACCAAAAATTTTTATGCTGGCCAGAAAATATTAAACTTTGATCAGGATGAAAAATGCATGTGCTGAAACAAACAAATGGCTGAGATGACAGAGTCTCATCAACAGTAGACAATCCTTATCTAAACTAGTTGAACAATATATTGTTTGCCATTTGGTGATGAAAAGAATGTTATCACTTTAGTGTACTGAAAGGGAAAATTATGGATATTCAAATGTGAACAGTGCAAAGGATTATCAAGAGCTGAGGATAGGAGCATATTTTATGAAGGGCAGAAAAGCACATTGGTATGAAAGTATGGTGTGCTCTCAGCATTGCCTCTTTCCTTCCTCACTTCTCTTCTGACATTTATTCCAGACTTTCTCCCATGAGAGGAAGCTATATCCATTGGCCTTTTCTAGTATATAGCATTTTAATCTGATACAAAGCTTGCCAATAATTTTGAAAGAATCTATATCAACCTTTTCCACTGACATTTTCCAAATCTCTTGAGTATCTGGCACGTCATGTAAGTGTTGTCACATAAATACATCATGTAAAAAAAAATCACGAGGCAGGTCTATGATTATTTCATGCTATATCATTAGAGATACACATACATCTCCCTGATTATTGCTTAATAAAAGGGATGGCTGTGTGTTTCCGTAGCTGGATTTACTTTAAACTCGCATTGTGTGTGTCATTGCAGGTGAAGAGAACAACAGTTCAATTCTGAATTAGAGAATTTACCCAATAAGGCTTTCTTTATTCTTTCTCTTTAATGCAAATGGTCACAATTATTTAAATCGATGTCTGTTTAGACTGAAACAACCTAAAAAAGGTATTATTTGTTCTTGACCTTTAATGGGTCACTTGGGACTTAAGTTCCTTTATTAAATAATTAATGCTGCAACATTTTATGGAAGATCATACTAAGGAAGTGAAGACAATACATTTTCTCACTGTCAGGATCAAGGAAACTTTCACTCTGTTAAGAAAACCAATGCATTTTGGAAGATGCAAGTAGGGATACTTTTAATAGGTTACATTTAGTCAAGATTAATAATATACTAAAATTCCTCTTTGACTGGATACAAAAAATGCTATTGATATTCAGGAGAATGCACAAATAAATTCAAAAGTACTTAGATGATCAGATTTTTATCAAACGCATTTATCAGAGCTTTTCTGATTTTTAGGAATTGCTTTCATTTCCCTTAGTTGAAAGGGCAAGATGGCTATATATGGAGAAATCTGTTAACCCCAACTCACATGGAAATCCTGCCAAACTCTAAGTAAATTGGATACTGCAATGTTGTGTTAGACAATGGCACTTTATATCATTCCTCACCCTTTTAGCCAAAGCCCTCCTGTTAATTTATTTCAGTGATACAGACTAGTAGTCCCCACTAGCAGTGTTATAAAACATTACTTACAAACACATTTGTTATGGAATTGGCAGACAGAGCATTCTTTGCAGTTCAATTCTCCTGTTGATTCATTCCATTAATCATAAATTATTTGATTTGAATGTCAAGATCTAGCAAGACTGTTCTTTTGTCAAGTTGAAATAGTGTTGCAAAGATTGCTATGCATTATAATTGGGCTCGGAATCAACCTTCACCTGTAATTCTTAGCCAAAATCAGACTGGCAGTGTTCCCTTGGTAAACAAAAAGATTTTCAGTATAGAAATTGATTGCCAGCATTTACAAGAAAGGCACAATAAATGACACTTGGAACACACTCAGGAATGCAGTTTCAAGAATAATTTTAAGGAATAAGGATTAAAATACATAAACAGGCAAATTTATAAAATAGGACCTCCAAGAAAAAAAGCTATGATGGAAAGAACTCTAGTTCTTCAATTGCAATGAATGTAAAGACTACAGCTGGCTGCATTAACTTTAAAAATAGAAACCCACTCTTGTTTCATTACTTCCTATTAGTGATAATCCCAGCATAGAGGTGCCTTAATTGTTCCACTGCTATATTATGTTAGGGAGAGGAAAATCTGGCAGCCAGGCAGAGACAAAACTGCTGCAGCTCCATGCCCCCAAGTACAAGTGGTAGTGAGGCTGAGCGTGCATTTCCAGTAGGCACATGCACACACATGCATACATGTGTACACACACATACACCTGTGATGGTTTGACCTTGGCTCGCTGCGAGACCCCCACCCAGCCCCTATCTCTTTCCTCCTTCTCCTCAGGAGAGAGGAGGCACAGGGGGAGCACAGGGGGAGGCAAGAAGATGGTAAAAGGTTGTGCATTGAGATAAAATGCTGGTATCAATTTAATACCACACCTCTTTTAATGTAACATTAGAAGACTAAAGATAAAACTAAAAATTAATGTTTGCAAGTGTTAACTTCATCTCACAATGCAGTCTAAAACACATCCCAGAATCTGGAATATTGTTTTATTCCTGCTAAATAGTCAGGAAAACATCATCAGAATAACTGGTTCATTTATTTGTTTATTTTAAAATGTTACTATTTGGAAGGTGGAATTTGAAGTTTTGCTTCCTGGGGAAGCTAATGGAAGACATGCAACAACATACATTTTCGTATGTTCTTTTACTTTCAATATTCAAACTTTGTTCGAATTTTAGGTCATATACTAGGTTATGCTTTAGGACAGAAAATATAATATAAACACTCAATTATGTTTCTCTATTTCCAAGACTTTCTGGGAACATGCAATTAACATTGTTGTATAACTGAATTGAGTTAAATGATTACCTAAATAGATGCTCTGCAGGAGGACTGCAATGAAGGGTTACAGTAGTTTAATAAGGCTCTTATCTGACACAAAGAACAAGCTAGCACAAGGAACATGCATGACTTTTAGAAGGAACTGAGTTGTATTTTTAGTAGAATATTAAAGCTGGTGAACACAAAGATGATCTAACATCTACTTATTTCTCTTTAGATATGTTTTTCAAATGCCTTCAATTCCTTGTCTTTCAAGAATCACACAGTAGTTGAGGTTGGCATGGACATTTGGAGATCATCTAGTCCAACTCAATTGCTCAGATAGTGTCAGCTGAAGCAGGTTGTCCTGGACCATGTCCAGTCGTGTTTTAAATATACCCAGCTATGGAAATGCCACAATATCTCTGTGCAATCTGCTCCAGTATTGCACCACTTTCACAATAATAAAAAGTACTGTTCTGATTGCATTTCCTGTGTTTCAATTTGTACTCATTGCCTCTTGTCCTGTCAGTGGTCGCCATTGAGAAGAGTCTGACTCTGCTTCTTTAAACCCTCCTTTCAGATATTTATAAACATTGATAAGGTCACCCCCGTGCTTGTCTTCTCCAGGCTGAACAGTGTCAGGTCTCTCAGCTCTCCTTGTATGACACTTGATCCAGTCCTTTCATAATTTTTGTGGCCCTTTTCTGGACTTGCCTCCAGTATGTCCATTTCTCTCCTGTACTGAGGGAGTCCAGAACTGGAGACAGCCCTCAAGGTGGGTCTCGGCAGTGGTAGGCAGAGGTGAAGGATCATCTCCCACGACCTTCTGGTAATGCTAGTCCTCATGCAGCCTAGGATACCATTGGCCTTCTTTCTTGCACATTGCTGGCTTACATTGTCCATTAGGACCCTCAGAGCCTCCTCTCCAAAGCTGCTTTCCAGCTGGTTGGTTCCCAACCTGCCCTGATGCATGTGTTTTCCTCTCTGCACTCTATAAAAGTGTTTCAGAAACAGGAGGAATAGTGTTATTTCTTCTGTTTTTCCTCTCAGTGATCACATTCATGAATAAATAACTGCAAAGCAAAAAGCTAAGTATCGCTTATCACAATAAACTAATCTGATTATTGTCAAGAAGACACAGGGCTCATGAAGTTTGCTACATTAGTAAATAAACAGACCAAATAAAATGAAATCAGAGCTGACTTTGAAATATTTGCTCTGATAATAAAGCAAAAAGTATTACAGCAGTACCAATCAACTTACAGTGCTGTGTTATTATCATAGAGAAAGCACTGCGTTAAATTATTTCCTTACCTGGGGAAATTAAACAAGTTATAGCTAAAAAGAAACAGATAAATCTGTCGTGCTTCTAAAGAACTAGTGCTACCTATGTTAGCATCCTCACATGGCAAAAGCTAGATAAACATCTGCCTAAGGACATTAAGTGGGTCTTATCTTGTATCTGAAGTTAAATCCATGATGAAGCTTGATAAATGGCTTAACATCATGCTTGTATTTCTCTCACTGAAGTCACATGTTTTAAACAACCTTTACAATTAAGTGCATAACCGTACTAGAACTGCGTGTTAGTATCTGTAGATACTAACTAGATGTGTACATACTAGATGTGTAGACAGCAATGGGATCAAATTCTTATAAAATTTGTTTCTTCTTGTACTTTTTGGATGGAGGTTCTAGTCATTTTTACACTCCTTGGGACTTAATCCATAGAAGCCTGTAAATAAATTATAAATATCGCACAACAAATATTTTTATGTTTTACTCTTTGAATTTTCCCCAATTGTCCTGTACTCAGCATTATGATATTGAATAGAGGTCCCCAGCTGTGGTTTCATAGAATCACAGAATCATAGGGTTGGAAGGGACCTCTGGAGATCATCTAGTCCAATCCCCTGCCAGAGCAGGGTCACCTAGAGCAGGTACACAGGCTTTAAATTAACATTAATTGGAATGATGGTGTGTCTTTAATTGAAAGGCTAGGTACTTACCTGAGAAATGCTTATTGGTGTCAGTGCTGACATGCTGACTGCTAGCATGACAATTGCTGTTATGAAACTCCATGCAATGACTGTTGTGTAACTCCATAAGCGATCCCATGACCACGAGTCCTAGGTGCTGTAGTACAGTGGTTCACTTGAAGTTTAGTATATAAGAATAATGATATAAGTATCAAGGAGGCACAAAGATATGAAGAATACAACATAATATGATTTGTTATAAGGAGACAGTTCTGTTTAATATCTTTATCAATGATCTCAATGAGGGGATAAACCATCAGTAAGTTTGCTGATGACATGAAGGTGTGTGGGATTGTTGATCTGCTTGAGGGTATGAAGGCTCTACAGAAGGACCTGGACAGGCTGGATCAATGGGCCAAAGCCAATGGTATGAGGTTCAACACAACCAAGTGCTGGGTCCTGCACTTGGGTCACAAAAATCCCATGCAACTCTACAGGCTTGTGGAAGAGTGGCTGGAAAGCTGCCTGACAGAAAAGGACCTGGGGGTGTTTGTTGACAGCTGGCTGAATATAAGCCATCAGTGTGCCCAGGCAGCCAAGAAGGCTAACAGAATCAGAAACAGTGTGGCCAGCAGGACTAGGGAAATGATTGTCCCTCTGTACTCAGCACTGGTGAGACTGCAGCTTGAATACTGTGTTCAGTTTTGAGCCCTTTACCACAGGAGGGACACTGAGGTGCTGGACCGTGTCCAAACAAGGGCAACAAAGCTGGTGAATGGTCTAGAGCACAAGTCTTACCATGAGCGGCTGAGGGAGCTGGCGTTGTTTAGTCTGGAGAAAAGGAGGCTGAAGGGGAGACCTTAGCACTCTCTACAGCTACCAGAAATTAGGTTGTAGGGAGGGGTTTTGTCTGTTTTCCCAAGTAGCAAGTGATAGGACAAGAGGAAATGGCCTCAAGTTGTGTGAGGGGAGGTTTAGATTGGATATTAGGAAAAACTTCTTCACTGAAAGGGTTATCAAGCATGGGAACAGGCTGCCCAGGGAAGTGGTTGAGTCACCATCCCTGGAGGTGTTTAGAAGACAGGCAGGCGTGGTGTGTAGGGACATGGTTTAGCAGTGGACTTGGCAGTGTTAGATTTATGGTTGGACTTGGTGATCTTAAAGGTCTTTTCCAACATAAATGATGCTATGATTCTGTAACAGCAGTCTCAACACTCTGGCTAAGTTGACCTTGCCTGTAGTTAAGAGGAACTCTTTCAAGAATACAGAACAGCTTAGAAGAAAACACTTATACTAGTAATATGGAAGAAAGATTTATATAAAATAAGAAACTGTGCAGAGGATCAGATCTGTGGATTGTACGGTTTGAAGTGAACAAATTTACACAATTTAGATGTAAATTGAGCATGAAGGCTTAGACACTGGTTTTAAGTTTCCTAATCTGCACATTGTTTATACTGGAGAACAGTTTATGCTCATTAAGCTGAACAGACATCACTTGAAATAAGCCAAACCTTCAACGTTGAACTGCCATACTGAAAGAGATAAGCCAGGGGCTTGAAAATTGTATGACAGGATTGAAAATTATATGATAAGACTGTTCGGGAGCTCACTAAGTTTCCAAGAACTCAGTCTTTTGACTGAATCAATAATTTCACCAAGATTTACCCAAACAACGCAATGTGAATGATGAATTATAGTTTCCTGCACAATGCAGCATAGCTGTAAGTCGAAATACTCACAAATGTTATCATTAACTGGGATTTTAAATCGCAATATATATTTGGATCTGACAACATTTTATCTGTGCAAAGTATGGGATTTTTCATATATCAGCTAACATGTGTTAGTCGTAGAATCTTCCTGTAAGTAAAAAAATAATGTCCAATTCTCTGAAAAATTCTATTTTCTAAAACAGTTTTGTTGTACTGTCTACTTTCAATTTCTAAAACACACCTGAGAATAAGTGGGCAAAATCATAATCCCACCTAAATCAGGGTCACAAGACCTACAGTGAGGGAGGAATTAAGATTTTCTGAAACCACTCATGATTCAGACTTCTTTTTCATCAAACTTCATCCCTTAATTATGAATGCATAACTCAGCACAAACAATAAATCTAGAAAACAGAATTTTTGATTTAAATTTCACTATTAGAAAATGGCAGTTTACCTTCTTGAAAAGTTTTTCTTCAAAGGAATAAATTTTGATTCATATTGTTGCCATGGTTGGTTTGGCACTCAAAAACTATCTCAAATAGACCCCTACCTTCCAGCAATAAGATCTGAGCCCCAGCTATGTGATTCAGAGCACAGACTTGAGTGTGACCATCCAAATCAAACAAGAAATCTGGTTTTTTGTTTTTTTTTTTATTTGGTTCCTACTGAAATTGCTCAGCTCTGTAGAACTTTACACATTTCATGATTGACAGAGGCAGAATAGCAGTGTTTTAGAAGGCTGCAGCTCTTTCATGAGATAAGATCAAAGCTCAAGTCCTGGTCTTAATTCAGTGCAGGAAATTGTGAATATCAGTTTTCTCATTTCCCCTGTAGCCTGACTGAAAGTGCTAATTGGAACTAAGAGCTACAGTGGAAGAGTAGACAGGCTGTTTTTAGAGAAAAATTTCATGGGGTCTCAATTGTCAGGTCTCAAACCCGTCCATACACAAATCAGACATTTCTGGAAATCAGGAAAATTCACACAGTACTGGGAAACTATTTTTACCCAATTCAAAATAAAAGATTCAATTTTGTGGGAAAAATATAAATGGAATAGCTGCACTTAACTGAAGGCAAAAGTCTACTCTTTACATGGCAGTAAAAATTTGAGGTATTGGGTGTACAAATTCTGTATAATTGTAAGCTCGGAGAGATATGAAGTGTGTTGTGAAATGGACTCGTCTGTTAGGCCTATGATTTTCGCTATATTATATGAATTGGAAACTACTAGTACTTAAAATTATTATTTCATTACTTTCATTATTTAAATTATAGGAAATTCCCTTAAAACATTAACTGGAACTCAATGATCTATTTTCTTTGACAGGAATAATGATGATGAATATTTCATAAAGTGCCTGTGTATGCTATAGAAATGCAGCAAAAGAGAAGAATAAATAAGAAAAAAACAGACTTATTAATGCAATTTGGCTGTGACATACAGTTTTGTCAGAACAAGATTCCTATACACATTCAAAGATTGAGGTTCAAATGACAAGTATTTCATTAGGCGTAATTTATACCCCAGAGCACATGATGGTATTTTCTGTCTGAGAATATGCAATTATTAGTTAGAAATGAAATGACACCATGGCATTACAAAATTACCTCTGTAAAAAGGACAGATGACTACTAGATGTCATGACACTCCTTTTATTCTTTTAAAGTTTAAAAAGATCTACTGTTAAATTACAAGATACAGCAGAAGCATTATATCACATGGCACACTAAATAATTTCTAAAGACATTATCTGGCCTGTTTTAAATATGACTAGAATTTGGCCAACAGGACAAAATAGCTGTATTATGGTGAACATATAACTACAAGATCTCTCGTAGAATGTATATCAGGCAAAAATAAGTTAATCCTGAAACCAAATGAAAAGGAAAGAAAAGGAGTATTGACACTGACTTTAATGAATTGAGATTTCACCCTGGAAACATTACAGGTTCATCAAGTTTTTTTCCATCTTTTTGATGGAAAAAAAATCACTGATTTCCTTCCTGTGTTTTTTCCCTTTTTTCTAGCTATTCAGCTGCAAGAGTCCTCATATTTTGCTATCACATTTGGACAGTTACTTTTTTAATCAGTTAATATCCAGATTTTCTGTCAACTTTACAAATCACAGTTTCATACAGGCAACTTGTACAAACATGAAAAACAAATTATTGTAATATTCAGACACCTTTGGGAATGATATCATGTCTCCATCAGATGATACAGTTTTACCAGTGACTTTACTGAGAGGAAGTCCGTTTTGAGACCTTCTGAGTATTGCAACAAAAAGTATAAAATTTCTCAACAAAAACATTTTCCTACAACTTACTCATTTAAGTTTATGATAAAGAACTTGACACCTTTATACTACATAGTAAAAAAATATTTTGCATGTATAAAAGATACATGTTGCATGTATAGAAGTAATACAGTATAAAATAAAGGTAAACATTGAAAGTTATTTCCATTCTGTTTTCATAATCAGATTGTATGATTATAGGGATTCTGAACATCGTACATTAGTTAACCTATAAAATCATAGAATCATAGAATGGTTTGAGTTGGAAGGGACTTTAAAGATCATCTTGTTCCAACCCCCCTGCCATTGTCAGGGACACCTCCCACTAGACCAGGTTGCTCAAAGCCCCATCCAACCTGGCCTTGAACACTTCCAGGGATGGGGCAGCCACAACTTCCCTGGGCAACCTGTTCCAGTGTCTCACCACCCTCACAATAAAGAATTTCTTCCTAATATCTAATCTAAGTCTCCCCACTTTCAGTTTAAAACTGTTACCCCTCATCCTATCGCTCCACTCCCTCATAAAGAGTCTGTCCGCATCTCTCCTATAAGCCCCCTTAAGGTACTGGAAGGCTGCCATAAAGTCTTCCCAGAGCCTTCTCTTCTCCAGGCTGAAAAACCCCAACTCTCTCAGCCTGTCCTCATAGGAGAGGTGCTACAGCCCTCTGATTATCTCCATGGCCCTCCTCTGGACCAGCTCCAACAGGTCTGTGTCCTTCTTATGTTGGGGACTCCAAAGCTGGATGCAGTACTCCAGGTGGGGTCTCACCAGAGTGGAGTAGAGGGGCAGAATCACCTCCCTCGACCTGCTGGCCATAGTTCTGTTGATGCAGCCCAGGATGCAGTTGGCTTTCTGGACTGCAAGTGCGCATTACTGGCTCATGTTGAGCTTCTCATCCACCAACACCCCCAAGGGCTCAGGGCTGGTCACAAGTCATTCTCCGCTCAACCTGTATTTGTGCTTGGGATTGCCATGACCCAGGACCAGGACCTTGCACTTGGCCTTTTTGAACTTCATGAGGTTTGCATGGGCCCATCTCTCAAGCCCATCCAGGTCCCTCTGGATGGCATCCGTTCCCTCCAGTGTGTGGACTGTACCACAGAGCCTGATGTCATTAGCAAACTTGCTGAGGGTGCACTCAGTTCCACTGTCCATGTCACCGACAAAGATGTTAAACAGCACCAGTCCCAGTCCCAGTACTGACCCCTGAGGAACGCCACTCATCACTGGTTTCCACTTGGATATTGAGCCGTTCACCACAACCCTTTGAGTGTGGCCATCTATCCGGTTCCTTATCCACCGAGTGGTCCATCTATCAAATCCATGCCTTCGCAATTTAGAGACCAGGATGTCATAAGGGACAGTGTCAAATGCTTTGTATAAGTCCAGGTAAATGATGTCTGTTGCTCTCCCCTTATCTACCAATGCTGTAGCACCATTGTAGAAGGCCACCAGATTTGTCAGGCATGGCTTCCCCTTGGTGAAGCCATGTTGGCTGTCACCAATCGTCTCCTTGTTTTCCATGTACCTTAGCAGAGATTCCAGAAGGATCTGCTCCATGATTTTGCTGGGCACAGAGGTGAGACTGACTGGCCTGTAGTTCCCTGGGTCTTCCTTTTTTCCCTTTTTGAAAATGGGGGTTATGTTTCCCCTTTTCCAGTCGGTGGGAGCTTTACCAGACTGCCATGACTTTTTGAATATAATGGAAAGTGGCTTAGCAGCTTCCTCTGCCAGCTCCCTCGGGACCCATGGATACATTTCATCATGTCCCACGCACTTATGTACCTTCAGATTTTTTACATGGTCTCCAACCTGATCTTCTCCTATAGTGAGTGGTTCTTCATTCTCGTAGTCCCTGATTTTGCTGTGTGCAACTTGAGTGGTGTGGTCACAGCCCTTGCTAGGGAAGACCGAGGTGAAAAAGTCATTGAGTACCTCAGATTTCTCCATATCCTGGGTGACCAGGTATCCTGTCTCCTTCCTCAGAAGGCCCACATCTTCCCTAGTCTTGCCTTTAGCTGACATACTTATAGAAGTTTTTCTTATTGTCCTTGATGTCTTTGGCCAGATTTAATTCTATCTGGGCTTTAGCTTGCCTAGTCTGGTTCCTGGCCACTTGGACAGTTTCTCTGTATTCCTCTTCCTTCATATATACACAGAATATGGTTATCTTAGATGACAGAACTTTATAAATACTTTTTTTTTTTTCAGCATAGATTTCAATTTATGATGAAAAGTGAAATAATGACATGGAACAAATACCCTATGTTCCAATAGATTCCATTCTAGGCAATCATATTATATCCCTCCAATGCTAATCCATCTATATCCTGTACTGGTCATCTACTCCACAAAGACCAGAAATTAGAAAAAACCTTACCCATCAATCTCTTTTCCTTAAAAAGCTTCTTTTCAACAACTTTAGAGATAGAAAAGTGGATCTTTCAGTATGCAGCATCTACTGAACTAAAAGAAAGTGACAGTATCAAAAATGCGAAAGTGAAAATCTGTCTGTTCTGCAGCTATCTGCCACTCTATATTTTTCTCATCCAGTGGTAGAATAATATTACTCCTACCAATGTGTTCATCTATTCTTTCAACTCTTCATTGTTTATCTGGTGACAGGATAATACAGACTCACCACGTTATTTACACTGCAAATATAAAATATTAAAACGTTTGCTCTTCTACCCACATGTAATAAGATTAGACTGGGCAACAAATGGGTCCATGAAAATTTGGAAAACATTTTAATTAATGAATTCTAATAATTTGTCAGAAATTATTTGCCGCCGATACTCCTCTGCAAATATCTGACATTTGATGTTCACAATTTGAGCTGTGCCCTTATTCATGTATTTGATATAAGGTTGGTTCAGTTTATTATCAGCTGAATTTCACTTAGTTAATTTTTAATTTCTTTAAGAATTTGTGTGTGTTAACAAGTCCCATTTATTTGCCACAGGTATAAAAGGGGGATGAAACTTTACAGGAAGTGAAATTTTAATTATATTTCTATTAAAAAAGAAATATAGCATAGTGTTACATCTAATTTTAATGCGTTCTGAATTCTTCCCATCTTCTGATCAAAGGCAGTTGCAGACTAATATGCATACCTTAAAATGCTCAGTTTATCATCTGTGACTTGTGAGGCATGAATGTATTCTGGGCCAGATGAATAGCATAAAGTATATAAGGAGATGAAGAGCCTTCTTCTCACACATTACAACAATCAAATAGTGTGTCGAGGAAGCTCCTAGTGAAATTGGACTACCCATAAGCTAACTGAAATTGATACTTATTTTCTCAATAAACCATATATTGCCTGAATATTTTAGTGTTATTTGGTATTAACTGCAAAATGAATGTAGTGGATAGCATGGTCAAAAAGTCTTTTGTAACAGAGATTACTTGAAATAAGGATTTTATATTATATTTAAATATGTTCTTACTGTTGCATTCATCATTTCTGCATGCAGCTGCTTATTATAGGTATATAAAGAACAGCTATATGCAGATGAGCAGAGAAAATTATGTATTCAGCAGGTCATCTCTGTGTGCAAATTTACCCTTTTTAAAGAGTACGATCACAGTCATTTCTAGTGCAAATTAAATGCACAGTTTAATTATTCATCTTTTCACTATTCATGAAAGATCAGGTCCAGAAGTCAGTCCTTTATCACTGATAGATGTCTGCCAGGACTGAAAGGTAGGGTTCCTTGCTGTGCCAGTTTTAAATTTCTTCATAGTAGCTTATGGTGCTATGTTTTGGACTTGTGACGAAAACAGTGCTGATAACACCGGGATGTTTTTGTTACTGCTGAGCAGTGTTCACACAACAACAGGGCCTTTTCTGCTTCCCACACTGCCCCACCGGTGAGCAAGCTGAGGAGCGCACAAGAAGTTGGGAGGAGACACGGGTGGGACAGCTGACCTCAACTGACCAAAGGGATATCCCAGACCATATGATGTCATGATTAGCAATAAAAGGTGGGGTAAGAAGGAGGAAGGGGGACACATTTGGTGTTATAAAATTTGTCTTTCCAAGTAACCGTTACATGTTACATATTTCCTGGAGATGGCTGGACACCTGCCTGTCAATGGGAAGTAGTGAATAAATTCTTTATTTTGCTTTGCTTATGCATCTGGCTTTTGCCTTCCCTGTTAAACTGTCTTTATCTCAGCCCATGCATTTTCTCAGTTTTACCTTTCTTATCCTCTCCCCCATTGGACCAGGGGGAGTGAGTGAGCGTGTGTGGTGCTTATCAGCCCACCAGGGTTAAACCACGACACTTACTTATGACCTCACTAAATAGTTTCCACTCACTTAAAAGTGGAACTCAGGCCCTAAAAAATGTCATCAATTATAGTGTTCCTATGCAATAATTCAGTGAGGAAAACCCTACTCCAGAGTACTTCTGGGCACAAGTCACCTACATTTCCTGTCCCAGATGCTATTAAATCTGCTGTTTGACTGAAATATAAATCTCCTCTCACTAATGGAATGCTTTACTCTAATTGTAAGAAATCTGAAATTCAGAATGTAATTTTCAGAACACAGCTGTCTTCAGCCATGTCTGCATATCACTTTGAAGAATCTTTCCATTTCGCTCTGCTGCTGAGTATATCAATATACCAGATCATTGTCATTCTCTTAGTGCAAAGAGAATATGACAAATAAATGTGTTCTATTTAGTTCTGCTGTGGTTAGGTTTACTCCAACAAAAGTGGCAAAAAATGTATTCTCCTTCATTTTAAATTGAGCAATGGCAGCTGTGCAGGATTAGTGTGGCAGGAAAGATTCCAAACGAAGATACTTTTAAAGCCATATGTAAGGGAAATCTAAATACAAGTTCAGGACATCATATTCCTTTGAACATTAAGATCAATTGCTAAAACTAAAAAAAAATTAAATAATAAAAGCCCTTCATCACATTATATCAAATCTGATTGAAAAATGAACCACCACCCCCCTCAAAACAGTGTCATTTTATTTTGCTATCCTTCCTTAACTAGTGCTCACTTAGAAAAGAGAGCTCTGTTTTAATTGTCAGCTTTGTGTGTCATGTGGGAATGGACAGAGACATTATTATTTGCAACAGAAAGACAGAAATATTTAACCTTGTCAGGAGACTGGCTTGGAATTCAAGGAGCAGGGAAGTGACCTTTGATCGCTCCTTGCATTAAATGGAATAGAATTGCTAGAGCTATGTGGATATGACTGAACACGAAGTGAATTTAAGCCTGGTTGTTCTGTAAAAACTTACGAGGATGTGTATAGAAGACAATACAGCTTCTGGAGGTCTATTTTTTCTTTTCTCTATATTGAAATATTGCGTGAATTCACCTTAAGCAGGTGTATGTTTACAATAGATAGTAAATAACTTGATAACCTGGTTATTAATTCTATACAAGAAATTTGTTACTGCTTATTTTCTAGAAATGGCAAAAAAGGAGAAAAATCTAGGTGAAATTTGCAGTTTCCTTACAAAATGTGTAATGGTCTTAGGTTATTCTTCTGCAAACTGAAAGTTTTGCAGAAAAGTGCCTGTATGGGCTTGTTAAAATGTGCCTTTCCCCAAACTTTAACCTGTAATTAAGCAGGAGTGAAGGCTATGATCAGAATACTGCACTTAAGTATTATATTACACTGAGACAATACAAGTTTACCACATTGTCTTTCAATAATCTTTCTACCTTTGGTATCCTAGACATTGCTCCCTTTCTCCTACTTGTTCTCCTGCATCAGTTTTTGAGTTTACCTCATGAAAGGTTATCTAAAGACTTATTTTTAAGGATACTACTTTTAATGGGGTATAGATTATCTGATATATACCATACAGACAAAAAAAGGAGAAATATAGCAACTAAGTGAATATTGATTGCTGCTCCAAATTTTTGATAGTTAGTTACATTAACTAACATTAATGGTTTTTAGACACTGCAATTTAGACATAAACTATTGGTTTAGCCAATCCTATTACTTTCAAAACAGTCTCATTGTTAAATCTAACACAGACTTCTTATCACTTGATACAATCAAATGATTGGAATTAGGAAGCCCAAAGAAATATTACCAAAACAATTAAAAAGACACAATTTAAAAATGTGGTTTTGTATTTTTCTGAGAAAATCCACTGAACACTTTGTTGAAGAGTAATAAACTTCACCACATGGTTAACTCTGGTGAAGTATTTTGTTGCATCAAGATAAACACTTTTGTGGCCCAGTTTTGCCTAGTAGACATCATCAGATAAGAATTTCATCCATGACTCTAGAGAGATTGGTAAGTATATTTTTATAAACTGATGTGTAAATAATGAATAGACATTCCATTGTATGGTTTCTTTTATTTTCTTCAGTCAGTTTGAATTCAGTGTGCAATCACTCTGCTGAGAAAAACATGGAATGTTTTCTTTTTTAAATTATGAAAACAGCTATTTCACTGCAGAAAATTCTTTGAGAAAAAAGTCTATTTCTTCAGTGGTCTACACTCAGCTTATCTTTTGTGGATGTAACCATTCCCTGATATGCCCATTTCTGATGAGCTCGTTAGCAAAATTAGCTTCTAATTGTATGTATCTTCCTATTACTGCATACACATACCTGTTCAGTATTGTAGACAGCATTTTTCCTGTCATCAACACAGAATTGCACAAAATTATTAACTTGCTTAGTACTGTGTTCATTGCGGATCCAGCTTAATGATTCTACCTTTTCTGATTTTCAGCTCTGTTCTTTCCTCTTCTCTTCCCATCTGATTTTCCTCCCCACACCTAATGTAATTTTGGTTGCCTAAGCTTCCACACTTAAAAAGAATAAGCAACAGAAAATGAAACCTGGTCTTGGAGGCTTTAAAACAGACACAATTTAAAACACAGTCACATCAAGAATTGAATTGGCAAAATTAGGAAGTTTGTTGCCTTTAATCTGTGAGGAGTGAGAGAGAGTGGCTGCACTCTAGGGAAAATGCAACAAACCCCCCTTGTCTGGACCCGCAAGTTACTGAAGAGAAAGGCAGAATATTTGAAGTACAGACAGCTCGCCACACTGGTTTTCTGCAAACTGAGATCAATGAAGAATGGTGTTTACTCCTGCAAAGAGTAGGAATTGACCTTGCTGTTTTATCCTCTTTGCAATGGGTACCATAATACAGATAGGACTAACTTGATGAATTCCTGAGTGGAATAGAGAAGATAAATTGGAAAACTATTGTTCAATTCCTGTTATAAAATAAGAATTAGAGATGTTGTTAGCAGGTGTCACTGTTACTAGAAAAAGTTACTAACACAATGGGGAGTTTGGCTGAATTTTTTTTTAATATGAGTTGTATTGTTAGGGTTATATTAGTTCAGAAAAAATCTTGACAAATTCATCAGGAAAAAAAGTCGCCAAAAACTATCACATACCAAGAATATTGTCTTCTGGCTCCTGTAGTCTCTAAATTGCAGACTGATGGAAGTTGTGAAAGTTCACTGAAATACTACTGTATGCTCACTCTATTACTATATTCTTACCAAAGGATGCTGTCCTGGGCACTATTAGAGAGAGAATCTAGGTCTAGGTTGATCCTTTGTCTGACTGTGTTTTCACTTATGTGACTGTTTTTCCTCCTGTTTTTCTTCTCAATATTTTTGTCTTGGTCACTCTAAATAACTTTACTAAGTAGTGATAAGTCCTATTCCTCTTCTCTGTAATGATCTCAACATCCTCTGTTGCACACAAACCTAGTTACTTAGCAACAAATGAAATTGTAGACATCGTTCCAAGTACAGTAAGAACTTCACATATTCACAGGCCCTGGATTTAAAACCCAACAAAATTGATTTCTACAGTTTGAGTACAGAGGCTGTGAACTTAAAGTGTTTCATGAAGAATAAGAGCACTGGAAATAATGCCTATCGTTCTTGTATTTTGAGTATGCAATTTCTGTTTATCTGTTTATTACATGGCCTTGATAGGCAAGTGCAAGTGAGTGCTGGTATCCATCTGTTACACTGTTTGTTTCTTTATGAAACACTTTAGAAGTATTTACTTAGAGACACCATAGTGCTTTTGAAAAAAGTTTATGAGAAAGCATGAGAGCATCTGTAGCAAAATAATTGAATTGCATTGACTATTATTTTTTTTTATTGCATTGTCTCTTTGGGTCATGATATCACCAAACAAATAAGCATTCATTAACTGCTCAGTAACTCTAACATAAACAATTGTGTTACAAAAATTATAACATCCTAATGTTTAGATCTAGAGTAGCTATGTACTATTGAACAATGACTAGTAATTCAAGCAGGGCAAACTTAACATCAGTGAAGTCTGGAACAAGCTGCCATTGACTTCAGTGAAGAAAGGATTTCACTCAGACATCTGAGGTACTGTAACATGTTTTTCTTATGGGCTCTTTGCGGTTCAAACTGCAATGAAATATTAACTTTTCATAACAACATAACTATGGAAATGAATATGCTATGTTTGGCAAAATAAATTCGTCTAGTAAGTAAAAAAAATAATTTGACACATTAACCTATATGGTTGAGACATTCTGAGAAAATTAATATTTAGATTCACAGTTCCAACTCTAATACATAAAAAATTTTGTAATAGTTATCTGACAAAATACAATTCAGTTGGAAAAAATACATCAGAACGCTTTACATAAATTTTCAATTATTTTTGTATGTTTACATCAGAATAATTCTTTGTCTACATAATCTTGTACAAATGTTCTTTTTCTGCTTTTGGGCTGAAATATATGTAAATGTTGCTTATGTCAATAACATCCTGTAATCTATCACAAAGACCAGCAGGTCTTTTCTATTTAAAGATATGAAAATGAAATAAAAGAAACAAATATTCCATGAGAATCTGAATCCAGTGGGTTCAGAATCTAATCCTGTTAGATATCTTCATTTATTTATATCCCAACCTTCCCACCTAGGACGTAGAGATTTCATGTAGAAATAAGCTGGACATGGCAAGGTAATAGAGAATGAGTCCTAGGTGGAGATGCTTTGACACTTGCTGAGCTTCAGATGGCCATTGTCAGCCAGCTATAATGCCAAGAGCTTGTCTAAGCTACTGTGTCCCACCAGGCAACAGTGCTGCAATTGATCTTGTTGGATAAGCCAGTGAGCAAATGCTGGGGTTTTACCAGTAATTTAATTTTTCAGGAAAGGTGATTTGATTTCTCTTAAATTAGGACTTTATCAGCCAAAAGGAAATAGCACCTCCTAGTCGAAGAAAAGCTTGTATCAGTTGTGCTGTCTTCTAACCATTGAAATACTTTTATTTTAATTTGTTTTGTCTCACTTCCATTAAAAAACAGTTGGAAAAACCTACTTTTCTGCTCAGGAGGTCTGTTTTGACCAATACTTATTTCACTGTAAACTGAATTGTGAACCAAAAGTTCATGCTAACTCCTCTGCAATCAAAAATAGGCAGCGGAACTTGAAGGAAGGCTTAATGATGGATGGTGCTGGTGTTCGCTCTAGGTTTGGAAGTATAGCCACTGTGAAGATCTGGAATTATTTGTTGCACAAGGAAAACAGCTTGTGGTGTAAAACAAGCCTAAGATACATTTGTTCTCAAAAACCTCTCTGAATATGCATTTATTCTTAAGAATTTTTTACTGGCAGTTTATTACTGTGTTCATAAAGACATATATTGAACACCGTTTTGCCGTGAATGGATTTCCCATTTGAATGGCTCTTTTAGGTGCCATTGTTGTTTGCAAGGATGAAATTTCACAAGAAAACAAAACTTACATCCTTTAAAATCTTTCATGACCCAGATGCACTTTCAGTTCTCAGAAATTACCAATAGAAATAACCTAAAAGCTGAACAGCTGCAAGAAACTTGCTGTTTTCAACTCTTGGGTATTCTGGTTAATCTCCAATTAGGTGAGAGGAAAACCCCTCACCTTTGAGGAAGAGTCTCAGTTTTTTTAATGAGTAACCATGACTACTCAGCAACCTGATGCAGGCACAAACAGATCAAACCCTTTCCTGCTACTAGAAAATAGAGATGAAGCTGAAAAAATTAAATTATAATTTAGTGACCTATCCTCCAGCAGATAGTGTTGAGTGCCCATGATGAATTGTGTATTTTAGTTGTTTCTTTTTTTTTTTCCTTCCCTAACAAGCTTTATTCAATAAAGACCTTCGCAGGTCTTTTTTCTTAATTCTTGCAGTGTTTTCCATATATTTTTAAAAATAAGATGAAGTTATTAGCTTTGGCTGAAAAGTAATAAAACTTTAGGAAAATGTCAGTAACTTCAACAAATCTGACCAAATTACATAGTCATTGTGTTTGATTTAACTTGATTGTTTCTACTGTCACTCCAGTTTTGTGAAGTGACTTATCAACAAATTACATTTTATAGCACAAAATCAGAATAATGAACTGGTGTGTACATCTTTTATGTCCAGCAGTAGATTCTCTGTAAAAGAAGGGAAGGGGAAATAACAATTTCAGTGTTTCTTTCACTAGTCATAACTTTTGTTGTTAAGCCATGTGAACTCAATTGAAATTCTGATCTCCCTGATTCATTTCACTCAAAATATTGTCCTTACACTGTATTTAAAACTATTCTTTTACTTTGGAAAGAAATTTTTGATTAAAAGAACTAAATCAACTGCTATTTTTCTGTGGCTACTGATTTTTAATTAACTAAGCAATGTTGCCATTTCTTTTTCTAGCTTAAGCAATTAGATGGACAAGAATAAGGAAGCATGTTCTGTCTTCCAACATGTCAGAGTGCTGTGGAGTTGTGCTACAAGTATTACTCCAAGAGTGAAGTTGTAGTAGCTCCCGTGACATTACCTTTATGACAGGAAAGGATTGCCTCAAAAGTACTAGTCTTTCTTGTAGGATCTTGTAGGGCAGGAATATATGGTGATCCCTTGTATTGCCCCTGTCCGAACATGCTTGCAGTGCAATTTATCTTAGTGCAGCAAAGCAGAAAAGTGTTTTTGGCTTTTAAAAGCCATCCAATAAATTGCATTTTCAGGTCTTAACATCTTGATTGTCACCCCACTCAAGAAAATCGGTTCACCCCAGTAAGGGGAGTTTGCCACAAGTATGATAGGAAAGAAGAAAAGGTGGGACCTGACCGTCTTTGGACACAGAATAGCAGTGCTGATAATTTCTTTATCAGTTTCTTTTCCATTTGCACTCCACTTATATATGTTTCCTATGTTAACATGGAAAAAGTCACAGCAGAACTGACTGACATGCTACAGCAGATAACAGCTCCTGGAACCTAGAATTCTTGCTGTCAACTTGCCACATTATGCAGCACAATTTCTGTGTCACAGATCCCTCAACAAAAGATCCTCATAAAAATTCTTCCTGAGAAAGGCGACTATCCCTCCAAGGCTGCTGTGTTCTGGGTAAAAGAAGAACAGCGGAGTGTACATAAGCAACTAACATTTGTGCATATAATTATTAGGTTCTGTTCATAAAGGTAGAGTTTATACATTGATTTTTTATTGGTCCATCCTAAGATCTTGTTAAAGCTTAACTGGAAGTCATCTATAATTTTTCCTTAACCCCAAGAAAATGGCTTATTTTTTCACAGGGTAGCTCTTTTTCTGAGGAAATTATGTAGTGATTAGATAGAAATGACAATAAAAAATTATGAGAAAAGACAACAAAACTGATCTTAATTATATTACTGCATGTAGTGTGTCATGTAAATTACATGTTATGGATAGGTCAAATAATTTGGTAGGTAGGAAACCCACACTTACTGCATTTTAGTATTGATTCAATTTTAAACTGGGTATAACGTTTGTGCAAATAAGAAATTATAAGAAAGGCTATAATTTTGGATTGTTCTGTGGTCTTTTGATTCTAATTTTTTGGCAGTTGTGAGCAACTGAGATATTATGACATAAGTTGGGGAAAGTAATATGGAAATTATTTCTTTAACACAGTATATGCAACCTTTCTGTTTTGTGCAGTTGGAAATATAGGGTTGTTAACAATCACATACTTGATCTTACAAAACTACTTTGGCAATAGCTTGTGTTCTTCATGAGGAGTTTAACTAAGAAAATTTGGAAAATGAAAAAGCACGAGAAATATTTACTCCCGCATAACTGATATAGTTAGTTTCTGTTAGCGTGAGAAACAGTGTCCTGATTCTGTTTGGCTCTGAGCCTCCAGGACACAGAATACTTGCATCCTGTGGCAAATCACTAAATTCTGGTCCTTCTGTTGTCCAGAGTAGAGGCCCCAGAGAACTACTACCTGTCTTCCTTCTGCCCCATGTTTAAGCTTCATTACTGATAAAAACAAGGCAGAGAAGGATGAGGAAGAGTAAGGGAAAATATTGTATTTATTGAGGTTTTGCTCTAACATGGACTGAGATGTGGCCATACCTGGAACATAGCGTACTCTCTTGAGACCTGTGGTATAAAAGTAGCCTTTTAAAAAACTGCCAGGAGTTAGAGACTTCTTCTTTGTAACCCCATATTTCATTCAGGGCAGACACAGGAAATTTTATGATATATCAGGATGTTCAGACTTACAGATACATTTCATTTAAGAATTTCTAGTCATCTCTGGTTAAAAAGGGGGTTTGCACCTGAAATTACTGATATTTACTTAATGTAGATCTTGACAAAACATACCTTATATTTAGGATTTTTCTCTGCTGAAAATGAAACAAGAAACCATTTAGTTCACTGAACATTCAACAGCAGCCCAGGAAAACTGTGGTCCCAGAGAAATGCCTACACATTGTGAAATATACATTATAATGTATGTTAACATCCATAATTGTTCAGCATCTTTACTACCTACAGTTAGACTTTAATGCTGCAATTTATAAGCCCTGATGCATTTTTAAGGCTTTATCTAGAATTAAAGCAGGTAGTGTATGGAGGAAAGTATTCAGAACTCAACTGGAGAAGGTCGTGATTGACCTGATCAAACTTCAAATCAGTCTCTAACTTTGAAGCTGTCCTGCTATGAGAGGCCAGATGCCTCTAGCAACCTGCATTATCATATGATTCTACATTACATTGCAATGACATTATACTACATTGACTTACATTGTCCTTTCAAAAATGGTTCAAAACAAGATTGCAGTCAGAATAATCTCCTTCTCATCAATATTTATGCTGCACAACTGCTAGTTCAGGCTATAGTGTTCACTTAACTATTGCACATTTAGGACAGGTAGTTCTTCTACATAACAGAATCAAGCACTATGTTAAGATAACTGCAAGTAATTTGAAACTGAAGAATATGTTTACTTTTGTATCAAAGCTAATATTTTTTAATGTGTGTTTCAATAATTAAATTTTGTATGGAGGCATCAATACAAAGGTGTTGTGTGGTTGTTGTTTTTTTTTTTTTTCCTTCAGAGTAATGCAGGGTAAAATCCAGATAACAAGGTACAGCTCTCAGCTAATTGCATTTTGACTCTATACTCTAATTTTCTGTGATACAGAATCATATGACATAAGGGGCAGAGGAGACTTGATGAGAGACTTGCCTTAGACTGCATTTTTTTCTTATTCTCTAGTGAATAACATATAGGTATTTTGAAGAAATCACAATTATGCAGATTAATCACCATAAGAATATACTGTAGTTTTTAAACTTTTTAAAGTTTAAACAAACAACAAAAAAAAAAACAACACAAAATTTCCCTTCTTGCGTATGGACTTTGGATATGGCTTATAGTTGATCTTACAAAATGAAATACAGTTAGAATTACAGTTTCAAATGTCAGTATAGATAAGAAACCATTTAATAAAACACATTTCAAAGATTTTGCAGGGTCATTAAATAAATCAACATTTGATTACATAGCTTCAAAAATACACTCTGTATACCTTTTTGTTGTCAGAGTGCCACACTCAGATAAGGTGCTGCTACACAGTCACAGTCCCAAATGTAGCTGCTGTATTCCTGGTATCCTATGCCCTTGTTTCTTCAAGTATGAGAAAAAGAGTAGCAAGTGTGTTGGCGTGATTATGGCTGTGTTCTGAAAGGCTGAACTCCTGCCGGAGCCTGTATTTAAGTACCATAACATAAAGTTCCCACCGTCACTACTCTGCCCCGAAGCTCATTATAGAATGATCTCTTTTTACTGTTTGGAGAGTGTGAGTTTGGCTTTTGTAGAAGTCCATGATCTTTGAGGTAGTTGATTTGGTAGCTTTTCTGACAGCAAACCTCATTCACAGTGAAGACAGGCCCTTTGCACAATAGTCTCAAAGGTGATCTTCTCAGAGAAAACTGATGCCAGCCACCTTTTTAAAACAGCTTAATGGTGAACTGTCATGCGAAAGAGCTTTTTTGATTATATTATGTATTGGGAATAGACTCATCCCCATGCTTCCCATTTTCATGGAGAAGCCATCAAACTCCATGCTAGTGTGGAGACGTAAGGGACACTTTCCATCCACTGCATTGAATCTCTGCTGCTGTGTGCTTGTAAAAGCTGTATTAGTCATAGCGCCAGAAGGGAGGCAAAGGGAGTCTGGCTTGGAAAACTGGTAATAAAAGCATGCATCTGAGGTAAGGCAGATGAATTAAATCTGTTTCTCTTGGATAATTTCAGAAAACATACAGAGGCTGTGGGGGTTGGAACCAGTCAGTTTAATAGATTGCCAGATAGATTTAATAGATTCAAAGTTGAACTTCTACTTCTGTATTACATAGAAGATGTATGCATCACACCACTTTAAAGGGAAAAGATTGCTTTTATTCAATTCCTTGAAATGAACGTGGTTACCCTCAAAGTAGTCTCTAGATGTTTGATCTACTGAATGGACTAGGGGGAAGTGCATTCCCAGGTCTTTGCCCAAGCTCCACATTTGTCATGGGGTATTTTAACTTTGTCCAAAAAATTTCCCAATTTCTATCATTAGGCAGCTTCTGTATAAGGTGTGGACAAAGCTTAAGCTCATTCTCTTGAGACTTAAAAGCAAATTGACTGGAGAAGACAAAGGGACTGTCCTAGTCCCTTCAACACTCCACATTAACACCTTATGTGCAGTAGCACTTTTCACATGCATACCTGCAGTGCCCATCCCAATGGCTGCGGGGCGGCTGCAACAAGAATTATTTAACTCTTCTCATATAGGTGCTTTCTGGAGGTTAGATATCTCAAAAATGGTACTGAACTTAGCATTGCCTCAGTATTTTATTGGATCTAGCTGCAAATGTCTAGAAGTATTTCTCCTCCTTTTGCAACAGACCGCAACCTGAAGTCCAAAAAGGAGCTGACTCCCCTGTTTTGTACATCCCCTTGGTTTCCACAGTGATAGGACTCAGACCCTTCCCAAGAGGAAGATGAACTCTTGACTGATTCCTGGGGATGAGAGTAATTAGTGCTCATCTAGCTGTCCTGAGTTAAACTGAATTCAAGACGAAAAAAGGTTAATGAGGAAAGGAAATTGTATGATAGTGACATGTAATAAACAGCCAGTAATAACTAAAATTAAAAGAGTGCTTAATACTATATTTTATGACAGCTTAATTTTACTTCATGAAAAAAAATGAAGTGATAGTAAAATTTCATTGAAGGTTGTAGTGCTGTAGATCTTTCCAGAATTTGGAATTTACAGCATGTGCACAGACTTAATCCATTCCTGTTAAAATGTTAAGTTTGCAATCTTGCTGACCTGCTTAAACAATGAGTGTGCTAGGAGCAAAGAAAACTAGAATGTTATGTTAGCTGAATAACTGTTCCCTAAACTAACAGTCAAAACATTAGTGATTATTCTCATCACCTACATGAAGAAGGAAGGACATCATTGTTTCCAGGTTCATTGTTGCAGTTTTTTAATTTTATGAGTAGCTTTACAGTTAATCCAGCTGGAGTATAAACATTGTTGTGGTTTTGTGGTTGTGTTTCCCTAATCTAATCTGAGATTTTTATTCTCCTTTTCCTTTTTTTGTTTCTATGAAAAATCTGATAAAATAAGAGCTGATGACAGCCTATTAGTCATCAGCTTGTTGCAAGGAATAGCTGAATGTTATTTTTTGGGTCATCAAAATAATAAGGAATCTAAATTTTATTTGATTGTGATAACACTAAAAAAGTGTTGATCCCCATGGTGGGACACTGAAATGGTGCTTTCTCCTACATTGTAAATACAAGCAATGTTGTAAAAGCAAGATGTGGATGTACATAGGTTTTATACTGCAGCAAAATGACACCTGCCATCTTAGTTCTTAACAATATTTCTTGATGATACCCAAAATTATATTGTATTTTTTGTGGCTGGCCTGCATGTCAAGTTTATGTTTTCAATGAACCATCCATTATGATTCCAAAATCTTTCCAGGAATGTGACTGTCAGTTGAAATTCAACATTGTGTAGGCATGGTTTAGATTATTTTTCCCTAGATGAATTGCCAGTTCTGTAGCTCATCAACCCCTCACTCCGTTTTGTAACTGAAGACCTCACTCACAAAATCTCTGGAGTTTTTACGTTGCATTGACTATCCAAAAAAGGTTCATCTGCAAACTTGCAAAGTTCAGTGTTAACTTTCTTCTCTAGATCATTAGTGAATACATTGAATAAAACTAGTCTTAACATTTATCCATTGGTTGTTTTGGAGTATTGCTAAGCCTTCTCCATCCTGAAAAGGGACTGTCAGGTTCTGGTTTTTGCTTCCTTACCTTTGATGAGCTTTCACTTCATTTAATGAAATTTCCTCTAATCTTATATCAATTTAGTTTCTCTAGTGACTTTTAGTGTGGAACCTTTTTGAAAATCTATTGCGTTTGCTGTACTGCTTTTGTCCACGTTGTTACTGACTCCCTTGTCAAACTCTTGAGACCCAGGATTTCCTGTTACAGAAACTACACTGGCTTTTTTCCAAGTTGTTCCCGATGTTCAGTCAGCTTATTTTTTATTGTACATTCAGCCATCTTACAAGGGATGGAAGGCAGATTTGCTGTATGTAACTCCTATGATTCCTTTCAAAGCCATGCTTGTGACAGGGAGCTTTTTGTTATATATTTGCAGATGCTATTATAATATAATTCTGATACCTTTAAATTTCTCTACGATATTTTGTAAAGACTTGACTTAGAGGGTTCCATAGCTCCCACATTATTATCCAGTAATATATATTCCATGGGGGAAACAAAAAAAAAAGCACAAAATAATTAAACTTAGCATTGATATTTCAGTATAAAATCCTGGCTTGGTATTACAGATCATGACATTTTCTAGACTAAAAGTTATCTGGGGGTTGAAAACTAGTGTCAGAATCACTGTACAATTTCAGTAGCTGTTAAAGAATATCTCATAGACCTGTGCTTTTTCCATGCAAAAAGCAGCTGCAGGCACAGCAAAGTAGTCCCAGGGATGCATTTAAACTCAATTGCCTTTTAATGTATTTTACGCTCTCTACAACTTTTACATTTCCACAGTAATACATTGCTTAAAGTAACAATTATCAAGTGATTTGGATTGTTTCTGCACATAATGCAACAATGGGAAGGAAACTATTTACATATTAACTCAAAAAAATGCTTGTTTTAAATGAAAAGACAGAAAAGTGAATTTAATTTTAGCCTTTTTTTGGATACAATTACATGAAGAAATGAGTTCCCACCTAGTATCACAACTGCTGTTAGGATAGAAAGTATTATTTAAGTGAAATGATAAATGATATCTCAGTGGGGTGCAACATTAGACAGTGCATCAAGTGATGAACTTGAAGGAGCTTGCCAGTTTAAGTTTCACTTGTACATGGAAAACCAGATTTCAGATGGGCAGAAATATTTTATGCTGAAGTCAACAGAGTCCGACTTTAGCATTTAAGCTGAAAGCTGGACCGGAAGTTTTGGTATCTGTCTGATGTTATCATCGTTGTTTGAAAGAAAAATTAGTAATCCATGTCACAGAGAGCAGCACATCTTGAGGTTCCAAGTGCTGGAAGTTACAATCTGTTCTGGTTTTGGATGTAGGAAGCTACTCAACTTATGTCATCACAGGAACGCTTCTTTATTTGTGACGCCGTAGAGATTTGCGCTTCTTAACATGCTCTGTTGCTTTTAAACCTTCTGAAATCAGTATTCTCAGTGAGGTTTCTGGCACTTCATGGGAAACAGTCTTATGTATTAAAGACTTTCTGACACCGCTGTTGTGACTGGTATCTCTTATGCCTAACTTGGGAGTAGCTGGGAAAGAGCCATGCATCCACTTCGAAGTAACTTGGGAAATTCTTGTAGCTGTAAGGGCTTTTAATTTCCCTTTGGCCAGTTTTATCAATCTGACCATGTTTCAGTATGGACCCTATGCTTCTCCAGGTAATTTTCTGCAGTTTACGTAGCTGCATGTATGAACTGACAATTCAGAGCTTCCAGCTTCATCTTTAGGTATTGTTAATGGCTTATTCGGATTTGTTGGAGATAGCATCGAAAAGCTACTGTATCGCATACTGTTGAATGTCATCTTTTTGCAAATCTTGGATTGCTTTTGTCTCCTGGTGCCTGACACTAAGGTCAGAGAATGTGTAGGTATTTCTGAGGGCTTGATTTTATAATTTTTAACTGAGAATACTTCTTATTTAAGAGTATGTAATCTTAAAACTGAGAAAATTGAAATAAACTTGAAGTGAAAACTGTCCTCATACTGATAGCGTGTCATCTTGTCAGACCACTCTGTTGAGATGTAATAGCACGAAGAAAATACATCAAAATTTGAATGTATAACAATACAAAGAAGAAGCATTTTTATGTTTTACTGTGCTTTTTCAGTATGCCACCCTTTTCAATTCTACTGGAGCTAACTGGGTAGAAATATACCTGCCAGGATTATTTAACCTCTTGACTGTAATACACATGGCACATTAATCATAAACTAGATCCTAGGTTACAGCCCCAAATACCTAGAAAAACAAGCTTAACTGTGATGAAATTGCTTTTGAACTCCCACTGAGTTCCACCTGTTGGAGTCACTCTGTCACAAGTTAGTCTGCTGGCAATGCTTATGATAAAGTTTAGGCTAGTAGGGCATAGCTAACTACAAAGCCTTGTGTCCATAGGTGTCAGCTGTCAGCTATCTACCTCCTACTGCCCTCTGTCCCAAACCTGTTACATCAAATCCATTTTCCCAGGCTCCAGGAACATTACGGAAAATATGACATATTAGGCATAAATGCATATATATATATATATATATATATATATGTATCTGTGGTGGATCTTCAACCTCCAAATAACCTAAGTGAGAATTCTGCTTTTATCTTACAGCATAGTTTACAGCAACAAGGAGTTACCAGTCTGCCATGAATACCAAAACTGGGATCAGCCCCAGACCAAAATTCATAAGTTTTGCCTTGCATGTTTTGGAAGTATATAACTTCATATCTACTTTCATACACAGTCTTCCTCATTTTACTTTTCCTATTTCAGTGCTTCTTTTCTTTGCATCTCAGTGATTTGTGGTCAAAAAGAGGCTTCACCAAATCCCTGCCTAGACACTGTTCTTGTCTTTTCCTTTGACCACATCAATATAGTGGATATTCAGGAGAGTAATTGAAGCCCAGCAGAAGAGCCCTTTGGGATCACTTTGGCTGTCCTGAACTCACTATTTATACATAAAAGATAGGCAAAAGATCTCCTTCCAGGATCCTTAACTAGTTGGAGGCAAAACATGGTTTTAAATGCTTTCCTGTTCTCCCCCAGCTCCTTAGAGCGGAGCCCTAGAACCTAGGGCAGCTCAGTGGCATTTTTACTTTCAAATGGCATAGCTGAAGAACACTAAGCTGCTAAATCGGAAAAATGGTAACATTATTTCTTTTTATTATTATTTTCTAGTGGCACAAAGTCTTTAGAGACTTTAGAGATTCCAGTTAACATGAGGTAGAATTTTACAAAACAGGTATGTCCATATTGCACATTTTATTACTCTGTGAAGATTCATGAGCTACTTTAAAATGAGTTAAGGATAAGAAACAATGAGGCCACATCATGTGGGCCTTTAGACTAATATCTGCTGAGAAACTGACTGCCAGTTTTCTGCGTATGGATGATAACTACTTCAGCCTGGTGCAATGGTGTGGAGAACCAGGCCGATGAAGAAGACTGGGTCTTCTGTGCCATTTAATACAAACTGATAAAACTCAACTTTTGAATGCTCAGAATTTAACCAATCTCAAAAGGATTGTGCAATACTGATTGTCATGGAGTCAGAAAAATAGTCCTTTTCCTGTTTGTTATTCTCACCTTGAAAAACATTCATCACTCACTCACAGTTCTTCTTTGGTGGCAGGAATGTCATTCATTCAGTTAATGTAAACATATAACTCCCACTCCTTCATATTGAAAAATGAATATGAAGGCTCAGTTATTATGACTCTGTACTATGGCAGCGATTTTTGTTATATGCATTTAACCCTACAGGCTGTTATTTTTCCTTTAAAGTCACAGTAAAAACATCTAATTAAAGAGAGCTATTGCGGGTTTTATTGGGTTTTATTTTATTAGTGTGTTCTAGGATATGTTATTAACTTTTGTCATCTGTGACGATAATTATATTTTCTTGGAATAGAAAAGGTGTTGTTGGCTACAGTCAAGTTCTTCCTGTATGAAATGCCTAAAAAAAATTTCCATGTTTTCTCTGTCTTTAATATTTTTTTCCCCTTGTACATCTAGAGGGCATGTAGGTTTTTTTCCATTACGTGTACTTGAGAAAAGAAATTACAATATTTGTCACCTGTGGAGTAGTTATGTGAACTATTTGGGTTCACATTTTAAAAATAGATATACGGTTTCTTCTTTTTCCTAGAGAGTTAACTAAGGATTATTTTATTTTAGGGGATGTTGGAGGAAGCGGCTTTCAGAATCATAGCAGTTAGTATGCACCTTTGCAGCATAGTATTTTAATAAGGGCAGAATTGGATAATGAGTCTGGAAGGGTGGAGGCTTCTCCAGAATAAATTATACCAGTTAGGCATAATCTTAGTCTGGAGCAGTACGAATCATGACATCCAGAAGAAAGCTGAGCGTTCAGTCTGTAGTCAGAGGGAAAAATGTGGGCTTGCACTAATGGACTACCTTTTTATGTAGGATAAACATTTTATATTTAGTGTAGAACTATTGCTTCTATGAATATACCTTCAAAATCTGGCTCATAGTTTCTAGTAGTTCACCTGTAGAAGCTTTTGTAAATAAAAGCATTTCTATGTGCTTAGGTTTTACAAACCAAGAGGCTGATACTGTTAGAAGATTGTTCCTCTCTTCGTATTTATTCCTGTTCATGTTCTCTGGGTCCGTTGATCCCTTGGTATTTCATTCAAATGGATTATGTTCTCTTCTGAGTTTGTCTAATTTTTCATTCCTGTGTCTGAAATGAACTTGACAGCAGGCAGAGTATGCCTTGAGTAGTAAAAATAGCTAAAAAACCCCCACCCCACACCAAAGGGGAAGACAGTAAAATACTTAAACAATAATATTTGAGATTTGAAAGAATGAGTGGTATTTCAGAAAAAGCATCCCACAGAACATTTATTTTAAAAGTGGGGATAAGTATGTGACTTTTATTTATCAGCTTTCTATGTTGAAACAACAAACTTAAGACACTTACATATATACATGGCTTTTCAAAATATTTTGATCTGAAGTTTAAAGTTAAGATGATTACAGTTTTTGAATCATCAGGTGCTTAATTAAAAAACAGTAGAATACCATATTTTGCATGCTCTTATAAAACAACATACAACTCAAAATACAAGTACATTACTGCAAAGTTCATTGAGTATATTTTTTATATCACTAGTAATGCTCTCATATAACTCACAGTCTCTATTTACCTAATGATTAACACTGTGATTGTGTATTCTGTAGGAATATATTTTATTTCCTTTAATTATCAGGCATCTGTACATGCTCACTGGATCACAGTATCACAGAATCATAGAATGGTTTGGGTTGGAAGGGATCTTATAGGCTGTTATAAGGTCTCCCCAGAGCCTTCTCTTCTCCAGGCTGAACAACCCCAACTCTCTCAGCCTGTCCTTGTAGCATAGGTTCTCCAGCCCTCTGATCATCTTCGTGCACTCAGCTGGACCCGTTCCAACAGGTCCATGTCCTTCTTATGTTGAGGGTCCCGGAGCTGTACACAGTACTCCAGTGAGATCTCCTGAGAGCAAAGTAGAGTGGCAGAATCACCTCCCTCGACCTGCTGGCTATGCTTCTTTTGATGCAGCCCAAAATACGGTTGGCGTTCTGGGCTGCAAGTGCGCATTGCTGGCTCATGTTAAGCTTCTCGTCCACTAGCACTCCCAAGTCCTTCTCAGGGCTGCTCTCAAGCCATTCTCCACCCAACCTGTATTTGTGCTTGGGATTTCCCGGATCCATGTGAGCAGCCTTGCACTTGGCCTTTTTGAACTTCATGAGGTTTGCATGGGCCTACTTTTCAAGCCTGTCCAGGTCCCTCTGGATGGTGTCCCTTCCCTCCCATGTGTTGATTGCTCCACACAGCTTGGTGTCATTGCCAAACTTAGTAAGGGTGCACTCAACCCCACTGTCCATGACACTGAGAGATGTTAAACAACACCAGTCCCTGTATTGATCCCTGAGGAATGCCATTCATCACTAGTCTCCACTTGAACATTGAGNACAGGTCCATGTCCTTCTTATGTTGAGGGTCCCGGAGCTGTACACAGTACTCCAGTGAGATCTCCTGAGAGCAAAGTAGAGTGGCAGAATCACCTCCCTCGACCTGCTGGCTATGCTTCTTTTGATGCAGCCCAAAATACGGTTGGCGTTCTGGGCTGCAAGTGCGCATTGCTGGCTCATGTTAAGCTTCTCGTCCACTAGCACTCCCAAGTCCTTCTCAGGGCTGCTCTCAAGCCATTCTCCACCCAACCTGTATTTGTGCTTGGGATTTCCCGGATCCATGTGAGCAGCCTTGCACTTGGCCTTTTTGAACTTCATGAGGTTTGCATGGGCCTACTTTTCAAGCCTGTCCAGGTCCCTCTGGATGGTGTCCCTTCCCTCCCATGTGTTGATTGCTCCACACAGCTTGGTGTCATTGCCAAACTTAGTAAGGGTGCACTCAACCCCACTGTCCATGACACTGAGAGATGTTAAACAACACCAGTCCCTGTATTGATCCCTGAGGAATGCCATTCATCACTAGTCTCCACTTGAACATTGAGCTGCTGACTGCAACCCTTCGAGTGTGGCCATCCACCCAGTACCTTATCTACTAAGTGGTCCATTCATCAAATCCACGTCTCTCCAATTTAGAGACAAGGATGTTGTGTGGGACAGTGTCAGTGATGATTTTTGTGAAAAACTCTTGATATTTAGCTGGTACATGAGCTGTTATCTACCATATTTTAGTACACCAAAATTCAGATAACAGGTGCTTTTCATGGGCAAAAAGATATACTGTTACATACTACTTTAATAGATATTAGCAAGGAGATTTTGAACTTATCTTTTCTGTTCAAATATATAGATTATGCTCTGAATGTCTGAACATACTGGCTAATATAAGATTTCTGGAAAATTCAAACATGAGTCCAAAATGCACTTTTTGTTAATCATTATTTGATTAATAGTTCTGATTTGAGAGTGCTTACCAGTACCTCTCACTGAGAGGAAGCTGTGTTGTTATATAAAATGGTGCCAGTTCATCAAAACAATTGAATATATTTTTAATTATAAGCCTTTAATTGACCCTTAATCTAAAGACAAATCACAGCTTCTTGAGAATTGACACAACAGGTCAGAAAACACATAGTACATGCCTCTGCTATACAGAACAACCGTATAATTTTCATGGTCTATAATGGTCCAGTGCCGAAAATTTAGTACAAATTATTTTGAAGGATATTTGTAGATGTAACTTTTATCTCCCCTAATGTTGGAACAACATAACATTATCAGTTGTTTTTTTTTTTATTTTACTAATCAATAGTATGTTTTTGTATTCTGGATACAGAGATAGGTAATTTTCCTGTAGGAGTTTGACCTTTTCCCACATATGCTAGTGGTAATATTTCCCTTTGGGTTTTATAGAAGACCCAGTTGGTCTTGATTTCTTAGATGAACACTTAGCTGTGACACAAAACTTGTATCACAGTGCTCTGGGTATGTGATTCGTGATTTAGAATCAGAGGTCTATTGCAGCAAGCTACACTTGTGAAGGGTTAAATTAGTTCTACTCCTGCCTTTCTATATTTACAGAATACCTCCATCAGCTTTCTAAACTGTGCTAGAAAGCTCTTTGTCCTTCCCAGGCAAGCAGAAACTATGGAAGTGAAGGTCTACACTACCTCCTTTCCATCATACATTCATTGATCTACAGCCAACAATAGTGAATTGTGCTGCATTGTGAATCTGTTCTACGTTGTTTGTTTTGGTTGCGTTTTTTTGTTTTTTTTTTTTTTTAAATTCTAAGTACATTTTTACAGAATCTCAGAATTCTTTATGCCTGTACTCATTTTATTGGTCCTCTAAAGAAGTGTCCCTTTCATAATTTTCAATTCAACATTACTTGAAAAATATGTACTTAGTATAATAACTCCAACTGGTTTATAACAGGGGAATTAGAAAATACATTCATATCACATATCTTTTGACAATGAAAAGTCAAAGCTAAAAAGCAAATCCTGCATCATTTATTTACCATATTAAAAAATACAGCACATCAGGATGGAACTGATGTGAAATAGATGACGCTACCCCTTTAAAAGATGTCCTGCACATGAGAAGAACGGCAGCTCTAGAGTACAATTCATTTTTAGTCTTGTTCACTCGGGAATAGGAAATAATAATCTTTTTTTTTTGGGCTGTGCTGCCTTTGTGTTGCAGTTCTTTATTGTAAGGATGACGATTAAGAGTTCTGAGGACTGATACAGGCATTTCTGCAGAATTCCTGGCAGTTTTAAGAGTGTGAATGAGGAATGAGAGTTTTTGGACAAGATCCATAGTACCTAGGTCAGCAACAGAAAACAGGTAGAGTATCCCTATTACCCCCAGAGGTCTTTCCAGCAGGGACTCAAAATTAATCCTAATTCTTAGGATTATATCCTAAGAGATTTGGTTAGAGAAAGGTTCATCCTAAAGGTTTCTGCTGTGGCTGCTTCTGTGCAGTAGGTAGCCAGTGATGTGCAATCACTGTTCTTTTAAAAACATAAGTGAGTCAGTGGGCAGTGAAATCAAGAAACTAACAGGAGGCTGAGGATGTTATCCAAACTGCATGTCTTCTGTGAGTCAACAGATACTGGCTGTCTTTGCCATTAATGTTGCTTGCAGGGAAATTTGTTCATATATAAATCCCAGATCACAATGTGCAATTAGCAAAACGTTCCTGAAAGAGCTAATACTGATGTTCTTCTTCAGATGTTTTCATTAGTTCCAAAAGCTGAAATCCTCCACTACAGACGTAGGCTACTTATCAGTTACAGTAATTTTCTGCAGGGCAATATGGATTGACCTTTTGGGGGCAATGCAATATGGATTGCATTTTCTTTGAAAAGATACTTTTCTGGAACTTCCTTACACGTGTTTGTTGGTGACATTAGCCTTGTTTTCCTGTAGGTAAGTGACCTTGCAACACTGGGTAAAACTTCTGGAACTCACATCACTTTATAATCAATAAAAGTTAAAAAACTTTATAGAGTAAAAAACTTTATAGAATACCTTGCTCCTGTTCAAGATGAATCCAAGACTCACAATAATTTCATTAGGAACTCATGTGGGGTGTTGCAGAGTAAAATTTGAAGCAAATCTGGACGTTGCTAGCATGTATGCAGTTATTTTTTATTGGGATCTCATTGCACAGCTTTTCCTTAAAAATATCAACTTATTACTTCTTTGATGCTAACAGAGGTTGAGTTTTCTCAAAGCCTAACTCTCAGAGCATTTACATATTTGTATGTATTTCGCATCATATATCCACCACCCAATCTACTTTATGCAGCTATTAAAAAATCACTTACTCAGTACAACAAAATACCCTTCCGCCTCTTGATATGTAGGCACTGAGTTATGTCTGAAAAAAAAAGCATCAGTTCCTCCCTATACTAAAAATCCATGATGATATGCAGGGGAGCATCTGTAGCTGCACAAGTAAAGTTAAATTGCATTGACTACTTCCTACTGGAGACTGGCTAGAGCTTTTGTAGATTATATTATCTGGGAGAGAAAAAAAAAAAAAAAGTAAGTTTAAAACCTAATCCAATAGGAAAGGTATTATACATTATCAGCTTACTAGGAAAATGATGTTTTGACTGCATTTCTGAATTCCTGGCAGAAATTGTGCTTTCTTACAGCTGATGCTCTCTTTGCTGTTGAAATCACTTCTTGCAGGTGTCAGTCTGTTGTAGTATTTTCTTGTGGAGCCAGGTGTCCTTCTAGCCAAAGCAGCCAAAGGTTAGCATTTGCCATCGCATCCCTAACTGTGATTGTATATTTCAACTAGAAAAGGATGAAAATACTCCAAAGATTTAGGGATTTGATACTAAGTGGAAGAGGAGGAATGGATTTTAATTACTGATGTTTGTAGCCTTCAAAGACGTTAAAAATGTTTTTTTTTTCTGCTGTTCAGGGATTCAAAAGTAGGGATGTTGTTACTGGGGATGGAAAATTTGTCAAATCAGGTTTAAGAAAACTCATGTTTTCTTAAAAGTCATTGGTGGTCTCTGGTTATAGATATATGAATTAGCTGAGTAGTTGAACTTGGTAGTACAATAAACTTCCACCAGTGAAAAAACAGCTGTCTGTCAAGGCAGTGAGCACCTCACTCCTGGGCGTCTCCTGATATCAAGACCCAGGAAGGTAGAATGTGACCTGAAAGTAACCTAATTTGATTAAATTTGATGAAAGCCAAATTATCAGGTTGTTCTAATTTGAGCAGATCAAGAAAAATCAAGTCTTTCTTCCTTTGACTTTGCTTTGAACAACAGTTGCTAACGCACAAGGCTTTATTGTTGGAAGTGAGGAACTTTAGAGTGGATCAGTTAGAACGCAGACAAAAGGAAGACACAACTTAGTAAGTTTGTCAAGAATAAAACGAACAAAAGAGAAGGCAGACTGCCTTTTTAATGTTACCAAGACATTGTATAAGAAAGCTGAAGACGTCAGGGCTTTCGAACAGGCTGCAGTTAGAGACACTTCTTTTAACTTCGCAGCATCTGTGATATAAAATCCTGATAAGTTTCCCAATAAATAATTAATGCAATAGCTTTAGCGAGAACACGTGGTCAACTGTGACTATTGACTGGTGAACTCTTCTTCAATTATTAGAGAGAGAGAACTGTATGGTCTTAATCTTTCCATTTAAGTTTCAGTTAAACTAGCCCTTGATATCTTAACAGATAACCAGCTGTTTGTTCTGAGATACATACCTGGTTTCTAATAATTCTTAATAAATATTTCACACAGTTGGTCACAACAACCAATCTGATTCAAAATGTTGAAAAAGCCTGTAGGAACCAGTGGGACAACTCAGTCTCTCCATCAAGGCAATGCTATTGAAAATGTGTCTGTAATAGAAAAGAAAGCTCTGTATGCGTTGTAGGTAGGTGCATTCCAAACCTTTTTAATTTTACAGCTTTTCAGCATGCATTTTTCCTGGCACCATTATTGACCTGAGATGATCTATAAACAGATAAATGGAAAGGTTAGTTCTGAGCAGTACAAAACTGAACACAGCATTTCCCTGAGATGTTCAGTGTGCTAAATGGAAAGGCCTGATTCCAATGCAGTTTGGTTTATTGCTACAGTGATGGATAATTTGACTGGGAAAATAGGGAGATAATATGTCTGGTTATCAATGTCTATATATGTAGAGAGTTTGTGGCCTTTAGCATTTTCTCAGTCCACATTATAACCAGCTCAGAATGCATATGCCGTATGTCATTTAGCAACTGGTAACTGTTTGGGAACTTTCATAACTGGTAGAATATTCTTGAAATTTTAGAGAGAGATATAACTGCCACCTGCTTTCATGTCTTATGATGCCTATGGAAATATCTCAAATCTAGTACAAAACTTCAGTATCAAAATCTGAGGAGGTTGTGATTGATAGTTTAATATTTGTGGTTGCCCTAGCCATATTGCTTTTTATTATACAGTAGGACAAAATCTGTTATTAAAATACTTTAAGATGAAGCTTTCATGCAGTTCTATCAGCAGTGCTTCTGTATCACTTTTATTTTGGATATTATTAGGATGAGAGTTTATCATGGAATATAGATGAGTGGTCTCTATTCTTGTGGTTACAAAAAGTTTCAGTAGCACATAGATAGCCAGTAATATCCAGCACATCATCTTTAGGACCTTGCTAAACATTTATCAGAATCCTTTGACTAGAAAAGAAAGTGCACCCCTTTGAGATTGCCAATAAAGACATCAATGAAGAGACACAGATTTTAACATAAGGTGAGTTACAGATCTGGGAGAATGAAATTTAGTCAGCAGCAATGACCACCTTCTAGTTTTAAAAGCAGATGCCAGGAATATTTTGCAGCCCTCAGCAATTCATTCTATTGATGCAAGGATGTTTTTTTCGGTTACGTGATCAGTGTTATAAATGCACGAGATGAATGGAATCTACATCCCCTCACTGTATCACCAGTAGTTGATATTCTTTAGGTGTCATGAATCTGTAATAAAGCAAGTACAAAGGAGACCCATTACAGAAAATTCAGGGATATATACTTCCAGCAGAGGTTTTACATGTCAGTTCTTTATTTCTGTGAGTCCAGAAATTATTCTCTAGTAAAAGGCAAAGATTAATGCAGTACCTACACAGTAAAGCTTCAGACCGAGTTACACCAGAGGCACTCTCAGATGGCTTTCTGAAGTTTTCATTCAAAAATATTTTGCCTGTCTCTGATGTCTGCTGTGCTACACTGACTCCAATCGGCCCTGCTGTCCTTTGCCTTTCCATTCATACCCTGAAATAACCTCTCCAAAAGGTTTTAACTTAGTCGTGTTAAATAACGTTAAATTCAACCTAATAAGGGAAACCAACAAAACAACAGCAAAAACCTTGTGGAAATAAGATGATTCTTAAGGTTTTCATATTGACCACCTGTTTGAATATTCAGCCTCTTTTTTCTTAACCCCTTGTCTTCCCTAACTAGATTGCGTATGCTTTAGAACATGGGCTGATTCATATTCTCTGCAGGTTTTTAAACAGACTGAAGACTTTTTACTAGTAGCCTCCAGTGGCACAAACTGGAGGCAAAAACCTACAAGCACCTATGGCCTACTAAGAAAGAAAGGTTAGCAGTGATCAGACCAGTTTTATAAATGTCTTATGTTTTTCTGCAAATGCAGAGCTCAGTCCTGACTTCAAAACAACCAGATTTTACAAAATAGAAGGAAAGTGTCTGAATGGATAGTCAATTTTAACATGCAAAAGCAGCTTTGTGAAATGTTATGAAACAAGTGGAACCACTACACCTACTTTTAGCAAACATGAATTTTCCAACCCTTTCATTAAAACTAGCTTTGCTGCAAATCCCATATTTTCCCCAGATTGCTTTATAAAGTGTTGATCCACCAAGATTCTTAATGCAGTACAGCATGCTTGATTTAAACTAGTTCACAGAGCTACTTTGACAGGACCTGCACTTTCAGGCATCCTGAATGAAAGCTACTTGAACTATAAGCCTAACTGAGAAAACTGTGTAGTAATCCTGTTCACTCTTACCCTTTTGTTATCATTGAAGTTCACCTTCAATATGCAAACATATTAAAGACATTTAAGGCTACTAAATGAGTACAAATATTACAGTGATAGCAAGCAATGATTGCTGCCACAGACAAATAAGTGGTTTTGTTATGCTTGAATGAATATAGTTTCTATTCAACAAAAACCAAAAAATTGTTGTTTGATGTTTGAATTTATTTCCATAAAAAGATGATGTACAAAGAAAAAAACCTGATTTTGAATGTTGCAGCCAACATCTTATTCTCATGTACAGAGGAGACAGGAAAGAGAAAGTCAGAATGTTTTAAAAGAAGAACTAATTCTTTTTTACTTAGAAATATCAATAATAGCAAGACTAGTTTCCCCTGCTCGTTCTGCTAGATTCATTCTCGGCCTTTTTTTCAATCCGTGCTGGCAGAAATTATGACATTGAATCTTTAACAAAGATGTATTTTCCCCAAGTTGTTTGATTAGAGGTATGTTAATAAAACAACATTAGCAGCCTCCACCCACTTTAGGTTTTCTCTCCAAGATATTTGAGCTGTTATATGAATGCCAGTTCTCCATTTGTCCACAGAATCTAAAATAAAGCCAAAGGAAAATTGTGTTTTTTTATTTTTTTTTCTTATGCTTTCAGAAAGGGAAAGTACAAAACTGTTTTTAATTAGTTGGTCACCTTTGAACATTTTCTGTTCACTGGAAGATCTTATTTAATATTTATTTAGTTTTTATAGCAAGCACTGTGATAAATTCAGCCCTTGCTACTTACAACAATAGTGGTGGTGTAAAAATTGCCATTGTGAGTATAAAATGCTTCAGTACACTTACTGAAGCAGAAATGTTGTCCATTAACTCCTAAAAACGCAGGGGTTTGTACTGATATTTTAAAAATCTTTTCCAGGAATGTCATCTTCACTGACTCAAGCAACTGAGTTACAGTATTATTTAAATATTATTGAAACATGATTCAAGCTAGACAGATAGGTTAGAAGTCCCTCTTTTCTGAAGATATAAAAAGATACAGTTATTTAGTCTCAAATTCTGTGAAGCACTTTGAGTAAATTGGAATATAGGGTCATCAGGAAAAAGTTCCCAGTCTGAAGTTTTTAATCTTAGCATTTTCTTGACAGCAAGGTGAAGTCTTCAAAGCATGCTCACAAGGATTCTTCATCTTCAGAGACCCTTTACTTGCTTTAAAGAAAAATCCCTCAAAGAAAGGATATATCTTCAATTAATTTTAATGTTGCAAAATGTAATTTAATCTTTGTGAATGCTTGTCCACATTATGAAGAATGTTTTAATTTCATTTGTGGCCAAGCCATTCCTCCTTCAGTTTTCCAAATCTCCTGTCTTTCTTTACTGCCTCTGGAACAGTAGAAAAATCAAAGAATACTGCAGTATCATAAAGAACCACTTTTGCTGGGGAGTTGAGTGGTTCTGGACAGATTATTAGCATTAATGCAAACAAATCTAAAAATTGCAGATTAAAAGATGCTGATACTCTTAAACAGGAAAGAGACCAAACAATAGCGTATTTAATTTGGCAGAAACATTTTTTGACCTCTCTATGTATCATGTATTCCTTAGCACAAGAGTTATGGGAGGAGAATGAAGTTCTTCATAGTAATTGCTGAGTATTCAAGTCAGTGTGTTTTGAATTTCTGACATATTCCAGATCTTTTCAATATTCACTTGAGTAATTCTAAAAATCAGCAGCAACAATACCGAAGACAAGTTTAGAGTGAAAGTGCTGCCAGGTGACGAAAGGACAAAATGCATAATCTACAAATTTACCGTGTTTGATTAAGAACTAAGAATTGGTGTAAAACTGATTTTAAAGTCATCTGAGCACCTTTACCTTCTGTCCTTTCTTAACTATAAACTGTAGTATCCATCATGACTCACAAAGAGGCACTTAACCAAAACAAGACTTTACAATATAGAATCTATACTTCATTCCTAACATGTGTGTATTTGCAGCGGGCGTGCACCTTTGCATTGAAAATGTACAATGTAAAATCAGTTTTGACAGAACAATTTTTTTTTGTTACAATAGCCTATTCATCAAACACAAGATATTTTGCAGATATTCATCTTTTTCTGTTAATTTTTGGAATTCGTTTACATGAAGTATGAAAGGGGGAAATGTGGGACAATCAGGATCTAATCCTCAATCTGAATTGGAGTTTCCTTGATGTTGTGCAGCACAGATTCTTTCTGGCTTTCAGATTCCCCTTACATGGAAATATCGATGACAGGGGAGAAAGCAGAAATGCTGGTGTATATGTATCCCCTTTCATATGATATTCTGACCTGTAACTTAACTTTCCCACTGTAGATATGGGCAAACAAATGCTTCTCTCTCTACTTTTTCAGAGTGAAAAACTCCCTTCTCATTCAGAAAATAAAATACAAGCTTTTTGCAAGAATGTGAAAAATTATTTAACTTTTGTCTGTCATTGAGGAAAGCAAAAGGTAAAATTTGTCATTGCCGGACTAGTTCTCCATTAGTACTCCAAGAGTATCATGTACCTAGGTTCTGAAATGATTCTTTTGGCTACTTACCTTCCACATTCAATCACACTATCAAATGGGCATGAACTTTGGTAGCTATCCAAAACCTGAAACCAATACCATTTTGAAAATCCATCCAGGAAATTCGGGATGGCTCTTCAGGACCCAACTTTCTCAATGGCATAAATATCTGGAGATCATTTCCATGACAGGATCAACTCTGATTTTTCTGCTTTTATCTTCTGAACAGTCTTTAGGTCTTCATGTTATGCACTTCTAATAGAAAAATAGTTTGAGTTGCATAGTTTCTCATATATATATATATGTTAAGTTATTTATATCAAATTTTTTTGCAACAAATGGGATATTGAGACTACTGTTAATAATGAGTGGAACCATCAGTTTAAGCAGCATTGCACCAAGCTCTGCAAAAGAATAATTTACACAGCAGTATGCGTATTCTTTCATATTTCACAAATGGGATCAAACAAAGTAGATTTTGCTAATCTAGCAGCACGGGTTTTCCTTTTCTTTTTGCGGGCTAATGTCAAATATACATGTGTGAAGATTTGTACCAAGGTGCATCTGCCAGTATTCTCCAGGCTAAGCAATATTGGTGAATTATAAAGAAGTACCACAACCTCTTTAAACCACTGTGCATCACCACTACCTTCATGGCAGGCTGAAACTTTTTTTATGGGCCTCTCTACCATGCAACCCTTTGCTGACAGCACCAGAAATAAAACTGTCTAGCACTGACAATGCTAACAGAAAAGATTGAAAAAAATTTGTTGAAAACTTACCACCAGTAGGAGTCAAGACAGTTACAGAATTTATTATAAACTCTGGACTACCTGGTTTACCTGTTTGTCATCTCTCATATTTACTCAAAATTTTGATAGGGCCAGAGTTCTGTTCTCCTTACTTACACTTCATTTTTCTGACTGCTCCCTCGGTGCCATTCTGGGATTTTTTCCAAACTTCTACCATCTGTGCATCTTTGCACATTTTGAGAAAAAGAGGATGCTCTCTAATAGTGCAACAGTGAACAGCTCAAGAGAGATTTATACCCTGACTTGCAAGCTCAGTTTTCCTTGATTGTTAGGATTCTGATTAAGAGAGAAAGCCTGACTTACTAAAAAATTGCAGTTGCTTCAACTCAGAAAAGCCATCAGCAGAGCTGCCTCAGCCATGTGGTAACCTTCAGAGTATCAGTACCACCCACAAACATAAGCACCTTGACTTTTTCAAACTGGAGGATAACAGGAGGAGCTGATTCATATGCTGTCTGATTGGTATTTTAATTACTTCCAAAAGCTTTCATAAAAGAGGATTTTATGCTTATTACGTTTTAGAACCAGAACCTGTCAAGGGGATAAAAGTATAAACAGACTGATTCATCTTTCTGTTACCCTCTTCTACTTCCATTCTGGTCAAAAACACACAGTGTTTTTTTGTTGATGCAATCCATGGTTTTCCATTATATCAGGAGGTACACCATCAGAAAGTTCCATTTATGATAAAAGCGGGTAAAGGAACAACAGGGAATATTTTTGGGGAAACTGTCAAAATTTTTCATGGTTCTACTTCAGAAAGTCAAGAAAAAAAATTGATCAGTGTACTCTGGCAACTTCTGAGGATATATCAGGACCTTTGAAGGATACTTATAGCTCTTCATAAATGTTGTTAGTATTCCCACTCTTAGTTTATCCCTCTATTATATGTAATGCAGATTTTCTTCTTGCTCTTCCAGTATTTCATATTATATATGTTTATATCCTCACAACAGGGGTATTGTCACATTTCCATTTTCTCACCATTATGTTGGTTCTTCCACTTTCTGATGCCCCTTTATCAGAGCACAGCTGATAACAATATTATGCTGCATAGCCACAGATAACTTTTATTTTATGTTTCATCAGAATCTCACAATGGCACCTTTTGGTTAGAAATTCTGCTGCCTCTTTGCATTATGCTCCCACTAATTAGGCATGAACTGGAACCTTAGAGTATCTTGCCTGACGTGCCAACAGCAAAGGGATTAGTGCTTTATGCGGGAAACAGTTTTAATGGACAGTCAGCTACATGAACACAGGGCTCCTTATTGGTGCGGAAAATGTAGGAGGAACATTTTTCCTAGATTTCTTGGTGCAGGAATAATTTTAGTTATTTTTGTTTGCAAGTTTACGTTAAATTGTTGTTAACATTGATAAGGAAAGTCACTAATTCTGCAGTGACATTTTGGCAGTGACCAGTTTTGCTGTAATCAGTACAGTGGTTACTAGCTTCATTCATCTCTCTCTGCTTTCCTGTTTATTCACCCTAATTATGTATTTGGCCTTCTAGTGTCTCTAAAGGATTCTGGGCTTGTCCCTACACTAACAGTACTTGAACAGCCATGAGTAGAGAGCAAGAGTCCCTAATGGTTCATGGCTGACAGCCTGAACGTTACAGTAAATCAACTCTCTATTCACAGGGAAAATGAAGAAAAAGAAAGAGGTGCTTATGGGTTCTCCTTAGGATCCATAGAGGAGAATATCTAGTCAGAGAAGGAACTAATTGGAAGTGACTAATATAAGAAAACACTTGAATTAAAAATTTCCAATGTCATAGAGTAAATGCTTCAGTGGGGAGAAAAAGGCATAGAATTATAATACATATTCTCTCCATGCACACTGCCTCCAGAGAGGTTCATCTGCTTGCTGGAGATCCCCAAACTGTTGCTTGTTCATTATTGGTACATGTTTAATACCAAAGAAGTAGAAAATTTTCAGGATCTCACTGTAAATTTAAGCACAATCAGAACATAGATCCCATGAGTTAACCACAATGAATGAAATGTCTGTGAAAGAAAGGATGCACTATCTTGAAATGAAACCTCTACATGAGTCACTGTAAGAATCAGATTGCTTTCTGCATCACCAGCCTCAAAATTCATTCACCATTCTGAGGTCCCCTTAGAGGTACTATACTTGTCCTCCAATGAGCTCTAAAATATAGCTCAGTTACTGCTGTTTTTGTCCAATGGCAGATTTGTCAGGTTATATGTAGACTCAATATTCCAACACTAAGCAGCGAGAGGACATTCAGGACAACATGATGCTCCTCAAAATAGTATAAGTCTTTTAAAAATAAGGACAGGTTATATAGATATATTAACAGATAATTATATTAACTATCTATGGTCATGTGATGGGGTTTTGAAAATGGAAAACAGTTCTTTGTTCTACCTATATTTCTTTGCTCTATCTGCAGTTCTTTTTCTATCTTATAACTATCTAACCAGGATATTTACATGTGGGATTTATTAAATATTTATTCCATACTCTTTTATAGAGGAATATCTTTTATCGAGATCAGCTGTATGAAACGTCATATTCCCCTGAAAAATAAAAAAGACACAGACAAAACTCGAAGTCCTGATTTATCAGTTGGTTTGGTGGAGCAAGCTAAGAAACCAAGGGAAAAGAAGGCCTTTATGAGGCTACATTGAAATGTAAGTAGGTTTAATGCATGATTTATTTCATTTGTTCACTTGTTTCTCTTATGTAATTATGGTATTTATTCAGAGTAGTCTTTAAGTACTGGGAAAAGATTTATAACCTAGAACAATTATTTTTCAAAACAAAGACAGTTTAGGTTTTAATAGCTTGAAGTTGTTTACTGAAAAGATTTAGACATTGATAATCAGCATTTTTGGAGCAAATGAAAATTTCTGGGAAACAGGGAATGATCTAATAGACTTTTTAAAATATTAAGTATTTCTAAATTTTAACATGAACAGTCTGGTAGAAACTTAATGAAACAATGCAATTTGTTGTTACTGAACATGTGGTTTTGGGCTAAGTGAAAATTACAGGCCGAAATATTTCACTCAGTTCTACAAAAGGCTTTATCAGACACAGGATAATCATTCAACAAAAACCGGAAAAACTTGTGACTAATATGATGATTCTCATTGAGAATAACTGCTCAGGGTTTAAAAGCAGATGTCTGAGTGTGAGTTAGTGTTATCTAATGTCTTCTTTCAACATGTTGGAGTATACTTGGAAATATATCTCAGTTAATCAGATATTGTCTGCTGCTGAAAGAAGAGTAAAGTGTTTATCCTGCAGCATTCATGGGAGAATTTGTGGACATTGCTGATGTCCTTGCCTTAAGAAATTTTTTCTGATAGCTTTCCTTTGCTGGTAGTTTACAGAACCTTTAAAAGGAGTACTGTGACTATGTAAAAAGAAGAACATAGACTGTGAAAGGACTGACTTTTGTACAGATATTATAATGATAATTTATTAAATTATGCAAGCAGAGTTGACATTAGACTCTTCCACAGAAAGTATGCAGGTTATTGACAATAGTGGTTCGTATAGTGCGGCAAGTCTTACGAAGGAAGGGAATAGACCTGGTGCTTGAAAGACTGCAGATAATTCAGTTCAGTAGAAACTGTTTGTTGCTATATAATATTGCCGTTTTAATTGATTTCTTTTGAAATTTCTTTTGATTTCTTTTATAATTGATTTGCTATTGATTTCTTTTGAGGTAATCCAGGTAGAATCAACAATGTAAATATATAAAGAGATAATTTTCTTTTGACTTCTTTCACTGGAATTTTTTCACACAAATCCTCCAGATTGGACCCTAGTTTTGTATTTATCCATACCCAAATGAAGATATAGTCTGATGAAAACAAGTCTGGTGAGCACAAATTGTGTAGCTTAGTATAATCCTAGTGTTATAAACACTTACGTTTGTTGTATTTCACAAAGAACTTATTCCTCTTCACTGTGTGTGATACTTGCTTTAAAGCCAGCAACTTTTTCTTCTCTTAGTGATAATAAATGACCTTTTTTCCTTAGTTGTTAATGGTACAATTAAGTCAATGGCATAGTTGCCATCTCAAATACCAGACCTAGGCAAATGCCTGAAAAGTGAAACTAGGTTCACAAGGTCCCACAGCCCCCAACACACAAGATTTTCAAAAGTAATTCTTTAGTTGTTATACATACGACCACTGATGCCCGTCTATATATTTCTTTTAAATATTAGCGATTTTATTCTAATATATGGAGGGAGACAGAATAGGAGATTGTGTGTCTATGTAACTTTTATTGCCTAATTGAATCAATCTTAAATGTCTGAGCTTATCTGTTTTAAAAGAAGTCTCCAGTCAAATATTCTTATATTTATTGCATATATCTGTATATTTGCAACAATAGCTCACTAACAGTTTTAACAACAGTTGTTTTTTAGTTCTATTCTCTGCTTGATTTTTCATGTCTTCCACCCGAGTTAACAAGAATGGATTTTCCATTTCTACTTTGTACATCTTTGCATTCTTGAAAATGTGCATAAAAAAAATACCACATAAACATTTGAACACACATGAAAATTTCCAGAAATATAACTTAAGATCTGCACATCCAAAATTTTTATACCACATCCACTGTCATAGGTTTTGCCTAGGACATAGTAGTAGGGATTCTGAATAAATCAGTCAATTGGATCTTTTCTTTTGGTTTTACATGTTTTCACCTTCTGCAACATGTGTCGTTGTTCAGCCCCTGTAAAGTTTTTCCATGCGATCGTAACCACATTCTGTACACAGTAAGACTAGCTAGCTAGATGCACAGGAAATAGAATAGTTTCAATGTTCCTAAAAAAAAAAAATAATGAATTATTTCATTTTACTAATTAGCTTACTATGTTATTTGCGTGTAATGCATTTTTTAGTTTATCTTATTTTCTTTCATAATCTTGTTTCTTATAAACTAGCTATATTACTCCTTTGCATTTTAAGCATTTTTTTTTCCCTCTAGAAGAACAACCACTATCCCATCTTTATTAACATTGGAAATATGCTGGGTACATGTTAGCAAGCCACCCGTTACCCATTATTTAAATAATTTTGCACTTCTAGCCACTTTAAATCACTGATGCAGTGGTAATTTGTTTGATAGTCTGAAAATTTTGATGTTTTAGCTATATCACCTTTCCGATTTCAGTGTCTGACGATGAATCAAGTAGCCATAAACTTTAAATTCTTTTTTGCTATGAGATCAGTAAGTTTGCTTTAAGACAGGGAAGGGGAATGGCCTAAAAATGGTAAAGGAACCTGATCCTTTTTTTTTATCACCATGAAGCTAACATATGTACATCTAACTTTGTTTCTGAAGCCAGTGTTCAATTATGGCAGAAAAGAGGGAAACTTTGTTAAAGGGCAGAATCTAACCAGCTAAATGTCTTTTTTTCTGTATCTGAGAATCTCTTGGGAATAAGAGTACTCTGGAAAGCAGAGAGAAGAATGAGGTGTCCATCTCATAAAATGGACTTGGTTTTGAAAGATTGCAGATTAGTCAATTCATGCACATGTTAGTTGCTGTGTAATGCTGCAGTTATAATTATTCTCTTATATTAAAAGCTATGTCGGTGGTTTTCTGTAGCTCAGAATCTCTTGGGAATAAAAGTACTCCAGAAAATAGAGAGAAAAATGAGGTGTCCATCTCATAAAATGGACTTGGCTTTGATTTCAATGGAGGATGTTAAGGCACTTCTTGATTTTCAGTTAGCTTTCAAAATCTTTCCAATTATCTAAGATAAAACAGGAAGCATAATTTATATTACAGTCTCTGTAGTCCTTATTTTTAACTTTTGCCTAATATGATAGATACACTATATACTAGAGAGCCCGCTGAGATGAAGGCCTGAGAAGACCAGGCAAACCATTGGGAAAGATTTGAAAGAACTTGCTTCATATTATGTATTTCATTGTGTTAGCTGAAGTATGTGGAGGTGACAAGCTGAGCAAGAAACTGTTGAGAAAGATGGCATTACAGTTTTTTCCTTAAGAACCAAATATACACACATATACATACATATATAGAGAACCATATATATACACATATACATACATATATATAGATTCAATATAACAATTGGTAAGCTTCTGCAAATAAGAACTGTCCCATATATATTGGATGTTACATCAGGACTCGTTAATTCATGTCAAAATACTTAAAAGTATGTCTCATTTGATATATTAATGTCTTCTATGTCACAAAATAGAGGAAATGTTCAAATACAGCTGTCTGTATTAAAATTTATTCTCTGTGTTCTTCCATCTCTTTGGGATTTATTTCTGGGGTTATTTTTGTGAAATGACAGTAGAAGTTCTTTAAGTACGTGACTTCAATCTGGTTGTCAGTGTTTCAGTGACATTTGGCTGAGGGTCTTTCCCTTATAGTATGTTTTGTTCTTCTGAAATTTGAAATAAAATTGCATATGTTCATGGAAGTTTGCATACTTAAATGAATGACTCTGCAGATTCAAATATTAAAAGTATATCACACATGAAATTCCAGGAATCTTTCTATTGAAACTATGGAATTTGTCAGGATTTGGTTTGCTTCCTTATCTTATACAAAAACTCTGCGTGTCCCAGGCACTAAAACAAATGCGTATAAAGACTCTTAGGGAATAACAGACCCAATCAATTTTTTTCATTCCCCTACACATGAAGATAACCTTAAAGATAACCTTGAGTTGAAAATCCTTAACTGAATGCAGAAACTCCCAAGTGTAGTCAAAGCTGTCAATTGCACTTGCATATTAATCATCAATTATAATTTCCTATATCAATTTTTTTTTTTATTTTTCTGACATAACATTCTGTTTGTTTAATATCAATTATGCAAAGTAAAAACTGTGCTCACAATCGAATTAGTTTAAAGAACTTGGGAAAGGTTCACGTAAAAAGTATGATATGTGGAACTGTGGTATTGCCAGATTTCCAGAAGCTAATGTTTGTTGTGAGATTTCAAAAACTCATGCCTCATTCGTTGTACCATTCTGGCAAACATGGTCAGTAGATACCAAAATCTGTACCTATTAGATTTTTTGGTGCAAAGAGTAGCTTTCTGCCAATTTCCCTTAGTGGACCCCTAATTTAACAAATTGCAGATTTATTTTTTACAATAGGGGAGAGCCAAATGAAAAAAAATCGTACTATGGTGGAAAAAAAAATAGATGGAAGGAAGAAAGAGCCAGAGAGAAAGAAACAGGAGCTAATTATACGTTAATTTTTGTTAATGTCATTCATGAAACAATTATTTTATCTCTCTGACTGCAATTCCACTGTGATTTTTTGCTGTTCTCAGCCTTGAACCATGAAGCTCCACAGGTTACCCATGTGTCCTTGTTTGGGGTGAAGCAGAACCAACTTTCTGTTCAGTGACAGAGGCTCTTGCTTACACTTGTTGCTGTGGCAACCAGGGTCACCTGACGGGGTTGTGTACCCTGTGGAAGGATTACACCTGTGGACAGGTCAAGTGACCCAAAAGTGACCAATAGGGTATTCCATCCCATCTGCCATGATCAATGTAAAAGCTGGGGAGTAAAGAAATCGGGTTGGCTGCTCTCCAAGGACTCTTTTCCAAGGGCTTTTCTTCTTCGGATCTTCTCCAATGGGTCTTCTTCAATGGACTGCTGCTTCAATGGCTCTGTTTCTTCAGTGACTGAGAGGACCCGTCAGCTCATCTGTCTTTTGATTGCAGTCAGAGTGTTCCAGTTCCCATTTGTCACTGAGTCCAGTCTGGAAGTTTCCCAGTGCCTGCCAGTGACATCTCCCTGGGAGCTTGATAAGGTTTTGTACATTTTTGTATATATTGTATCTATTTCATTATTTCCTTTTTTAAATTTTATTATCAATATGTCATTAAAGTAGTTCAGTTTTTTTCTAAACTCACAAATCTCTTTATCTCTCTTCTTCCTCACCTTAGAGCAAGAGGTGTGGGAGACCGTCTGTCATCTCGTCTCTGGTCAACCCGTACCAAACCATGATGCCATGTGAGAGATTCTGTGTATGCAAATAGTCACTTATGTGTGGAGAAATTATTCCTGCATAAATGCAAAGTTGGTGCACAAGTGCATAGTATAGCCCTCGAGTAGCAGAAGCTTTCAGGGACTCTTCTTCAACTTGGAAGGAAGTATTCACCCTGCTGTGTTCAAAAATGACAGCCAGGGAAATTCAGAGATACCGAGTTGCTTGTGAAAATACTTACTTAGCCTTAGTTACAGTTGATAGTGATACAGGGACAGCATGCTAGAAACCAGCGAAGTATAAAAGAAAATGGTGAGGAGAAAGTCATGGACTACTACTACTTCCTTTCCTTTGTTGTTCTGACAAGTTGGAAAAGACACAGGAGCCTACCTGCAAGCCTTTCTCACCTTTGAGAATGTCATTACTGACTCTTTTCAGAAACAGAATAGGTTCACTCCGTAGTGTCATGCATATGTCAACTATTATGCTGGAGTCTCTGCACAGTTCTTTCATTATGGTAGGAATGATTTTGGATGGGAATGAAGGAAACTTTTGCTTAAACACTGGTTTCTGAACCGATTTCAACCTCCATGGGTTTTCCTTTCAAGTCTTTATTATAAAAGCATCAGCAAAACAGTGCTACTGTTGTCATTGAGGAAACATATTCATTATAACCCCTTGTTCTCAGGCATTCACAATGTTCCAAAAAAAAGTATTATGGATGAAATTTCCTATGCTTACTTTTATCCTTAGATAATGTGTAACAACATAAATAAATAATAAACGCTGTAATTAGTTTGGTCACATTGATGAATTACTCAAGCATGAAGGCCATTTCTTTTGGATATATATACAGTTTTCTTTGCATGCTTATTTCTTCACAACTTTTTTTGGGTGTTTTGTTTTAAATATCTTCAGTTTAAAACTTCATTTCTTGTGGAGAAATGCAAAACAGATGAAACTCAAAATTTCTTAAGAACTAGGAGCTGTCAGTTAAAAATGGTTGTATATCCTTGTGCCATAAGACTACACGTTGCTTTACATATGTGCATAGAGTAGCAGTTATAATGGTTAGAATCACTGATAAGTTCTGTTCAGTGTATTTCCTTTGCACAAGACAGAGGACAATAGGAACACCTGCGCACTCTGATTTAGTTTTGTATAACCCTGAAATATACCGTGGTATGAACATATTGAGAGTGTATCATGGGATGGCACTCCAGGGTCCATGCTTGTGAAATCCAGACTGTTTGAAAATAAATAGAAGGAAGGGAAAGCACTGTTGAATGAAGACTTCGGAAAAAAATGTGATAGGGCATCCAGTAGCATATCCAAAGATGTAAAAAGGAGCCTGAAAAAATATCAGAAAAGAAGGATTGTGTGCTGGAGTTGGAAATGACACAGCAGAAGCGGTAAGGCAGCAGGAAAAAAGATGCAACATAATAATTTTATGACTTAAAACAAACCCTAAATTTGAGAATAACTAACCACTGAAAAATGTAAAAAGAGTTGTGGTGGATTTTTCCATAACTGGATTTTTTTTGAGACTGCATGTTTTTCTTTTCTTCAAGCAGTAATGGAAGAGTGTAATGGCAGTCCTATGACTTGGTGATCATGTTGGCTGTCCTGGCTATAGAATCTATTGATGAATGGCACACCTTTCCTATGGGTAATTCCTTTTCTGGCAAAAGGAAAAGGCAATGAGCTTTACACAATGCTTTTATGTGTAGAATCAGCTCCAGCTAACAGCCAATCCCCATGTTCAGCCCCTTCCCCCCTCCTTACCCTGTCCCCTTCCCCTCATCCTCATCCCCTGTCCCAGCAGGACAGTGGGAGAGAACAGAAGGAGCAACCTGTGAGGAAGAAGGCTCACAGATTGAAGTAGAGACAGGGAGATCACTTATGAATTACAACCATGGGCAAATCAGGCTAGATTTGGGGAAAAAAATTATAAATCTATAGATCTAGAGCTAGATCTATCTAGCTCTAGATCTATAGATCTACAGATACATAGAAATAATTACTGATTCAGATATGTAGAAAAAAAAAGACAAACATTAAAACACACAAGTAAAACCCTTTTCCTTCCCTCTTTCCCAGTCTCTGGATCTCTATCTCTGTGTATCACTGTCTCCATCTGTATGTCCATCTCTTTATCTCTCTATCTCTATCTCTCTATCTCTACATTTACCTAGATATAGATCTATAGAGACATAGAAATTATTACTGATTCAGATATGCAGAAGCAAAAAGACAAACATTAAAATACACAGGTAAAAACCTTTTCCTCCCCCCTTTCCCAGACTCAGCTTCACTCCTCCTCTCCAGACTCCCCTGCTCCCTACTTTTTACTGTTGCAGGCCACATCCAGTCCCTCCAGTGATGCAAGGAGCAGTGCCTCAGTACACAGCGACTCCTCTCTGCTGCTCCTTCCTTCTCCCACTTTTCCTCTGCTCCAGTGTCAGCTCTCCAGGGGCCGCAGCTCCTGTCAGGAATATCCATCTGCTATAGCGTGGGTCCTCTGTGGGCTGTGAGGGCATCTCTGCCCTGTCACCAGGAAAAGTTCCTCCTCCTCCTCTGACCTTGGTGTTTTCTGCCCTTTCTTGAGTATGTTTCCACAGAGGTGCCACCACGTTGTCTGAGGGGCTGAGCTGTGCCCTGCAGTGGGTTTCTTGGAGCTGGCTGGAATGGCTGTGTCCGGCTTGGGGCAGCCCCCGACCACACAAGGCACTCATGCAGCCCCCACGTTACCAAAACCTTGGGCGCTTACACCCAATACAGTGTATACTCCACAGTACACTAGATGCTAAAAATCCTTTGATGGAATAGTATCTTGCCAAGGAAAGCTCTTTTCTCTAAACTGATATTTCGTATTCAACCTCTTTACTTTTTATGGAATTAAATGAGACAAGGCTGACAGACTTTGAGTCTGACTGCTATCAGGCGGGTTTCCAAACCTTCCTGCGTTGCTGCCAGGCTCTCTGCCTGGCTCCTCAGCAGCCCTCTCAGCAGGATGACTCACGGTTCACTGCCCGCAAGCCCTGGGAACGTCCCTCCCCAGCTCATGGTGCTGCCACTGCTGCCAGTCCGAGGGCTCTGGGAGCTGCCTCATGACCAGGGCCCGTTCCCTGCACAGAAGCTTTCCAAAGGCTTGGTTTTGATTGCTGAGCAAAAGAAAAAGAAGTTTTAACATACAAACACATCCATGACACTGAATCACACTTCTTCATGCTGTTTTATTCTTTTTCTTTTTCAGGGGCAATTCAATCCAGTAAGAAAGAATCGAATGCTTTAAGATTAGACAATTATATTTATTTAACTCCCTTACTCTCCAGCTGTTGTCATACTGTGACTTCCTGGGGACCAGAGAGACTTTTTTTCAGGTTCTTATACCAATATTACATATTTCACAGCTGACAGATGTCTGTCACTGGAGGCAATAAATTTCAGTGCTATTACTGGAAGTTTTTTTCTGATCCTTTTTTTCAAATGTTAAGTACGTTAGTGAGGGAAAATCCAGATTCACACAGAACTGTAGAAAAGGAATGAGCAAAAGCTGAACATGATAGACATCTCCACTTAAAGTGAAAATGGAGAGCAAGAAATAGGTGAAAAAACAGATATTTTTGGGATCTGGATTGCTTTGTTATATGGTAACTTGAATTTGCACAAAGAAGCTTTAAATTGATCTGACCTTTGAAAAAATCAGCTGTCTGACACTGACAACATGTGTTGTTATTAACAACACATAACAAAAAACTGCAGCAGGAGCACAGAATAATGCTGGAGCAGGGAAAGAAATTCAATAAGGAAAGTTTATAAATCAATGTCATGAATGCAGACTTGAATTCACAATCAGAGTATTGCAGAACAAGAGAAGGACAGTCAGGTACTGGAAAGACAAGTGAGAGGTAGGAAGGTCTTCTTACTGCATTCTTATTGTGAACTGCTTCCTCGCAAGGACTTAAGAAGAAAATAATTTCCAAAATCCCCATGTTTTGGGTCACCACAAACGTAAGAAGAATAGTGGGAGCAGGCATAAGTTCAAAGGTAGGATGAGGTGTATTTTACTTCCTGTCAGGATTTAGTAGAGTCACATGGTAAGAGGTATTCTTTCCCAAAGACAAGTTTTTTCCCTTTAGCCGGTCCATCTCTGCTCTTCCTCGTCACGAGCCACAGAATGACATGCATGACTGGTTTCTTCATAAGTAAAACCGGGTGGTTTTTTTCCAACCTGTCTTATAGCTTGTTTGGTCACCTAGTATCTGAATTTGAGAAGCAAGTAAAGTCTTCTTACTCTGTCAGAATACTAGAGGATAACTGATTTGTTGCCTGTTTATGAAATCTGGTGCTGTAACACCAACTGGAAGGCAACTCTTCCCTGAAGCTTCGCAGCACCACCTGGGCCGCTGCCTGCTTGGCCACTGCTCTTGGATTCAGTGAGGGGGTGAGAGTAGTTCTTAGATCCAGTTTCTGACTTAGCATTGAGTAAGAACTTATAAAACTTAAAATGCTCTGGATGCTTAGGGTATTGAGGTATACCCTAAATAAAATGATAGTAGATTTTAATTTCTTCTTAGAACTAGGAAAACCTCTGGATGTTTTCTAGACACTTTGCACTGCTGCTCTATAACCTGTGTGTCTGTATTTTCCAGTCTTATGTTTTTTTCAGCTGTGAGCCATTATTTTTGATTATTTACTTTGTTTTAATTTCTTTAGGACCTTTATTTTAGCTTGCCATAAAATGGAATTGAAAATCACTGAATTCTAGCTAATGTGATAATTTAAATGTCCTGCTGGTAGCCAGTACGGGTAGTCTATCCTGCACTGTCAGCTTCACTATGTAGGAGAAGGGAAAGGNATTTCCTGGGACCTCCTCACGATTTGTTACCAACTGGTTACTGACCTTTTCTAAAAGGCCCATTCCTGCCCAGGATCCAGGATGCCTGGCTTGCCCATCTGCCTGCTTCTGTCAAGGAATGAATTCAGCAAGTGCTTAGCAACGGGTGAAGTCTGCTGCATCTACCTCTTCCCACTGAAGAAGAGTCACCCTTTCCACTCCTCAGCTGTTAGTTAAAAAGCAACAAGACAGGCTCTTTTGCCAGATGCTGTTGGAGCCTCTGTTTTTCGAGCCCTGTGAAATCAGTCCTAAATATCTGAAACACTTGAACTTTGGGTGGATTGTTTTAAGTCTATTGAATATTATGACTTATCCTAGAGTTTTGTAATAGTTTCAATATACTTCTTCACTGTTAGTAACTTCTAAATTTTTTTTTTAAAGCACTGAAAATCTTAAAATTTTGCTGCTTTGAAACAAAAGCTAAGCATCTAATTTGGGGTAATGAAGTCAGCATGGTTGCTTTATATATAGCTCAATAGCTCCGACCGAGTAATGAATGTGGACTTTGTTTTTTTTGCTTAGCTGCATTTATAGTTATTCCTTGCCTAGGTAACCAGAAGTAGAAACCCATTCTTTTTAAAGTCTGCCTTACAGTCATCCAAGCTTTTGACTGTAGCTGGAGTTCAGTTAATAGTTTTTCTTTAATGATTATAGCATTCACAGCCAACATGGCTCAGATTTTACAAGATTTTTATTTTACAAATTTATTTTAATATTAATCTCTTCTGTATATGTGTATGTGTACTTCATTTGCTTTATTTCAACTAATAATTTATATTTGGAGCTGGATAAAACTTGGAATTTCTAATGGCAATTTCATGCAAAAGTATTTTGAAAATAGTTTTCATTTTGAATAACAATTGAAAATATACTGTGAAATGAAATTACTGTGATGATTCTGATCCCTGGAATCATATTTTGATAAAATAGAAAGACTGATTCCACATACAGCTGTTCCTTATATATTTTTTATTTAAAATCATAGTATTAAAAAAAAAAGAGATGATATTATGTTTGAAGATTGAAGTATTTTGAATTTCAAAGGGCACTTTATAATAACATTTTCATAAAAATTGGCATAATGTTACAGGAATTGGATTTTAATCAAACAGCAGCATCAAAAAAGGGAAAAGGTGTGGTGAAAAGAAATATCAGGCCTATATATGTTATAAAAGACTCCCTTGCAACTTGGATAGACAGATAAAAGAATTACATATTTTGTAGACCTATTTTAATATAATCCACTAATCTGTTAACATTAATAAAGTGAACCAAGAAGGTCACCATCTCTCTCACCCTCAGGAAACATTTTCCTTACATGTTTAAATCTTTAACTTTGTTTCTCACCTGGTAGCTATAATCCTTTACCTCACTTGGGGTGACTATTTATTTGGGGATGGACAGTTTTCTCCCTGCTAGAAAAAAATTAGAAGCTAAAATCCTCTTTGTCATTCTATCTTAATGATGACCGGGAAGGTAAGTATAAATTTAATACAAAATTGTTACTACATGCAATGATTCTCCAGATCTCGGTTTTACTAGCTCTTAAATGTGTTGCAGAGTAACTCTCTGTTAGGGTGTACTCATGAGCTTCCTAACATGTTGAAGTTATTTTTCTTTCTCGTAAGGGTGCATGTTAAAACATTAATTTCATCTGCTAAACCCACTAAGTCTGAGAGAATTTACCTTGTTCAGGTTCTCCAGAGAGACTCCATGTACATCTTAACTCTGCCCGCTTCCTGCTCCATCCTAAGTGCTGCTAATTGTAGTAAATACTCTGATACTCAACACTGAAGAAATTATTTTTTTCCTAACTGAACATGACACTAATCGGTCTACAGGTGGCATCTTTGGATCTGTCTCCTTGTCATGTTTCTGTTTGCCTCTGTGCTCTAATTTGTCTGTTCAGTAGGTGCAAACTAGATTCAAACCATTTGCTAATTATGGCAGAGAAAGAACACGAAGACTAATAAGAAAATCTCCAAAACCTTCACCACTATGTGGTTTTTTTTTTTTACCATTACGGCGTTTTTTTATGCTTTTAATTTTTAATTTTTTTCAGCTTTTTGTTATAGTGAATACAGTAAAACAAAAAAAAATAGACATTCAAGTCTGTTTTCAAATCTTTCAAAATGTAGGCATTCAAGTAAAATGCACACATAAAAATGTTCAGTTAATGTCCACATGAATGAAGACTGTGCAATTCTACATTGAACAGATTATTCTTTTTGACATGTGATAGTTCTCAGGCAGTAAAAAAACTGACCTTAGTTTTATGTGAGACATACATTTTTGAAGAATAAGAGTGCTGCATCATGATTGCATGAGGATTTCCTACATTAACAGAAATACTTACAGAGAACTAAGAGGTATGTTCCAAAAAGCAGAGATAATCATAGGAAAATAAAATCTCATGAATCCTGGAATAGGGATTCCTCAGGATAGCTCATTCTGAACAGCTACGTATTACCCTGTGCATGGCTTCCAGAATAATTTATTTTAGACTGCTTCAGAATCCTGATTCAGTCTATGTTCTGAATGAAGTAGAGGCAATTCTAATATATTTATATTTGTAAAAGAAAACTAGTTTTTAGTCTGTACATAAAAGCCACTTTCAAATTAATAATATTTTTTTTCTACAGTGTTCATTTAGAGCTCCTGAAGGATTCTTGCCTGGTAGCTGCAGAACAGGAAGGCTTAACCTCACACTCATTGCAGTGGTTATGTTTACAATGTCTTCAGAAAAAAATATGAGGAGGCAACAATAGTGTAAATTACCTTACAGTAGTTTGTTGGTGATGTGAGACTTCACTCAAGAAAAAGTAACTTGCTTTTTATAGCTGTTTATTAACTGCTTTCTTGGTTATGATCTCAATAAGGGGGTTTTCAGACCTTAGCACCGTGAAGTTCCCTTCATTGCAAGAACAAAGATGAAAAGATCTACTTGTTTTTCTTTGGTCAAAAGTGACGGCAGTGCTTTTAATTTCTTATTAATCTGGGCTTCAATGCCATCGACCAATGTCAATAAATCAAGCTTTAATTAGAGAGCAAACACTACAAAGCCAAGATCTTAAGTCTTGAGCCCATCTTTGGTCTAAATATGCTTAAATATACAGTATGACTTAGGGAGTTTGTCAATGTTTTTTCTTTTATCAGCTTTTGTCCCTTGTATCCCTTCCATGCTGCTTAGAAAAAGACTAGTTCTCAGGGTATAGGGTTTTTTAACCTTGTGTCTGTGCATCTCTCTATTTTCATCCACATTTTTTGTTTATTTTCCAAAGACAATTTTAAAAAAATAAAAATACAGCTTGTTTCCACAGCAGCATACTGAAGCATATTGGTCGGCCATACCTGCCAGCTCCAGCTCTAGCAATATGCCTATGACAATAGCATCTGCTGAAAATGGGACCCTTTAACGTCTTTCCTTGGTCCTAGAGATTTTGGAAAAAGTGAAGGCTATGTCTCCTCAGGCAAAAGATTGCCAGGCCCCATCAACCTCACAGGGACAATGCATTCTGCACTATACTAAAAGACAGAAGCTTTTTCATCCTGCATAAAACTATGTGCCTTTTGAATTTAGGCCTCACACTGGGGCCTCAGGTTACCTGTTATTCTTTTTGTAACACATCACCGGCAATATGAACACGTGTCTTCTTTTACAAAGATGAAAGAAGTGCTAAAAATAATACAACAAAATCCTCCAAGTCCTTGTTCACCAGAAAACTGTCTCTGGGCTGATTTTAAACCTTTTTTCTGTATGTCTGTCTTTTGTTCCCACTTTCCCTCTTCCCCGTCCCCTCTCCCCCATTTTCTCTTTTTTTTCTGCTCTCTCCATGTTGTCTTGAATATAATAATAAAGATATTTTGTTTTCTCCATGTCTGTATTGCTATTTTAATCAAGTATGCCTACAATAAGTCTGCCATTACTTACCATTACTTTGAATGAGTTTTGTATATTTCTATGAAGTTCAGAATCCAAGCCTATTGACTCTGTCCATTTTAAAATTTGTAAGTTAGACAGATCTGTCTGTAAAGGACAAAAGGCTCATGATTTTTAAGAGTATTTTGCCTTATTCATTCCCCCAGTTTCCATATACATGTTGAAAAAGATTAAGGTCAGCTACATGAGGTATAGAAATACTGAAAGGGTTATAAAGAATGTGTGCCAAGAAGTTTCAGAAATACCTGTGAGAAAACTAGAGAATAAGTTGCTTTTTAAACCTAATTGATTTAAGATCAAATTTTATCCTTCAAGCTGTAAATATTCTTTGGTAGCTTTTATCCCTAAATAGATTCACGTTAAGTGTCAAAATGTGTTGTCTAATTATATTTGATTGTTGTTTTTTATTCTTATAGGATACTTCATTGTTTAGAAAACTTGTTTAGAAGAAAGAAATATGAGTAACAATGGATTTCTCTGTAAGACTGATTTCAGTTTATAGTGGTTCTTTTCACATTTCTTAATCCGACTGTACATCTTGCTGTTTTACATCTCCCCTCTTATGAAAACTTTTCATAAAACTTTCATTAAACTCTTCCCAAGCAAGATAATCTGAACATTCATTAACACCATATCAAAAAGGTATCTTTCAGACTTATTTTTATGGAATTTACGTTAGCAGAACTGAGAAAAATATGCAAAACTGACAATTACATTTTATGCAGATTCTCAGCTTCCTCAATATAGTTTTCTATTTCTTTAGTTTTAGAGAATTTTAAGTTTTAAATTTAGAGGGGTTTAAGTTTTAAAGATTCTATTGCCTTATAATTGAAGGTATTCTTAAGGATGGTTAAAGCAAACACCAAGTAAGCTTTCATTGTGCTTTTTTATTCAGAGAAAAAGTGTTTAATAATGTTAAATGAAGCCAGTATTCTTCAATGCTGATTAAGAACTATTAAGAAAAAATATTTTACGACAAGTATGACTGTGATTTTGTATTTTTAGGAGAAGGCTGCTCTTGATTGATTTCCAACTTGTATTTGTTCTCCATTCAGCACTGTGCTCACCTGCGTACTGTCCACCCCCCTTCCTGGGCAGCACCACTGGGATGTTTTGCCCCAGTCTGTGCATTTGTATGGTGAATAGGAATCAGAGCGACTGGCTGCTGGCAGTGACAGTCTGCCTACAGGGCTGGATGGCCTATCCCCAGGGCAAAGTTGTACCAGGTATAACTGGCAGGGTTTGGGCAGCGGGGGCTGCAAGGGTGGCAGGAGGGAGGCTGGAGATGCCCTGTGCTGGTCCACAGCCCATTTCAGCTGGGCCCATAGCAGACAAAACAGATGCACAGCACACCAAAACTGAGCCAGTCAGAGTTTACAGTGCGTCTGTAAAATGTATTTAAGAAAGGGTGATAAATACTGAGAAAAAAAATGCCAGAGCAGCAGGGATATGTGGGAAGAGACACAAGGAGGGACACTGAAGAATGGGGGCAGACACAAGATGCAATGCCAGGGCAAGAAAGAAAACTTAGGAGGAGTTGGAGGAGAACCAGAAGGATGCCAGTGTAGGAGGTATGACACAGCAGGAGAACACCGAAGAAAAACTAACCACTTGAGTAGGGCAGCACCAAAACTAGCTGCCCCGAGCAGGTCTGAAGCATAAATGGAGCCAGGCAGGAGAAAAGAAACCACCTGAGCAGGACAGAGGGAGATGGAAGAGGAGGTATGGCTGCGGCTGGTGGAGGAGATCATGCCAGAGCAATTGAGTAGGACCTGCCATGTGCTGACCTCAGTGCCCTGTGTCACCCGTGACCGTATGGAAGGGATTGAATCCAGTGTGCGATGAAGGGACTGGAGACTAGGAAAGGAGGAGGAGGTGTCTGGAGGGAAGCTGAGGTGTGTCTCTAAGCATATGGTTGTTTTTATTTTTCAGTACCAGAATCAATAATTGAAAGTTTGATAATTGACAATAACTTAGAAGTTTCTGGCAAGGCTGAGATTAATATTCCTGTATTAATTATGCTGGATACTCAAGTACTGCTCTCACAGTACGCTATATGTAGCAGAACAGTGAATTTGAATTTCTTATTAAAAGCTGATAATCAGCCATCCAGTTTTGTTATCATCTCAGACCTGTAGTATCTTCAAAGCCTTTGATATTAAGCTTTACTTCCACATTATTTGAAATGTGCTTAACAATACTCTGATCTAAATACTGAAAGTTCTAAGAATATTTATTTGCCTTTCAAATTATTTTGAGTTAAACATGCTGGTGCCACTTTTATCACTCTTCCATGGGGAACAAAGATCACATTCTATCAGTATGTGTGCCTTCAAAAAGCCAACTTTAAACTTTCTTATTTGGATCCTTTTCTAATTTATTTATCACTAAATGTTACTGAAAGTTTTTAAAAGTTCTTTTATGGTGTTTTTAGGAGCCTCTCTTAAGCACAGTTTTGTTTGGTTTTGGTTTTATACAGCCATAACAACAGCAGAAAAATTAAAGACAAACATCCAAAATTGAAGCAACCTATGTTTCATCAGGGGATATCTCTCCAGAAGCCTGTTAAACTCAGGCATAATCACATTGTCCTCACTTCCAAGGCAGTAAAAAAAAAAAAAGTTGGAACTATACTTATGCTTTTTGTGCACTGCTAGTAAGAATTTGAATTATCATCAGAGACCCGCAGTTGTCTTGTTAAATGGGGGAAATTTTATGAAAATTGAGCATCCATTACAATTAGAAAACAAATGCTTGGATAGCTAGGTATAAACTGAAGAGAGTAAAGCATTCATGCTGCTGTACTGTATGTAGCCTGTAGAGCAATGCAGTGCAGAGTGCTTACTGGTGGCAGCATTTTAAACTCATGGTCACAAAGGCACCTGCTAACTTCACACAGCCCCCATACTCTCGATATGAATGGCCTGCCATCTGCCATATAGCTGAAAGTCAGCAGTGAGAGAATTAAGGCACCTTAGGGTACACATTGTCTCTACCAATAATGTCGGATGGCCCAAATAATGATCATAAGACTTGTTTTTAAGATTAAGATGGCTGAATGACTCTAGCTTCATAAATGGCATTTCTCTTCCTAACTGCTTCGACATGCTGTATGTTGAATTGTCAATAAATAAAAAGCCTCAGATGTCTGAGGCTGACGCATCTTAAAAAAAGAGCATGTTTCTGATCAGAGTTCATGGTTTACGTTTGCTAGAAAACTGATAAGTAGCAGCTTAGCTAACATGTCAGGAGTGCACTCAGAGTATGAGAAGTAACCAGACATTCAATACTGAGTCTGTTACCCCAGTGGGAATTAGGACTGCTAGGAACTTTCCCCTTCTGCTGATGTTACTAGAGGTAAATAAAAAAAAACAAACAAAAACCCAACCCCCGTCAAATTTTGATAATTAAGTATGATTAATGATTATAACTGTCTAAGGACCATAGATTCCAAAAAAACCCAATTTATTCAGCTCTAAAAAAGTCTATGGATCTCCTAATTTTTAAGAAAGGTCTTAAGAAAGGTGCTGGAGCTAGTGTGACCTCGGACAGAGTAATGAATACTAAAAAGTGTGGTAAAGGGACAGATCATTTGTGTTAAAAGTAGAGATCCACTTGGAGTTTCTCCCTAGTATTTCTGATTTACTGAGATGGATTGCTTTAATTGGAATTCTTTAAGTAATAACATAAAATGTTAATAAAAAAGGAAACCTGCCATCAACATCATTAAATGATAAATAAACAGCTCAATAAATTTGTATAAAAACCCTAAATCACTCTGTGAAATAAAAACCTCACACTGAATAACATCTGAAATGCAACTTTTAAAAGGTGGATGATATGATTTATTCTCTTGTCCCAGCAATACGGCTTTGCGCCATGGAGAGCAATTACATGAATAGTTTCTTTAGCTGGCAAATAGCACAAGATACCCTTCAAAATGTTTTATGAAAGTTGTAAAACTAAATGAAATAATAAATGTTTGTCAAGAGCTGAAATGTCTTCTGGGCTCTTAGGTCAACTCTGAGTTTATCTCCTATACAATGGTTAGATAACATGACTAAATTGAACAAATGTAAATATATTTTCCCCTTTTTTACATGACTGTTTACTCCTCTTCCTTATGTTGTGAATTTTTTCTTTATATTTTTTGTTACTCTAGCAGGTATCTTCTCAGTGGCTAATACACAGGAAACGTTTCAATAATTGTAGCCAAAATGGATTCTGAAGAAAATGTCTAGCAATAATAGAAAGTCTCTTTCCTACTGTAGCCTAAGAATGTCCATTTTTGCTTAAGCATCCACCTAGGTACAAGACAGATGAGCATAAAATATTGAAAAATATCTCAGAATTTCTCCCAATTCTACATTTTTGTATACATTAGTGAAATTTCACTACTGCTTCCAATGAGCCTTTTGTTGTACTGAAGTACAAACCCCATGAAATCTATTTCCTTTAACATTCTATTTTCATTCTTTATTTTTATGATTTGCATCATACAGTAAGCCTGTCCACAGCCATGTAATTTCTGTTGTACAGAAGGACACTAATGCTTCTAACTTGTTAGACCTGTCTCTCCCTTTCTGCGAAATATACACAGTTCTTTCACCTTTCATTCCTTGTCATCCTTTATCTTGATTATAGTGATGCTCTCTCAGAGTTGTGGTAAAGGTTATGTCAGCACTTCCATTATTAACTGTTGCATTAAAGGTTTTATAGTTTGACTGTATAAATATGTTTTTCTATCTGTTCTTGAGTTTGCTATATGAGCTCTTCTTCTGTGGGTGAATGGATCTTTGTTTCAGGACTTTTGTTTCAGTAGTTTGCTCAGTGTTTTCCGACCACTTAACATTTTAAAATCTAAGTAGCTCCAGCTCACGTTATCAACAGAATCACACAGAATCATAGAAAAGTTGAGGTTTTGACAGGGACCTCTTGAGATCACCAAGTCCAACGCCCTAGCTCAAGTAACGTCAGCTATGGCAGGTTGCCAAGGACCACGTAGAGTCAGGTTTAAGTATCTGCAGAGAGTCTATAGCCTCTCTGGGCAACCAGTTCCAGTGTTTGACCACTCTAAAGGTAAAAAAACCTGGTTTGTTGTGTTCATGTGAAATTTTACGCATTTCAGTTTGTGTCCATTGCCTCTTATTCTGTCACTGGGCAATACTGAAATGAGTCTGGTTCCATCTTCTTCATTGCCTCCCATCAGGTATTTATACACATTGATAAGATGATCCTGATCCTTCTCTTGATTAGTGTCAGCTCTTGAAGCCTTTCATCATATGAAAGATGGTCCAGTCCCTCAATATCTTTGTGAGCCTTCACTGGACTCACTACAGCAATTTCATCTCTGTCTTGTACTGGGGAGACCCCAGGTGTGAGCAGTACTCTGGTTATAGCCTCACCAGTGCTGAGTACAGGGGACTCCCTCAGCCCGCTGGCCAGGCTTTTGCAGTCTATCAGCTGTTCCTCCCAGTTTTATTCACATACAGTCTTGCTAAGGGAACACTGTCACAGCATCCAGGTCATTAAAGAATATGTTAAACACTGTTGGCCCCAGTATCAACTTGTGGCACACACCACTACTGAGTGGCCTTCAACTGGACATTGTGCTACTGATAACGATGTTCTGGACCTATCTCTTTAGTCAGTTTTAGGAACACCTTACTGTCCATTTACCTAACCTGTATATTGTCAGATTGTCTATGAGGATGTTATGGGAGCCAATGTCAAAAGCCATGCTAAATTCAAGGTAACATGCTTTTTTCTCATCCACTCTCATCCAATTCCTTCATCCATGCTTTCCCCTTATCCACCAAGCTAGTCAACTCATTGTAGAAGGCTATCAGGTTGGTTAGCATGATTTGCCCTTTGTAAATCCATATTGACTACTTCAAATCACCCTCTTGTCCTTTAGGTGTTTTGAAATGGTTTCCAGGAAGATTTTCTCTTATTGCCTTCCCAACAATGGAGGTGCGACTGACTGGCCAGTAGTTCACTGGATCTTTCTTCTTGAAAATTTTGAAGACAGAAGTGATATTTACTCTCTTTCAGTCTTCAGGAACCCCTCCGAATCACCATGATCTTTCAAAACCAGCGAAGAACAGCCTTACAGTGATGTCAGCAGGCTCTGCCAGGACTTGTGGGTGCAACATGACAAGGCCATGGACTATGCATGTCTAGTTTCTTTAAGTACTCCCTCACCTGGTCCTTTTCCATTGAGAGGAATTCTTCCTTGTTCCAGACTCTACCTCTCATCTCAGAGACCTGGGATTCTTGAAGATTGGCTACACTGATAAAGACTGAGGCAAAGAAGACATTGAGTACCTCAGCCCTTTCCATGTTGTTTGTTGCCACGTCCTCTGCCTTGTCCAGGTCCTTTCAAAATACATTAAAAATTTGCTGAAACTCCCCCACTCCACGTATGGTTTATATAACTTTTAAAATTTTGTCTAATGAATCTCATTATTCTCTGTGATACTAGTAACAGTCCACAGTCAATAACAAAGCATATGATTGGTGGCAATATAGACATGAGGAGGATAAAACTCCTGCTTTTTTTTTTTTAAAATATATTTCTCGTTAACATAGATTCAGACATGACTTAAAATTTGCAGTCAACATGTTAAGAAATAAATGAATAAATAAAGAAACAGTTTTTAAGGGAGCATCATCTGAGTATGTTTTAGTAACTTGAGGATATGTGTGTCAGAACCAGGCTGTGAGACAATGGGTAATAAATAGTACGTGAAAACAGGAGAGCAGAGGAGAAGTAAATCAATTCAGGGAGTTAAAAATTAGCCAGTTACTGTACTCCAATTTAAGGATTAAGTGAAGCGTATAAAGGGAGTAAGTTCATATATCACACTTAGAGTAAATTAATCCAGGTAGAGGTAACTGAGACTAAACAAATTACAGTAGAGGTCAGTCCAAAATACCCATATAAGTTTTCATCTCTTTGACATTTTATCTCTGTTCTTTTTCTGTCCAAACTGTTCCAGACGGTCAAGTAATCATAGAATCATAGAATAATAAAATAAAGATAATAAAATAAGAGTTATTACAAATACAATAAAGTCAAAGAATAATAAAACCTGAAATGTTGGCATTTAGTTGTGGTATACCAAGAAACTGAGAAATCATCTTCAATGGCATTGTACAGATGCATTTATATTAGTAGAATACTTGATATAGAGAGGTTTTCAACTAAATCACCCTGTTATTCTTATTTATTGATCTCAGGTTTGTAAAACAGCATGGGTCCTTAAATTCTGAAACTGGATGCTGTAAGATCAAACTAAACCAGAAGATGCACAACTAATGTGCTCCCTCTACTAGCAAGTGTTCATTCCTTGGAACCAGACTAAGCTGAAAATATATATGTAGTGCAGACAGTGGCTCCCTGGCACTGTTTCACTCCTCTCCTGCTGCTGTTGCCCTGCACCACCTTCTAATTTTGACACGGTCAGTCCTCCACTGTTTTCTGCTCCTGTGTTCATTATCTCTGAAAAAAGTGACATTAGCTTTGAAAAGTAACAGGAGAGAAAACTTAGTGAAGTATTCATTATAAACTGCTCCATCATTTGGACGAAAGGAGCATATCAAAAGCGTGACTAAATGATCTGGTAACTCTTCCTACAAACATGAATGTGTAGAAATAGCAATTTCTTTTGGTGAGGTGAGATTTATAATGGATGACCTATTCTTTCACTTTTTTACTGAAAATCATAAGTACCTGCAAGTCACTTCGTTTGAAAACAGAGAATCTTATCTTTGAACCAGACAAATAAAACAAAAGTGTTGCAGGATAAAAATTAAATTAGCCTGAACTCGAATAAAGAACTCTCTAGAGCAAAAGAGATTGGAGGTTTGTGGGCAAAAAGTCCCTACTGAGGAAAAAAAAAAGAAAAGAGTTTTCACACAAAGGGAAGTCTCAATCTCTTTTCCATGTGATTTATTTTTAAAACCAGAAAACCAAACTAAGTCACTCTGTACAATAGGTCTGAATTAGTGAAGACCTTTCTGACTTTTGAGGTAGTTTAGAGAAGAGCTTTAATAGAGACTTCGGCAGTTTAATTTTTTTGGGTCACCCATAAGACATTCAAGAAAGTGGGCTTATGACAAAGTAATACTGCTTAGTGGTCTACTTTGTCAGAAGTATCAAGTGAAAAGATATCCATACGTTCAATCTTTAACGATTAATTGGTGCATATCTGACTTTAACAGACAACAGCTTCAGCGTAGATATTATCCATTTCATTGAAATCCAAGCATTTTTTGCAACAGAATCTTACCATTTTGTAGTACAGAAATGTTATGCACTGCAGTTTACTGGCACTTTAGTCACCCCAAACCAATTTTCTACACTTCTTTGATACAAATAAATGAGAGGTAAAGTTAAGTCTTTGGTATGTAGTAATAATTCTTTAGGCTTTTTGGATCCCTTTTTTTTTTTTTTTAATCTCAAAGCACATTAGTTTTCTTGTTTTATCACACAGACAATTCAAAGAATCTGCAAATGATGCAGATATTATTTGAGAGGGAATGAAACTCTCTTCAGATTATTAACACTTGATGCGATTTTTCTTGAAAAGGTTTCACATTATTTACAATAATTTAACATAATAAATTGAGAAAATCACTAAGAGTAGAAGAGACGCTAAGCTTAGGTCTGAGGTAACTGCTTTCAGTAACATTAAGATAAGGTGGTTTCTTGTTCTTTTTGAAACCACTGAAGAAGTCAGATTGTGCTGCTTAAACATAGCACTAAGACAGAAGCTGTGTGAACCCACAAAGGGCTATAAAAGTTTTGCTGTTTTGTTTTGGTTTTAATTTATTTTAAGGATGTCTAAATCCTTTCTACATTGCTTCCTGTGTTTCCAAGAGGGAAGGAAAAAATAAAAAGGAGCTTTTTTACACTTTGATTGCTTATATGATACCTTACAGATTCTCTGGGATTTATAATTGACACTGTCATAACTCTGTACTATTATTTACGCGTAAAGTTCTATGTATGTAAGTGTCCTGAATTTCATATAAATTGGAATGTGGATTTGTTTTTGCAGAATGTAGCCTTGGTCCACTATTTGGTCACCGGTGTATTCTAATGCAGTACAAAGATTCATGTGACACGTGGGCTTCATGTGGCCATGAATTACCAGGCCTCACAGCATTTACAATGCGGACATACCCAGCCTGGATACACAGAAGTAATGACAATACATGTTGAGCCTTCAGTTTTCTCCAAGTAAATAACTTTTTTACACTACTACATCCATGTTTTCTTTCACTAAAGGCAAAAGTAAATGTTAAGACACCATGCTTAATATCAGCTCTTCAGAATATTACACATTTAAGCTAATGGTTTCTCTGATTTTGAAATTGTTTGGTTCTGGTTTGTTTTTTTTTTTTTTGTGTACAGAATTTTTTCTTCCTAGCTAAACCAATTTTTCTACATGCCTGTGAAAGGTTTTCCAGTGTATTATCCCTTATCAGGTATTTTAGTACACTATTCCATCTGCCAAACCCAAATACAGACTGCAAATCCCATAGAAACTTCATGCTTTTGACACCTTACAAAATGTAGAGATCTTGGTTTTGAATAAATGATTAAACAATTTTTATAACATTTGGTTACACAGTATGTGTTCCTTAAAAAAAAAAAAAACAACAAAAAACTCTCACCAAAAAGAAACAGAAAAATATGTTCAGTGTTCAAATTCCCACCAAAGAACTAAAGAAATATCCAGTTTCATAAGGGCAGGGTGAGTTATTCTGTGCTCATTCTCACTATTTAAAATTAAAGCTTAATAGAGTTGTCATTTTAATTTTTTAACTAAAATATAACACTACCTTTAATTTGTGTATCTTGAAGAGGTGAAGTGTTCCTTCAGTTTTATGGATGTTTAGCCTATTAAGTACTAAATATGAAGTACATTAGAAGATCTAATGTTAAAGGTAAGAGAAAATACATAGGAAAAAATGCTGGTGAGTATAACCTGAGAGCACAGCAAATAAACATCTATGTTTCTTTTAATGAATATTTATTAAACACATTTATATTGAAGTATGTTTGCTATAACTTACTTTATCATGATATTATTTAGATATGATGTTTATATTGGCTATTCATAGACAATTAGATAGTAAGGTCCACGTCATTTTCAAGATAAACTACCTGTTTCTAACTTTATATTGTTAGAACATGTGTTTTTTCAACGTGTGTTTGTAGTCCACTGTCATCACTGTGTCCTGAATACTTGCAGATTTGGGAATCTGACCTGTTTGACTTTAATTTATTCTTTCATTTTAGCAAACATGTAACAATTCTTTTTTTATTATTTATTTTTGTTTGCTTGCTTGTTTACTTGTGGGTTTTTTTTATTAAACCAACAGTCTACAGATAACGGACATTTTTTTTCTGTAATTGCCAATTATAGTGGCATTTCTGTCATCCCAGTATCCACGTAAGTGAAAAAATAAAGAACTGGCTTAAACAGAGAAACAGCGGAGCCAAGTAATTTATTCCATTTCTGTTGAAGAATAGTGCTGGCGTATTCCCACAGAGGATGTGACCTTTCCTTTCAAGTCTTACATTTGCATTTTAAAGAGAAGCCTTAGTAGACATAGAGTCCTGGCAGCTATTACGTAATTTACCCAGCTCTCATCATGTTTCTCATCTCAGTTTGTGTCAATAATCTATCTGAAAGTATATTTTAAAAACAGCTTTAATGGACCTCTATCGCTACCTCAGAGAAATTATGAGAATTGCAAGAAAATTACAGTAATGGATTTTTTTATTGTCTTCTCTCTTGTAGTGTATCATTATATTAAATAATATGCTTGGGAGATGGTAACACTGAAAAACACAGGCTAGCACTTAGGGCAAAGTCACTGCACCTCCTCTACTGCTCTCCTCCTAAAGAAAATCAACAGATTGTTTTAAGTGATCAGGGGAGAGAAGGAGAAATGTTTACAGAGTGAAACATCTGTCTTAGCTGAAAAGTGATGCTGTTAGTTCCTTTGCTCTTCAAACACCACTGTTGATTGAGTGACACCTTCTCTTTCTCTGTTTAAGTTAGAGCCAAATATTTTCCCTTACATCACCAACTGCAATTTCATTAACCCTTTTTACTTGCCGCTAGAAAACAGAGAAGGAAAAGTGCCAGACCACACCTCGCTAGGCAGCAGGAAAAATTATCTTGGTTACCATTCTTACTTCAGGAACGGTAATCTTGTAGTCAGTGCTATTAAAAATACAAGGAGGACAATATTACATCTGGCCAAAGCTCCATCTATCAGGCATCCTGTTTCCACCCATGATAAATAATAGTTTCTTGGAAGCATATAAAATCAGAGCAACCATGCAGTGAATGAGCACTCACCTATTGCACTTATTGCAAGAAAGTTCTTATGTCAGTGTTTAATATACTTTGATGTATTTTTCTTCCATGAATTTGCCAAAACTCTTTTTGAATCTTAGTAGATATTTAGTATTAATATTATACTGTTTCATAAAGAAGTATCTTATTTGGTTTGTTTTGCTGCTAATCGTTTCAATTGTGCCTCCCCTGCTTCTTGTGTCAGAAGAGACAGTGAACTGTCACCTCCTATTCATAGGAGGTAATTTCTCATTGGGTCAGATTTCAGTAGCTTTTTTCTGGAGTAGTAATATTTAACTGTTTCTTACAGAGAAGCCATTTGCTATAACATAGTATTTCAGTACTTCTGTACCCTTCTAGAGATGGAGAGGCTCACACGACACACACAATTCAGGATGAATTTATCTTGGCATGTTTTCTGTTTTGTTCACTGTTTCTTTCCTAATAATTTCAGAGCATTGTGTTAATTTTTCCTGACATTTAGTTTTGAGAAATGAGATCATGTTTTATAACCCTGTAACTCACAGGTAACTCAGTGTCTGTATCCTTGTGTCTATATAACTGGAAGTCTTAATTCATTTTGCAATGGCTATCCTTTTACATTTATCTATATAGATTTACATCTGCTATTTTTCATCTCAGTATTTTGAGGTCCTCCAGTAATTTTTCTCAGCTAAACCTTTCCAATTCTGAATTAGTCAGGAACAGGATGCTTTGCCACGTCATTTGTCTTTTTAACTGTCTCAGATCATTTATAAATAAACAAGTAGCAGAAAGGCTGCACCAAACACCTCTCTCTACTGAGACAACTATTAGTTACTACCCTATTTTTGAATTATTTTCAAATACAGATCTACCCTGTTAAATATGAGGGAAAAAAAACCCAAAACATTCCATAGACTTTTTGTTTGTATTGTATCATATCATATCTTAAATTTCTCTAATACCACTTGGGATTTAGGGTAGATTGTGACAAATGGTTCTCCTTTACTTATACAGTGACTTTAAAGAAGTCTGGACCTGTGCTGATACTGATTTGTGACTATCAGTGTTGCTTTTTTTCTCTCTCTCTCTCTCTCCTTTTTGCTCTAATTACGGAGTTTGTCTAAGCTATTCCATAGACTAGAGGAGAAACCTCATCTGAGTAGTATCTGGTCTTAGTTAGAAGAAGCAGTATTTCATAGCTGGGATCATTCAGAAGGCACAGACAAATACAGGCAGACATTTCATTTCTGTTGCTAAAAACTGTGGTTTTAGTTGAACACCATAAACTTAAAAAAGATTACTCCAGATCCATGCTACTTCAAACTCCATGAGTAGTGATTCACATACTGAATTAATAAGGTATTGGTGTACCATATACAACTTCTTTCAAATGTTCATTCTAAGACTGTGTTAATATCGGTCATTCTTGGTATTCAAGTTCCATTTAAATGACAAGTGTGGATTTCTGACAGCTTGAATAGACAGCTTGAAGTCAGCAAATAGAATTAGGATCTTTGCCTGTGTTACGGTGTATTACGGAGACTTGATATCTTTTACTGATACAAATGTCTGTAGGCCTGATACAGGGTGCTGAGAAATGTGTTCCTTGTGCAATAAAAATTTTGCCTTTTAGACTAGCAGACCTCCTAAGATTGTTTTTTTCAATCTTACTTCTTTTTATGGTGTTCCTCTCCAATTCAGTCAAATCCTGGAAAAGAAACCATGTAGTAGCAAGTACTCCAATAGATTTATTTTTTTTTTTAGGAAGATATTTGACTTACTGAACCTACAAGAAAAATGCATAGAAATGTGAACATCAGAGTCACAGAATAAAGTAATTAATTTAACACTACAGAAGAACTTGCCAAACTGACTTGACAACTTAAAGCAGAAGTATAGGGATGATGTGGTATGGTTTAGTAACAGCTTACTCATATTCCGAGTTATAATGATGCTGATATAATCCCTCTGTGAATGCTTTTATCACTTCTCCAGTTCTTTTAGAAGAGACAGCATCGTGCTATTTAGATTTTTTTTTTTAATAAAAAATTCCTAAATTGTGTCTCTTGATGCTATTAATTATTTTAACTTTCCAGTAAAGACTCAAAGATGTTCTTTTCTTTAGTAGGGAATTTATAATATAGCTCATATAAATATGTATATCATTGACATTCCAGAAAAGAGTTGTTATAAGTCCCTGGTATGAATAGCCTGTACTTATTGTCTTGGCTGTATTTAATTTTTTTTTTCTTTAATTTTATGTCAGTTTTCACAACCACACACTTTTTCATTTCTAGTGATTAGAAAGTGTTTGTTTGAAAGATCAGAGGAAATGTATTTTTTTGCTGCTTTGAATTATTGCTCTGTTTCTATACCAAAAAGAATTCAATATCTTTCTTTTAATGTTGATTTCAGATTTTGGCAATTTCATATTATTCTGCTTTGAAATGCAGGTTGTCAGACTGGAATTGTCCATTAGCAAAGAAAGCATTGATTTTATAATAGCAGGCACTATTATTAAGTCCTTTCATATCACATTGTCATGAATTTTGTACACTGGGCAAGCCTGATCAGTCAGGGCTTACTGAATATGTCAGTATTTCAACCTAATAAATATAAGTTATAGCCATAGAAGGATTTTATTGCTGATATGCAGAGAAACAAGGTGCAACACTATATAAACTAGCAGTTCAGATTGGGAAGTGATAGGCTAGTAAGACTTGTCCTTCTTTTGGGTTTTATTGGCCAATTTCCAAGCCTTGGTGTGCAAATGGTTGAAATGTTTATCCGCATGAATCTCCGGTGGTTTTGATTCCAGTGTTATCAGGCGCAGAAGCCAGCTTGATTTTGTCTCTGTAGTTTAACTATGCAATGAATTTCTAAGGACGAATAAATGCAGTATGGGGAAAGGAAATGAGGAGTTCCGTTTTGCGGCTCCAGTAACCAAAACAAGAAGAGATTAAAGAACTGAAAAAAACTGAAGTCCCGTTGTCATATGTCATTATCAATATTGTTAATGATTAGCAGATTAAGTTCTTAACGTTTACCACAGAAAGTCTCTCTCTTGTTCCAGTGATCAAAACAGGAGTTTGTGTATGTATAATATTGCAGTGCACCCTTTGCCATTTTTCAGGTAAGAAAAAGAAAGAAAGAAATTATATGAGAGAAGAGCTGAGGGACTGGTAATAGAAACATAGCATTTCATCATCTATGTGAGGAAACCTATAAACAATTTTATATTTACCAGAATGTTATAGTTGTTTAGATAATTACAGCCATTAAATATTTACATGAAGTAGGCTTTGGCATGGTTAGGAAATTAACTCTGTTGTGCCTTTCAATATATATGTTGGTGGGTTTTGGGATGGGTTGGGGTTTTTTGTTGTTTTTGCTTTTGTTTTAATAGAAAGTAAATGTGACTTTCTGGGTAGGAGCTAGTAGAGACTAACCAAATTGGATATAAATATGGATTCTTTTTGGTGCCTATAATTGATGTAACTTACATGTTTAATAGCCTCATTTGCTGTATTTAGATGTCCAAATAACATGGATTGTGTCCTCAAATAAATACAGGTGTGAAACTGTTATCAAAATTAAATTGCCTGTAATCAGGAAATACACAGATGGTAGTATTGTTTGCATTTTTGCTTTCCTCATGTTTCATGAATTATTAATTTTGTAATGTGAAGATGTACTGTTTTGGCAACTCATATCTGGCCAAAGTGGTGTCAGATTGCATCACCTTGTTCGCTGTGAATATCGTTGTGAATAAGAAATTCCCTTGGAAAATGACTAGGTTAAACAGGAGGAAAAAGGAGAGGTGTTAAGTATGACCTGTGTTGGACATATTGGCTAGGTTGATGATAATTAAGGAAAGGACTGTTGATATGTCAGTCTATCATCTACCAATAGCTTACTGATAAATAGAAATGACTGTGGAAAAATCTGGGGGGAAATATACATACAATTTTTTTTGACTATCGAAGGCTCACTCAAAGCTTCTTAGCTTTATAGGCTAAATTGACTGAGTTTAAGGGACTGGATCCTGGCTGAGTTGTAGATAAAAAGAGACCAGAGAATAGGAAAGAGCAGAGAAAGCAAGCCTTTCCACATGTACGTGCAGTCCTATTGACATACAGATATGTAAGGGATCAAGAGAGAAAGTCATTTATTACATTGCCACCTCTGATAATCCACTTTCTGAGCACCCATACACTTTACTGTTGCCTCCAGCTGCCTCTAGGAATGATTGTTATTTTTATTTTGCTAACTCAATAACCTAAATGCAGTTCAAATTATGCTTAATAAAAATTCCGTTTTAATTATATCAATTTACTTATGTCATAAAATATCTCGGTTTTCCGCAGAAAAATAAAAAAGATTGGGTTTTTTCTTGATTATAAGTTTTGTTTGATTCACATTTTCACAGAGATATGACTAATCTGGCAGTCAGATACCTGCTTCCAAAGCACATAGCCAAAGAGAGCCAATCAAAGTGTTTGGAGCATATCACAGACTGATAAAATAGAAGTCTAACCTACAAGAAAATCATAAATATTTTTCCATCTGAGAAGGGGTCTTCCACATTGCTTGTGTAAATAAAGTGTGGCATGAACAAATTGCACCAGAAAATCTTATTTCTTCCTGTGTATTTTTTTTAACGCTGACTCTTCATCCAATCGTTATTTCAGAAATACGTATGTTAAGATACAATTAGCAGAGTTGTTATGTGACCCTAGAATATTCATACCTTTGAACATTTTGCTGCAGAAAAAAACAAGGCTTCATCCTGTTACTAGTATTATGTCTGCTCCTCTGGTAAAGGAGCATAAAGCCTTCATGCTTTTAACATTTTCCTTGGAGAAGTTCAGGTTAGTTTCAGTTCAGAGTCATCGTCAACCATAATAGCAACAGCATAATTTGTTCTCTATTTTAACACTTTCAGGTCCTGAGTCCTTTCACAGTTTTAAGGCTTAGATTCTTCACATAACAGGGTGAAACTATCAAATAGATGGACGAAACCTCATTGTAAGTTTTTAATGTATACTGACCTGGCAACTTGTATGTATAATGAAGTGATACTATAGACTTTTTGGTTGGTACTAATCGTGCAGGATTGTACATTCTCTGGGTTTGATATGGTAGCAAATAAAAGAAGGTTAAGAATCTGTGTAAATATATTATCTTTCTTTATTAACATGAGGGATGAAAAGGACAGGACACTTTCCATGGTTTTTTTTTTACTCTTTCTGAAAGAAGTTTATAAATTTTCATTTGTCAAAGATCAAACTCTTACAAGATGTGATAAATTTTGCTATTTGGAAGTGAAATACTATATGGGGTCACAGATGATGTCTAACAGCTTGGAATACAGACAAAATTTATATTTGTTTTCCTTAGCTGAAACATTACAAATAAATCTCCTTAGCGGTAACACATGTCAAGAAAAAGACATGGTTACATGTGTTGATTGGACTGCAGCTCACAAACAAGTTGACACTGACAGTATTTTGACCTAAAATTGGTCTCTGAAGAGAGAGAAGCTGGGCTTCAGTTGTACTCCTTCCTTAATTGCTGTGTTGTAAAATGCTGGAAATTTAACCTTCCTTGTTCCGTTATTCTTTTTTTTTTCTTGCATGAGGATTTTGTATGATTAAATAATCAGTGTTCCACTGATAAATTATAACGGGTTATAATTTGCAGGAAACTCAGTTTCATATGGATTGGGGAAGAGAATACTTCTAGATCTGTGTTGGAGAAGTTTGGCCATTAAAAAGTGTATTATTTTCCAGCCTCTATGCTCTCCCTCTGGAGCAAAATGACAAAACTGATGTATTTTAAGAAAATAGTTGATGGCTTGGATGAATTAATGTAATTACTCAGTCCTAGCAAGTGACATATTTTTCATTTCTGTTAGCACTGGATGCTATTTTCATTTTTAGAAAAATATTTAAGGGAACAGTTATTTAAATAAATCCGTGGTCTTGGCTATAGAAATTTCAGTCTGTGATTTTAGGTTATTAGTACACATGTATAGTAATGCTTTGCAAACTGATTCTTTACTAGCCTAAACATCAGTAACTCAGGCCGAGGGCTAGACAGTGAAACTCCTGCTCTCAGTACTTGGCAAACTCGATACATCATCTTCATCATGCATAGTTGAACTTAGAGCTTCAGCCACTGATTGTCAGCTGGCTACCGTCTGGGAAGATGTAGCTGCCAGTTTTGCAGCAAGGTCTAGTTAACATCTTAACTTCTAACCTGGAAAAAAAGACTCCAAGCCCAAAGAATCTTAAGATATTTTATCATCATTTTGTCCTGTGCAGAGATGACGAAGTCATCACAGTAGAGTCACAATAGTTTACAAATCAATTAGCTGCTTAGATATGCTTATTTTTTTGTGGTAACTTCACAAAAAGATACGTGAATTATGAAAATTGAGATTACTTTTATCATTCATGTAGGCTTGTTTGGGGGAAAGTGCAGGATGCAGCTGGTGTTCTGGATTTCAAAAGCCAAAACGCCATCTCTCTTGACAGTGCAATATGGCAAAAGGCTGAGAGAGGGTTCTCTGAAAAGTAGTAACTGCTGTCACTGACTGCAACTTGGCCTTTGTGCTTCACTAGATATTATGGAGATTGACTAGTTAGTAATTGCCAAGAACTGTTTTGCAAAAGTTGTGACTATGAAAACTTTGTGTGCTGAAGTATGCTGTGCACAAATTCCAAGTCAACTTTTGCTTGTATGGCTTGTTTATTACAGTGAACAATCGTGTGCATATTTCTGTACCCATGCTTTTGTATTTACTTTTCCAGTACAGACTGGAAATTATTCTGATAGGGAGTCTAAGGCTATAATACACTTACAGGAGACAAACTTTAACAGGGCATTTCCATTATATGGAACAAAACCCCTGTTATACTGAAATATTATTTGTTTTTTAAGAAACTTTTCACACTTCGTCTTGAAAAGCCTTGTCAGTCTATGAAATTGTGACCATTCATTTTCATTCTCCACTATATCAGATTGAATGTCCTGCATTATATTGCTTTATTTTGCTGAAATATATTTCAGTAACGCTGTCTGACTTTTGTTCCCTTGGGACAATCATGAAAATGAGATATGTAGCACATGAAGCCAGACTGGTAGTAAAATTTAAAATAAATACAGCAACCCCTTCTACTCTTTCTCAAAATAACTGAAGTAAAAAATTATCCATGCTGCTTTAACTGTTTTCTAGAAAAAAAAGTTAGTTTTGATTGCCATATGTTACTGAATCAAGACCTGCATGTCCATGGTACCAACAGGTAAACAAAAGATATCCAAAATTTGGATAAATATAATCCATGATTTCTGCCTAAGAGATTGACCTTTATTTGCATGAATCACAATGGGTATGCATAAATAATGTCAATTCTGTTATGCAAAAAAGCTACATATTTTGCAACATTATTCTTTATCTGAAATCACCATCTTTCTTCCTCTCTTCTCACCTCCTACAGTGATTTACTACTGGTCTTTTAAGTACTTTTATCTACATTTTTAACGGAGGTTCACAAACTATCTGAAGAACGAGAGGTAGCTGTCCATGAGGACTTCTTGCTTTCATGATAGAGATTTTCAGAACAGATCTGAAAGAACTGAACAAAACCCAAAGCAGTGGATGACAAATATCAGCCTTTACTGCCATGAAGTATAAATAATCACATAACTCTATCATCAAAGTCTATGTTTTAAGAATGAAAGGGACGTAAGGCAGACGTAAGGCATCTAATAAGTATTGTACTGGGATAGAATTTACCCAATAATTTCTTTCAGAAGCAGGCAAGATTCTATCCTGTTGAAATTCTTTCCTAGTACCACTTATTCAAGCAATTACTGTCATTGCTACACAAACATTATGGAGTTATGAACTGCAAAGAAGCTTGGTCATGAAGCTAATCTATTCTCATTGAGTATGAATCAGAATTTGTCCATAAGGCTGAACTCTGATGTATATGCACAGAGGAATGGAGTTCTCACAGTTTCACACATATGCTGCAGAATTATTTCTCACTTAAATCCAAGTAAAATACTGAACTGAGTTTGAAAACATTTCTTTCATTGTTACAACTTGCATTTTATAGCAAGTTTTCAGGATTAATTCAACTTAGAAATCATTTTTTCCCACATTAATGCGTTCAGAGCTTGATCATCTTATTTCTGCCAGTAGTGAAGATTCATTGGAAAATGTGAAGGCCCATATCATAAAGCATGCTTTGATGACCAACACCTACCATGAAAGAGTCTTTCACTTTTCACAGTGAAAGGGTGTTATGCTTGGGAAACTGCTGAATTACGAACTTTTCCTACCTATCACATTAGCAGGTTCTCTGATATTCCATGGGTTGCTTCCATTTTGTCACTGCATCCGTTTGTCTGTCTTCTGCTTGGGTGACAAATTCTTCTGAGTGCATTCTATTTCCAATGAGTGTGATGGACTGTTGTCTAGTCTCAACCAACAATCACAAACTCAACTTTCAGAGCATAAGACCCTAGTCAGATCTCACGAGACTCCCTATTTCAATTTTTACAGACTCCACCTTCTGTTTCTGCCCCTTTCTGCCCATCACTCATTATAAAGTTTTTTTATTCATGAGGAAGAAGAGCAAGATACTGCTTTATTGATGATTTAAGAGTCCTTAACTGTGTCACAGGGATATTGAATTTCTTTTCTTTTAAGTTGTCACTCAAATATGTTAAGCTATTCATTTGGCATAAGAGCTTTTGGGCATGAAAATCATAATCTCAGTGATCCAGTTTCCAATCCTTGGGATAATAATAATTTTGAATGACTACTTTAATAGGTAATACATTGAATTGAAACAGTCATTTCTGTTTGGCTTCTGAAAGACTAGAGGGGAATATAAACTCACATCATCAAGAGACATTTGTGGATGTTTTGGAGGAACTTGAATTTCCTTGGCAGCTAGAAGTTGCAGGAGAACTTCAATGACAGCAGTTTCCAAAAAACCAAATCTATGTTAATTTTCTACTTGACTTCTAAAATATTAAACTCTTTTTGCAGACTCTTTTTTTACAGACTTAAAAATTCTCTGTTACCAAAAACCTCTACTAGGTTTGTGGCTGCCAGTAGAAAATGCTTGGGTTCTTTTAGCTTTTAGGTAAAATGCTTTCATTTTTTTTGTGATGATCTTATCCTTCCTTCCAAGTCTTTATACTTGAACTATTTGCTTTCAAATTTAGAGTTTTTCTGCAGAGGTAATTTTTATTTATTCGCTTACTTGTAGCCCTGTAAAATTTTCCAAATACCTTTCAGGTAAAAAGAATGAAACAGGATGAAAAGAGGATGTCTCTTTTGACACTTTCCAGTTTTTCTGATCATAAAATATGCTAAATGCACATAGGGAAGTGAAAGAGTGAAATATTTGAGGATGAACTACATTATCTCTGTCAGTGAGAAAAATAATTAATATGTTTTTTTGAGGTAAGAAAGAATATTACCTGCACAGAATAGGCATTATTTATTTCAAACAGGCCATGAATCATTTCACTCACTGACGCTTTATGGCAGAAATAAAGCTAAAAATCCAGTTCTCCATGGTACTTGCAGTTACCTGAATCATTAGGTCACACAAATTTATTTCCCTCCTTCTTACCTTTCGGATAACCTTCCAAATTACAACTGAAGCAGGATTTGACAGACAGAATTCTCATTTCTTAGACAATCCTGCTTCATCCTCTGAATACAACCTCGACTAAAGAAAACTCTTTGTGGGAGATTTGTTTTGTGATACTATGAGATGCATTCACAAGGGGACTGAATAAAAGTAGTAGAGACAATCTTAATTCTTGCAGCATCTTTCTCTCTCTCAATGTTGCTGGTCTTCTGAGTGACAGCCTAACTGAGCAAGTTTCATGTTTCATACTAAGGGAACATTATTGGAAAATACTGATGGCTGTCGAATTGTTGATGAATTGTTCTGGATTAGATGACAGTCATCGTTCTAGATACCTAAGAATCTGAAATGCATATATTTACTTGATTTTTTACATTGAATTCTCAGTTTGGCAGTATGTTAGACTTCTTTTTAGTAACGGTTTGTCCAGGGGCCAGCTAGAATTTACTAGTGTCCAGAAAGCTCTGAATTTTCAGTTTTGTGTTCAATTTATTTCTATAGGTGCTAAGAGAAACTGAAATAAGATTTAGATGAGACGTCCAACATGCATCTCACTTGCACCAGCGGGAACAGTGCCTTGCTTGTGATTTTCTATATAACTGAAAATTGACTCAATCAAACCAGGAAGGGAGTAAGTCATAAGTGCTGAGCCTTTTCTGACTCTGTGGTATGATGCCTGCCTCATGTCAGTGAGCTCCTGTGTGTGTACTTATGGCCTTGTTTAATAACATATATATATGTATAAAAATTACATTTTCTACTAGGAAAGCAACATTGTAGGCTTTGAAATTAGTAGTGATTATTGCTCTCTTAAAGTTTCTAAACTCTCTTAGCCTTCAGCTTCTCAAAGCACACAGTAATCATCTGAAAATGTAATGTATGTTTTTCATTGGTTAAATGACAAATAGACAGTTTCATGGCCTAGTGAAGATAAAATGTATAGGTTTTAGTTACAGAAGAAGAGGAAGAAGCACAAATTACAAGGCTAAATAAAATCGTGTCAGTGTAAGTCAGAGTTCTGTTGCTGACTGAATGACATCGATTCCTTAAAAAAAAAATCTATTAAATAATTTTCCTGTCTGCAAAACCAAATTGACATAAACAGATTAAGTTAAATTCAAATACATTAAATGGTAAATCTAAGAGACAAAAAAAGAAATCACATTATTAATTAGTAAGGTTTTCTAATTTTTAAATAGATTACCATTTTGGAAATAAGAGCAATTATTATAGTTTGTTAGGTGCTGCTGCTGAGATGTTATTGTGCATCCTTGTAATAGAGCAGATTCCAAAAAGCCCTATACAAGTTTTAGATCAAGCACTTACTCCTATCTACAAATCTAAAAATAGTTTAAACTGTGTGATATTTTCTAAAGGCAATTGTTCAGGAAGGAAAAACTTTGAAAGGTGTCCTATATTAATTTTTCCTTTTCAAACAATATTTTATTCATCATATTAAATAATTGTTTCATGTCACACATCTCAGAAAATTATATCAAGTAAGACATGTAGAATGACATATGATGGGAAGTTTCACTGAGAAATGAACTGACCCTACAGATTATTATATGTAAGAAAAAAAAGAAAAAATAAAGGGAAAGCAAACTCTAACATCACTGATAAATAGAGTTTGCGCCTATGTCAAATTGTTCTTTTTCTTTCATGGACCTTTGAAAGCTTAGGAAGAACATTTTTCCAATGCATTGGGATCATAGTTTTCCCAGAAAATTGTAAATTTTTTGGATCTTTAGGCAAAGCAGATTAAGACTGGCAACACGGTAAATATGTTAACTACTTAATTGAACTGCACCCTGACAACATGCCAGTCTGCCACTCATTCAGAGAGATGTTGCAGGTTGTTTGTCTGAATCTGGTCCCTAGTTAGCAAGACATTGCAACTACCCTGATTAGGCAAAGTCAGCAGCCACATTTTTTCAAAGGGAATGATGGACTGTGACAACATGATATGGGACTTGAAGTTTTTGAAGACCTTTTACTAGAAGACATCCGGTAAAAGAATAGGTATATAGACATGTCCAAATCCATTTTCTTCGCCATTTGTCATTTTGCAAATCTGTAACATGGTCAGCAGTGTAATGAAGGGATTTAGTTTTGCTGCAGAAGACCCAGTCTAGCACGTTGTGTTCATATATCTGTTTGGTTCGTGAAGGTCATTCAGTATATATGATAAGCTCATACTGATACAAAGCTGTGGTGAGGGTTGCTGTCATGTGTATAACCATGTCTATTTGGCAAACTTTGTTGGAATTTTTCATTTATGGTAAATGTGACAAACTTAGAAGTGACTATCCTCTACAGTCTAGTGTAGGGAAAAGAATACCCAGAAGCATTGTCATTCTGCATTACCTCAGAGATGCATTATGTGGAAATGACAGTGAGGAAGGAGTAAACTAAGTCATCAGATTCAATGCTCACCAGAAAAGGCTTACTATACTGATTTTGCTGATACAGATACACTGTTATTTTAGGTGAAAGGCCCTAATGAAGATTGTCCAGTACTTGCTACTGTCCTCTGTATCACAGAATCATAGAAGGTTGGAAGGGACCTTAAAGATCATCTAGCTCCAACCCCCCTGCCATGGGCAAGTACACCTCCCACTAGACGAGGCTGCTCAAAGCCCCATCCAGGCTGGTCTTGAATACTTCCAGGGAATGGGCCTCCACAAATTTCCTGGGCAACCTGTTCCTGTGTCTCACCAGCCTCACAGTAAAGAATTTCTTCCTAATATCTAGTCTAAATCTACCCTCTTTCGGTTTAAAACTGTTACGCCTCATTCTCTTGCGCCACTCCCTGATAAAAAGTCCCTCCCCATCTTCACTGTAGGCCCTCTTTAGGTACTGGAAGGCTGCCCTAACGTCTCCTCGGAGTCTTTTCTTCTCCACACTGAACCCCAACTCTCTCAGCCTGTCTTCATAGGAGAGGTGCTCCAGCCCTCTGATCATCTTTCTGGCCCTCCTCTGGATCTTCTCCAACAGCTCCATGTCCTTCTTGTGCCTTTTTCTCCAAAGCTGGACACAGTACTCCAGGTGGGGCAGACTAGAGGGGTAGAATCACCTTCCTTGACCTGCTGGCCACAGTTCTTTTGATGCAGCCCAGGATGCGGTTGGTGTTCTGGGCTGCAAGTGCACATTGCCAGCTCACGTTGAGCTTCTCATCCACCAACACCCCCAANGACTATGTGAAAAATGACTACATGAATCTGATCAACATATTACTGAAGGTGGATTCAGTGTCAGGAAGCAAAGACAAATCTGTTAAACCCAGAATAATTAACTGATAAATTTAATTTAGTTTCTTTTCGCTAGTTTAAGGTTTTTTTTTCTCTTTCAGATGAATGATATCCTTTCTATGGGAGGATCTAGCAGTAGTCAAAAGCTTTGTAGAAGAAAAGACATTGAAGGGAATTTTTCAGAAGCAGGATAAGACTGTAACTGGTTAGCACATTAGTAGAGGTCTTGAATTTTTCTATCTTCTGAAACTATTTCAGGGGGAAGTTTCAGATGATAGATGATTCTAAATATTGTAGTTTAATAATGAAGTTGAGAATTAAAAGCTATTTTTAAATCAAAATTTTTCTAATGCAGGGTGTAATTTTTAAACTTGGTTTCTTTGATAATGAATTTCTACATTGCCAAAATAAAGAAAACATCCAGTAAGAGATTGTGAACTAATGCCATTTATATGTAATAGTGCTTTCTGAGTGTTAAATTAGACATTTTATTCACTGGGGGCTGAATTTTGTGCCTTGGCAGAGTCAGAAAATAAAGCTCTTGTGAGGTATACAGTCATGTTAAATAAATCTATTGCAGGTTCTTCTAGTCTACAAAAGTGGTCTGTTAATGGAGATGACCAATTCCAAAGATAAATGAGTCTCTAATTCTCTAGTAATTGAGAGAAAATATGTGGTATGCAACCATTCAGATAAGTGTTACAAGAGTTTGTGATTTACGGCTCCTCTAGAGAAGATAAGTATTTCCAGTCTTACCTCCACTTCTGTGAGGAAATTAAATGAATGGTCTCCAAAAAGATTTGGCAGAATTTTTGTGGGCATGCATAACATATACATCATAAATAATTTTTTGCATAAAATTAGTATCTCCCAATATTCATGTTGAGTCATATACCATTGGAGAGAGTGTTCTGCATGCAGCAGCTTTCCTGGTTTCAAATACATGAAAATTTTAACTTTTAGTTGCTTGTAACAAGTGAGTTTATTCTGTATGTTAAAGTTGATGTTTGGGCAGTTCAGTCCTCAACATTGCTTACCTTATCTTTTGCACAATTGCAGCTTTAGGGAAGTAGGAAAGACGTATGTATTGTAGGAATTATATTTGCATGTGAGGGCAATTCAAAATAGTGATTAAATGATTTGCCTTAACTATATTTGGTTGCATTTAAAAATTGTATGTTCTTCTGTGAGACTTGAATTAAGATTCCATATAGTTATGAGACAAATAATGGGCAGAAATTTCAGGACAGAATGAAGATATGCTCAGGTTCTACAGGGCCATCAATGTGAAGGACTCTGAAGAAAGAGGAAGCTCACTGAAGAAAGTCCAAAGGATAGCACCACTGGCACCAATGAGTCTTTGCTGAGTTTGATGGGTTTTTTTTAAAAGAAACGTGAAGAAATTTGATTTTGCACTAAAATAGGCACTAATTAAAATTACAATTAACTTCTATGAGCATAACTGAGCGACAATCTCAGATGTCTCTCACAAATGCAGAGGACATGACTTTCTATCCCAGGAGGTGACTAGAAATTACAATATGTAGTAAACAGTAGTATAAAAGTAATTATTGGTATGGAAATTCCTTAATATCAATATTTTAATCCCAGAGTTTAGGTCAGTTCAGTAGCTGCTTTCAATATGCTTTCATTTCCTTTTTGACTTTTTCTGCCACTCTACGAGCACTACAGGGATGGCTGCTGAAGCGTCCTAATAATTTTTATATTATAAAGTATTCGTGAGAGTCAGGAGCCTTTTTAAAGAGATGTAATATCAGAATTCATCAATCTATAGAATAAGATCTGCAGTGTTTGCTCTTGGGATTGCAAGTCTGACAGTTTCATCAATGGCTAGTATTAATTCTTTATTTTATCAATACTTTAATCATTTATATGATCCGTAGTCCAGGTCTGGAAGATATGGAATAAAAAGAAAAAGCAAGATGGCTCCATAGGAAAATATCCAATAGATAAATGAATTTTATTCACTGGCTACAATGGACTGATTCAAAGAGAGTGAATACAGACTTTTCACAAATGCAGCATGGGTCTTCCAGACCTTCTCCCTGGTGCCATATCAGTTTCTACTAAACTGCATGCGAAGGTACAGTGTGGTAGCATAGAATACAGCAACAACAGGTTGCTAAATATTATCAGGAGAAAACTGACACTGGCTCATGAATGACTGCTAATTTAATTTTTATCGATTTAAATGGAAGCGACTTTAAGCCAAGAGAGACTCATATAAAAAGTAAGCCTACGTGCAGATGCCTCAATACATTATGCAGAAAAAAACAGCTCTCATGTGGCTAATACAGAACTAAAAGAACTGAAAATTATGCTTTATTTTACCACAAAGAAAATTAACCACTATCATCTTCTCTCTCAGTCCAGTGATGGAATTTGAAGTGTCCTGTGCCTCCAGGTTTAGTTCCACTAAGTATCCTTACATGATTTTGTTTTTTTCTCATTAGTTTACAGTGATAAAAAAAGAGCTCTGGGCGACCTAAGAGGTATATGTGAAAACAGATTGAAAACCACATGCTGAATATTCTCATCTTGTATGCTGTTCCTCTTTGTGCTCTCTTAACCTAGATCATTCACTATTGTATTAAAAATTAACTGGTGAGGGGATTAATTTTAAATTTATACATATTATATGGCTACTTGCAGGTTACGAATTACAAAATGGTGCTTGATTTGAGTCACAGGTGCCTTTTAAAAATATTTTCCAGCCAGATTTCTTCAAATAATTGATAAATATTGCTTAAATCAACTATCCATTTAGCAGATGAGAGGACAAAGAAAATGAATCGATTTTCTGACATCATAAAATAATTGCTCAGTCCATAGGTAGAGTATAAGCTTCCAGATGTGTTTTTTCACCTATGGTTTCTCAATCACATGTTCTTATTTCTGTTAGTGCTTGCCAGCCATATATTTCATGCCATTACTTACAAAGGTATTAGGAAAGCAGCTTTGAAAATTAAAATAGCTATTTACTAATTAGCAAGATACAAAAAAGTAATTACCAGAAAAAAAAATAATTGTAAGCAATAAAAAAAATCTTTATATAAAAGGTCAGAAGAGGCAAAAATCCTAATGGGTTGGTGCAAAAGGTTAAAATGAAAGTCCTTTGAGTTGTCATGGTTCTATTAATTCTCTTTAAATATGGCAGAAGTGGATGATGGAAGATTTTCCTGCTTTGAACTACTGTCAGTGAAACTACATCTGAATAATATTTCTAGAGTTAGTAATATCAAAGGAAAATGAGCTAATGTGTGGTATATGGTCCACTTTTTAAAGATGCAATCAAAAGATCTTTCCTTGGGGACTGATGCACACTGAAAGCTTCCTAATGTGTCTTCTCATGTAAGTTCATGGCCAGTGATCCACAGTCTTGAAGTCTGGCAAATTCACTGGTGATAACATACCGGGAGCAGGAAAGTATTGGGTAAAATTGTATTTTAAACTGCCCTGTACTGGGTTTGTGTGTGTTCTAAGCTGCCTGCTGTCGTCAACCCACCACAAGCCCTTGAAAGTTAAAGGACAGTGTACAGGCTCAGTTCTTTACTTTTTTACAAGCTTATATTCCTTTTCTTAATCCAGTTGTTTTGCTCTCTGGGCAATAGTCCACAACTTTAAAGAAGAGACGCTTCAGTGATTACTCTGTTTATACAGGACAGTAGGCAATGACTGTATGATTTTCTGGACTATAAATAATTACTCCAAATTAAATGTTAAATAAATAAGTTGTAAGATCTTATATAGAACTGTCTGAAGTCAAGTAATTTGCAAATTTCAGGAAGAGTTCACTTGTAAGTAATAGTGTTTTGGTAAACTTCTGCTGCTAACTCAGCAAAGGTGCCTAAACTGTAACACAAGAAAGTGATGAACATATAAAGTTTCAACACGGAATCACAGAAAATAGAGTGATCCCAGAAAAATCATGGAAAACTGAATGCTTATTGAGTTAAAACTTCTGTTCCAAGGCAGGAAGAACTATGCCTATGCCTTTCCTGACAGGCACTGGCATAACTTATTCTTAAAAAGAATAAAATAAGAAAACATTCTATGTGAGAATCTACACAGGAATTTCACCAAGTACACTAGATAGTCACACAGAGATCCTGCTTAGAACATAAGAGATACATGAGAAACAACAGCACTATAATGAAGTAAAACATGTCTTGATCTAGGCCTTCATTAACTCTTACTAGTATGTACGGTGAAAATTAAGAAATAATTTACTCACTGTCTTGGAAGCATTCACAAATACTAATGAATATATTCCAGTCAGCTCGGTTATTTTGTTTTGTTATTTTTTATTAGTTATATTTATCTTCAAAGATATTTAAGATATCTCTGCTCACCTGTGACATTGGCTGATCAACTTATGTCTGTGTTGCATTTTGCTGTCTCTGTTGTGTGGATGGAGATGTTTGCTGGTCCACAGGGTAAAGTGACTTACTGGTGTTATTCTCCCTAATTTAGGGAGAGGAAAAAAAAATGTTGTTGATTTAGTCTTGATCACTTCGGTAAGCAGCCTGTGGAAGGGCCCTATAGACAGAGGCAATTGAGGAGACAGTGAGTTGCAATGAAGAGATAAGAACAGGCACCCATGCCCTTGGGAGGGGAAACAGAATTTCTTAAGATTTTGCCCCATTGAAAGCACATGTGTAACACCCCTCAGTGTTATTGAAAGACTGATGTAATTTATGTAAAACATATAAAACCTTTAAAATGGTATTGAGGCTAATAATACTAAATTTAAGTTTCTTGGCTGTTGGTCTTCTTAAAGCACTCCTCCTTCTTGGGATGATCTCTAGGTAGAGACCAGTTCTTCAGAAGTACTGACACTTTCCATGTCTGTCAGAAGATGTATGTGCAGTAGCGTCGGAACTGTGTGTTTGAAATATTTTTGCTCAAGCCAAGGCACATACTGTGACAAAGCAGAAAATTAGGAAGCAAAATTAAAAAAAAAAAAAAAGGCTCATTGTTGAATACCCAGTATTACATACTGAATCACTACATTTGGAAGATTCGGAAGCCAAAACTAAAATAGCATATTTCTTCTGCAGATCTAGCCCTATAACCAAATGAAGTTATTTCTCAGCTCTGGCTCTGTGGTCCTGGTAAGAAGCACAACTAGAACCAGCTAAAGGTAATGCTGTGAGAGATACTGGTACTTAAAAGACTAGTTAGAAAACCTGAATCATGTGTGGGGTTTTAGTTCTAACTTCAAAAGTCAAGCTTTTTTTCTAAATGCACTTCCCCCCCGCCTCCGACTCAGCTGGAACATGCAGACAAAAGTATTGCTTGCTTACTTGCTTGGATTGTTGAATATAATTCAGCCTTTAAAACATCTGTAGACAAGCTCATTACAAAACATAAAGCTCCCTAAAATGTCAGTTTAAAAATTGTTTCCAATGTTGTATTTCTAGTTGTGGTGCAGAACTGCCTGTCTTATTCGCATTGCAAGATACAGAAACTAGAAAGGCAGTATTGGCAAACCATTTAATGTCAATTTTAGATCTGACACAGCTTAGAAAAAATTCATCTACTGTAATAAGGGAATTAGATATATTTTTCTCTATAATTGTTTAGGCTGTTCTTCCATCTGTTCCAATGTAAATTGACATTACTCATGGCTGTTGTACTTTAAAATTGTTAACATCTTGCTCACTCTCTCAGTATCTTAATAATCTTGTTCAATTACAAAAAGTTTGACTTTAGTCACTTTATGAACCTGACAAATCTTCAAAACATTAAACACAGAGTCATTTGGAAATATGTCATGCTATTCCATTTATGATAATATTTCATAAATTCACACAAATACACTTTTACTTGAATCTCAATTACTTTCCCCAACATAACTACATTATTCTTTTTTTGTATCCCAGAAAAAAAGTGGTTTGCAATTGCTTCTTCCCTAAGGATTTCACTTGTGGGCATGTCAACAGGAGAAATACATTGTTAATTTTAGAAATAGAAACTATTTGAAATTATAAATCTTGCATTAATTTACAACATTTGAAATAAAAGAATATTTTTATATCTCCCCTAATTGGTTGTAAATATAATATTTTTCAAATAGCCTTTTGTCTCAATATCAGATGCCTCTACCTTAACCAGGTGGCAGACTAGCATTTTCTCACAAACAACTGTATTTAAAGACCAAACATTGCCCCAGGGGAGGCAGAATTCTTTGCGAGTAAGAATTTTTCACTGGTAGCTCTGCCAGAAGACTCCATCAGGTTTAAATATAGAACCTGCTAACGACAACACATCAACTGTTTTCATTTCTACTCGGCTGAATGAAGACAAAGATACTGGGCCATGGACAGAGGAGACAAATGAGGACTTTGCAAATCAGTGTTTGCATGAAGGTACCGTGCAGTAAGTGGAGCCATGATGTGCACTAGTGATCCCATCCTAATTCTGGACGAGTTCTCTAGAGTTACCTTTTCAGCACATGTGGTGCTGCACAAACTTTGTGCTTCACCCCTAGGACACTAACAGACAGTAGATCTGCTTAGGCCCATCAAATCTACTGAGAGAGACTTTATTACCATCTTCCGTTCTCCTGATAAGATTCTGGAACTATTTGCATTCTTGGAACAGTTCTATAATTTCTCTGTGGCTCCTCAGAAGTGCCACACCATAAGAGATTTTACAATAAATCTTATAGCATTGCTAGTTGGGAAGGAAGGGAAATAATGTTTCCTCTGCAATCTATCCACTTGGTAGACAGCTTGCCCACTTCGCCCATCAATCTCTGTTAGAGAATATGACTGAATTGTACGTCAGCCTTTCAGTTGTCTTCAGTAATGATATCACACAGAACCTGCTACAACACACAATCTATGGAGGATTCCACAGAGGCACATCAGAGGAACAATTTTCTGAAGTTTAAACAATAAAAAATAGTAAGTGATGCAAGAAAATTTGCAAGTGAAAAGTTCACTCCACTCATTATAGTACTGCCACTTCAAAATGTTACGTATCTCACATCAAAACAAGCTCCCTAAACTTCTAATAAAATCTAGCCTGGTTGTCCTTCAGCTGTGGCTACTAGCAGATCCACAGAAAGCCCAGGGATCAGAACAGGGTAAGCATGGAGTATCACTACAACTTGAGGTTAGCAGATGTACTATGTTGAATGAGGTATTTTACAGGCAGAAAAAACAAATTTACAGGCAGATTTAATGGATACTTCTAATGTTCCCCTCATAGATGGGGATGATTTTGGAGTACATTTAGATCAAAATGCGAGCATATTCAGGGTGATTTTGACTGCTTTATCTACACACTCTGATACCCACAAAAGCCTTTTGGATTACCTAGAAGGGAATTGCAAAGCAGAATATCCAAAAAGGCAAACTTTAAACCATCTAGAAAGCACAACTTTATATATTATCACTACCATATTAATTAAACTGGAGTTTTTTCCAACTAGGCAGCATTCTGTTATTTTGTCCAGATTAATCCTCAATAAGAACTCAATAATTCACATTTTTATATTGGACACATTCTAGAAATGCTGAAACAATGAGCTGCTCAGTGAAGGAGACATATAGAATTGTAAATCATCAAGTATATTGATACATCTGACATCCAAACTACCTCATTATTGCCTCAGATTTTCATACACATTGCACAGGAAAGGAGAATAATATACCCCTTCAAAATCCCATCTCTCTTGATGTGGATGAGCAATCACCCACTCACATTTTACCTCTGAATAATTTTACTCTTTGCAGTCATTCAGAAAATCACATATAACCCTGGCAGCAGTTATACCAACAAGAACTAATTGTCAATGGCATGCAAAGCTGTAGAAAGAACTGCAAAAATTTGCACTGACAGCTGCATTTGTTTGATTCCTAGAGGGAAGTTATTAGTCAGTTAGATGAATACTGAAACTTCAATGTGAGAAGAAAAAGCATAAATATAAATATGTATATATATAGTCTTAATCTATACCAAGTTCTCTGTATTTTTAGGTCTTTTACCTGTTTATAAATTTTTCTGCTTTCTCACCTCATCAGAAATATATCATTCTATTCTAGTTAATTTTTTGGTTTTCATTCTTAGCCATCTGGAAAGTCATTTACTCTTCAGTTTCTCAAACAAAAGTGTGAAGTAGGTATTAATTACAGTGATGTTGGCATGCAAAGTAAGGACTTAATTTCAATGGCAAGTTTGAAAGGTACTATTGACAGAACATGTCATAGCATAAACAGACCTGAAATACTTTCATTAATTCAATTTTGAGTCATAAGTTAATGGAGATTCAACCTCACTCATTTATGTAAGAAATTAGGCAGCCACGCTTGGTCAATTATTTTTGCATTATTAAATGATAGACATGACCATGAGATCACTATTACTGTTAGATTCCACAAATATTAAGTTTTGCATGCTCTTCTGCAGTGCATTTCTCATTGTCTCTAATAGAACATAGATCAGCTTCTTGAAGTACTCTACAAATTAAAGTTATTAATATCCTTTAAAAATCAAAGCGTGTTTATATCCACACTGGTAATATACAAAATATTTTACACTTGAGCACCTAAAGGCACACAAATGTGTCTCTAGAAATAGTGTTAATGAAATCTAGGTGAGGATGCTTTCTTCTGGGTAATATTGGGAAAAACTTTAAAGACACATGCCTTTGAAAAGGTTCCTGTGTAGCATACCTACTTCAGGAAGACGACTGCAGCAAGGAATTCTTTCAGACTTCTGTGGTATATTCAAGAAATGCATTTTTTATTGCCCTTATTTTATTAAAATGTGTGGAAATTAGCCTATGACACAATATATTGTAGTATCCATACCCCCTCTAGTGCTTTTATTGGTGTAATTGACTTTCTGACAAGTGAAAGATCAAATCTGTTCCATGTTATGTCTTAGCAAGAAACATTTTATTGCTTGGAAACCAAGAATTGAAGTATTTTCCTGAATTCTGTTCCAAATTTCTGTGTCATCTTTAAAGCAGGAATATCTGGTATGGTCATGAAGTTCAATTGCAGATTTGCATATGACAGGTTAATTTTCTAGTTGGTGGTGGTTAAAGAAATTAGGATATAGTATTGCTACATTTTCTGCCATTGTTGTCTGAATGAGTCTCCTTGCAGAAACCCTGTTGAGTACGGTGGAAAGAAGGATTTGCTGGACCTTAGCAATAAAGGGTAGATATGCTGTTGGGAATAGAGAAATCTCAGCTTTTCAACATTCTGGACTTTATCTTGCAAAATAAAAAAAAACAACGCATGAAGAAATGTATGAAGGATAGGATGTCTCTCACTGGGAAATAAAATCAGACCCACAGTAATAGGTTTTTTTATTTATTTTTAAACATTTTAATATTTCTGTTTGTCTTGTTGCAACTTCTTTGTAAGTATTCAGTCTTTGTTATTTGAAATGTGCAGAATTTAAAAATTAATACATGGTGCTTACAGGTTTGAGATGATCAGAACACTGTGAGGTAACAAATGTGGAATGAGCGAGAGAACTCTATTTTTCATAAATAATAATTATTTCTTGTAGAGAGTTTTCTTTAAATTAAATTAAATTGTTAATCTGGTTAAAAGTTATGTTTGACACTGAAAACAATATGAAGTAAGGCAAAAGGTGTAGTACGGAAAATCCACAAACCTAGACCAGTTGTGTTGGGTTTACAGGACAAGGTTTTAGTAGTGGGTGGTCGGTAGGGGCGCCTTCTGTGAGAAGACCCCAGAAGCTACCCGCCATGTCAGACAGAGCCTGCTCCAGCTGGCTTCAAGACAGTCCCAAAGCTGAGCCCATCAGCAATGCTGGTGGCATCCCTGTGGTAAAATATTTGAGAAAGGCTAAAAAATGCTGCAGAGCAGCTGTTAGAAATGAGTGAGAAAATGTGAAGCAATCCTGCACACACTGAGCTCAGTGAAGAAGCGGGATTACAATGTACCCGGGGGCTACATCTCTAGATAATTTTTTTCTAGAATCATCTAGAATCATTTAGTTAACATCCACAACAAAAAGTTATCTTTAATGAAGTTAATCAGCTTTAAAATACAGCTGGGCCTAAATTGTGACACATGACTTCAACAAACATGGATAAAAAGTGTGCTCCTAAGCTGAGCGGGGAGGAGAAGTAAATGTGAATAAAGTAACTAAAAAGAAAATATCAGCTACAAGAAGAGGTTTGTTGATGGGCAAGGAATTCTTTGGATAAATGGTCTGAGGTGGTTGCAGTCCTTCTGGGATGTGCAGCTTGAGACCTGGGAGCTGTATCTGCTCCAGTAGCATCGTACACTGTGGCACAATCAAGCAGTCAAATGGTGTACTAATGTGCCCACTTCCCTGTCATTTCTCCTCATGTTTCTCTCATTTGTTGCTTCTGAAACAAGTTGTCCTGTCATTGGTCTGTGGAAGGACGTACATATTTTCTGAATTTTCCACCGAGGAACAGATGTTGGGAAGAGAAAAGTAACTATTGGCAAAATCAAAAGCAAAAGCACCTTACTGTATACTGCAATGAGACTAAGCATTGTATGCTTTATGTTGGTGTGAACAGGTTGATGCTAGAACTCAGTATCTCACTTAAAGCTGGTGTAGGCTTTTTGAAGCTATATTGATGAATTGCAGTGAAGATATAATTATCCTTTCTCTGAACAGTGCATGCTATGCAGTTTCTCAGAGAAAGTGTTCATGCTGGGGTGTAGATACCTTACAGGAGCTGTAATTAACAACCTCACTTTTGATTCTGAAGTGTGAAAAATGTTCCTAAACTACACTAGCCTATGGAATTTATTACCTTTTATGCGGTTGAGTGTAAATAACAACATCTGATGCTTAAGAAAAGAAGCTGGAAAGAAAAGGATATTGGCATTGATTAAGTCCTGGGTATTGTCAAAATTTAGTCTTGAACAATGAGAGGTTTATTTTTCTTTCAGGATCACAAAGTGGTGGCCGTTGCTCTTTTCCTTGGTTGAGGCAGTCAGTTTTAGCCTGCTGGCAGGATTGCCTTCTCCAACAGGAGAATAATGGGGAATTATGGGATTGATTTATATAATTTGAAGCCTTACAGCTGTAACATTGTCTTTCTGTTCTGTGTGTACTTTTGTTTCTAGAGTGCTATAAGTACTGCTTTGGAGGATAGTAAAATCGTAACTATATAGATATTATTTCATTCAGATATTTTACATATTGCAAATATTTTGCAATTTAGACTATACTGGACAAAAAATCTGAGATCATATGCTTCAGGCTTCAGCAGAACAAGTACAATTCCTGTTTGCAGAAGGGAAAATGCAGGGAATATTAGTAAGAGTTCTGAATACTATTTTCTACAGAACACAGCTCATGATCATCTCTTAAAACTATGTTGGGAGAAGAATAAGGAAAAGGAGTACGGGGCAGGCAGGGTTGGGGGGAAGCAGGGGCAAAGCACTCAGTCCTATTTTCACATTCACCTATAAAACATTCACTGTTTCTATGTCATTGTATCAGGAAGGCTGTAGAAAAAGTTATGAGATGCTTCTGCAGATAAGAAAAGACCAGTTTACCATTTCTCCTCTTTTGTTCAACCTCTTTGCTTTGTTTATGGTCTTGGAATGAAATTTGGCTCTAAATTACACAAACATGAAAAAAACCTGCTGATTTCTTCTGCTTTTAGTTTGGCAATACAACATATTTTGGCTGTTCATATTATGGCAATATGGTGCCCTTTACCATACTGTAGAATTAATGTTTGCATTGAAGTTGCTGATGAATATGTCCCAAGTGACACATAAAACCTCCTCACCTAAACTTCACCCACGGAGATGCCTTGCCTCAGGCTGATGTATCACCTAAGACGTGCTAAACAACTTGTCCTGATCTAGAATTTGTGTTTTCTATTGTTTCACACAGTATAGTATGGACTTTGTAGCATATCCTATTATGAATTCTCAGATCTTGTACTATCATTCAAGTTTTTGCTTCAATTTAGACTTATTCTACTTAAACAGAATTTGGATTTTTTTTCGATAGTCTAAAGAATAGTTATTTCCATTTGCATACTTGGCAACTTTCAGTCTTGGCAACTGAATGCTTATTTTAATATTTAGAGTATTTCAAAATGTGTTAGGGTTGGTTGTTTTTTTTCCCCTTGAAAGTTTGCACATAGTGCAGATTGTGTGTCGTTAATCCAGCTATCTTCAATATTAAAGAAAGAAATTAAAATTCACAACCATTGTGGCTGGGCCTTAATTGCTACTGATGACGCAAACGCTAAAGATGACAGGAAGGGGTTTCCTGGGAACTTTCTGAAAATGCTGGAAATGTGCGTGTCTAACAAAACGCAGCTAAAACGTGTCCTGAAGATAGATCACCCTTCCTTAGTTTGATGGAGTGCTGATATGGCTAACTGAAGGTTGTGAAATGCTAAAAGGGAATACCCACTCCTCCAGAAGATACAAATAAACTGTTACTGAAAACATTAGCTAGGACCCGAGCCCCTCTTTGATATTCTTGCCTTCAGGGATCTGCAGGAGCTGAAGGGCCTGGATTGGTATCTGTCAGATTCATACTTCACTGAGACCAAAGAAGCATACACTGATGCATAGAACTGGTTTGTTACCGCTTTGCAGGCCATTACGGTGCTTAAAGGGGACTTGCAATCCTATGAAGGTACAGGTTTTATACCCAAAATGTTAGAAGGAGATTTTTTATGGAAACATTTTGTTGAGCTTGGCAGTGGGCTTTGAAAGACTTCACATGATTGGATTTGCCATAACTCTGTTGCGAGAGAAGTTTGGTGTCACCAGGTAGGTTAACTGCATCTAAACTTCTTTCGTTTCTTTGAATATTTCTCTTCCTTTCTTCTTTGAATGCTGTGCTCTTGTCATTCTAAATGAGTTCAGAACTCCAATGGTCCCTTCAGTTTCCTTCTCGTACAGACAAAAGTATGCAAAAGACTAGCTTGCTTTGAATAACAGGAAAATAAAGCAATAAAAAACTGAAGTTCTTTATATCAGACAAAGAATATGTAGAGCAAGTGCGTTAAACCATGTGTTAATGACAGCATATATCAACTATGTCATATATAAAACAAAATACATATGGTTAATTTATGTCATTTCCTATCAGCCATCTTTTGTGTCATTAAAAAGCTACTTGAAATTTAACATTCTTAACCCAAACTTATTCTTGTGACAAGCTTTACTCACTTGGCTAATGTCTAGTCATTTAAAAATTCCTGGCACTCATCAATATTGTGACTTTGAAATACCATTTTTTTTCTTAAATCTCACAGCAAGAAATCCAGGACTTCACAGAAAGGTAAGAAAAATTAGTGGCAGAAACAAGTCAGTCAAGATGATACAAATTTTCACCATTTTGTTTTCATGTGATTGACAAAGCTGTTTGTGAATAGCTTGATTGAGTAGCTATTTGTTTTGTTGACATAGATAAACACTCTTTCAGAAAAGGGAGCTTTGACTGAGGATTTGACAAATACCAGAACCAACCATACCGACTGTCAGTTTTAAATAGATTTATTTAATAGATTCTGTCCAGTCTATGCTTGATTTATTATATGATCAGACATACATAACTTTTGTTTCATCATGAAAAATAAGTACTGGACAAACTACTATTTTTACAGAAGAAAAAGTGACATGGGCTCAAACTGCTGTCAAATGCATACACAAACAACAACAAAACCTCCCTCCCCCAAAGAACCCCAAACCCAAACAGTGTGTATCTCAAGCACATTATGTAAAGCTTATATTTTGTGTGCTAATTGTACTACATGTGATTTTCTTTCTGTTCAATGGCATGTGTTCTAAACAGACATCTTTGTCTTTTAAGAAACTTAGACAGTGTGAAAGAATTCTAGAAAAATATTCTGTAAAACCTTGAGACCTGAATATATTCTTAGAGAACCACCTGTGTGAAAGTGGAGAATATTGTCATGGAAAAAGTTTAAGTATTATTGTTATACATTATGATACAGCTGACTGCATCCAGAAGTAAATGGTGATGGCAGTACATCCAGCACAACTCTGGTGAAACCTTTGAAATTATTTTTATTCGTCAGAAAATACCTATTTTTCAAAACCATTTTCCTTTTCCTCCAGGTGTGCCCACCTGTGCTTGCACCAGCTCTGACATGGAGCAGACATGCTCCCCTGGATCAGGCTGCTTGAGCAGGAGCTGGGAGAAACCTTATCCCACTGACCTGACTTCCCAGCTTTGCCCAGGACCAGCCTCATCACCACGTGCCTGTCTGGCAGTGTCGGTGCTGCTGGCTGGCCCTGACTACTGTCACTGCTCCCTGCTCTGTGGGGCTGTGCACTGTCCCCCTGCCTGCTTCGCTGACACCCTCAGCACCCGGCTCCCCAGCCCTTGCACAGCCCTTGTTGACAAAATGCCACTTTTCTCATACAGTATATTATATCTGTGTTTCAAATCTTGTTACCACATTCCAATTTATTTCCAGGTCCTACTTAAGATTAGTTTTGATTAATGTTGTTGCTCAAAATTTGGCTGTAGACTAGAAGAGCTTTATCAGAGCAGGAACATCAGGTTAGTTCCTTCTGTTTTTCTATCTTACCTCATATTTATTGACATTCAGTGTTATTTTTGTGACTGCTCATAGATACCAAACTATGAGCTTTCTATTACCTTCTGTTGCAATCTCCCATGACACACTTTACAATACGCTTTTATTGGTGTATATCTACTGCTGTCTCATTATATTCAGATATTCTGTCCTTCTGGGTACCATTCCTACCCCTTAGATTTTTTATCTTTATTCTATTTGTATTTTGAAGGGGATACTGATGAAAAATAGGATAAGGTTCTGTAATTTAAAATGGATTTTAATTCATGCACAGAAGGACATAAATTAAGTTCCCTAATTATCTGTGCTTAGCTTGATAATATACTTTTACTATCACCATTTTAAACTATATAAGAAAATTTTATTAAATTTTTTTGCTGATCTATTTTAAAAATCAGAAAATATGATTTTTTTTCTAGGACTGATGTCTTTTTGCATGTGATATTGTAGAAATCAGTAATCTTGAAACTAATAGTTGGGCAATTTTTAATTGCTACGGTGAATTTGCTAGAAATATTGTGTAGTTTAATCTGCATCTCATTTTTTCTTAGTAAAATTTACTGAAATAACACTTATTAATCTCATACTTTACCTTGCCATAGCACATTGCATCTAATTGAAACATTTCCATAATTCCCTTTGATAAGAAAACAAAGCATATAAAATCACTATCTATAAAAGTCAGTCTCGTTAGAGTACGCAATTCAAAAGGAATAGAATAAAACCCAGAATGTGTTTGGCTATGACTTAATCTCGGAAGCAGTTTCCATACTTGAATCTGAAGTGTACTTATGATTTTGGAGGACTTTCTGAGAGTTTGCTAATGTGGAAGTGTTTGATGGAGTGAGCTGTGGGGGACTTCACCAGTGCAGTTCCGGCTAGTTTGCTTGACTGGTTGTGGAAGACACCAAGCAAATTGAAGGATAAAAAGGTAGCCTGAGCTGAGGCACTGAGAAAATAGTTGGGCAGAGAGATGCTAGGAGTTCTGTTGATGCAGGATTTTTAGCTTCGTGGCAAAATGTTGCTCCCTCAGAAACAGAAATCTGTTGAGGAAAGTTCTTTATCTTTGGGGTCTAGGAGTGAAGAATGAATTTTAGTAGAAGGTTTAAATAGGAGATAAATAGATGACCATGAACCTGGAGGCAAGTTTGAGGGTAGCGGAAAACACTGGTGAAGGCCTAGCAAGGATTTAAGTCTGGAGTTACACAAATATATTGTTGCAGTAATCTGTCATAAATACAGTTAAATTACTGAGTTTTAGATAAAATCAGTCTCAGCAGGGAATCAATATTATGGAAGTAGTAAACTGGGTGTGGTAAACTGGGCCATTACTAGGTCTCTCCTCAGTTTTTCCCTGCTACTTGAGCAGTATCTGAAAGGTACTTTCGTGTAGAGGGCATCCAAAGGGCAGTAAACACTGAAATTTAGAATTTATGCACATGCAGCATCACAGTGAAATTGAAATGAGCTGCAAAATTCTAGAGTTTCACCCTCAGGTGCCTAAAAGGGATAGAAACTTTCACACTCCTTATTAAAGCTGGTCAAAACTCAGAATTTTCGGTCCGTTCCTGGGAGAGTTGGACAATGCCTACCAGAAAATTACCCAATATCAAACTGGAATACAAACCTATTATTTAAACAAAGGAAAATCCTGCAGAAAAAAAGGCATTATAGAAGAAAATGGTGACTCCAAAAACTCAATCAAAAATGAAAAAATCCTTCGAAGAATTGTTGAGATCTTAATTCAGAATCATATGGAATATCCTCAGAAGAGGAGGGAGCAGAGGAGTTTTGTTTCCTTCCTCCCCTCCATTTAGAGTTGGGAAAAGCTCCAGTCTTGAGCTCAGAGAGGCTGGTGGAGTGCCAGCCCCACCAGTGGCAGCAGGCTGTGTGTTGAGGGCTCAGGAGTGCTGCACCTCACCTCTGCCCAGCTTGTCAGACCTGCTGAAACTGCAAGTTCTCCCCCAAAGCACCCAGGGGTGTCAGCCACCCTAATTTCTCCTTCTGGCATAAAACACCCTGGAAGTTTCTGAATCCAAAGCACTCAGAGTAGGAGGGCTGCCCATAGCAATGTACAGTGGAAACCTCCAGCATCTGTCCCTGGATAGGTCTCTGTTTCTATAATGGCCATAGAGCTGTTTCCTTTAAAAAATCCGCAAAAGCCCAAGGCGGGCAGGTTGGGAGCTGGGCAAGTTTCCATCACAAGCCAGGCAGTGCGCCTCCTACAGAGCAGCTTGGCTTTGACAAGTCACTGTTCCTCAATAATAAGTGTTTTGTTGGAAAATTTCCAACCCTAAGTGGAGTTGCTTTTTATTTTATTTTTCCATTTCTCATTGGCTATTACAAAAGTGTAGCCAATTGTTTGCATTCTTACACTGAACTGTGCATGCAGCATATGAGGATTATACTGTGAAGGTGCATACAGATACATTGTCTATCATATAACACAAATCATACTCTATGTGCCACTTACTGCAGAAATACCTTCAGAATAAGATGTCAGGGCCATAGATCTAGTGACTGACACATATTGAGAACATAGAAAGTTAACAGACTGAATAAAGCTGATACTCTAAATTTATCAGTATTTCTATACAATCCATGCTCATTAATATTAAATTTAAAATTGAAAGAACACATCAAATAGCATATTTCTGACTAAGAAATTCTTGCAACTTGTATTTCTAGAATTGATACTTAAAAGTATTATTAGGGAAATATGTGAAATGCTTTTTTTCTCTGTATTTTTTTTCAATTTAATTTCTTGGTACCTTCACTATGGACCATATTCGTTCCCTTTTTTTTGGTAGGTGGTTAATATGTAAAACAATATCAGAGGTTTCACAGAAGCATTGATGAAATAAGTTTCTGCATGGATAGAAAATCTCCCATGAGAGAAATTCCAAGAAGGCAAAAATTGTGCAGTACCTTCATTGCTGTGGTATGCAAGCATCTCTCACTCTCATCACATTTCATAAGTAGGGCTTTTTTTTGTCCTCATCACCACCCTGAAGAAGGGCAGGCTTCTTTTGCTTTGGTTTAGAGTCTTGCTTGTGGCTATAAACGTACAGCAGTCAAAAGAAGGTCAAAGGAATGTAACTTGATTAAGGGTATAAGGTGATGGAGTCTTTCATAATGCTTTTTTTTTTTTTTTTCCTGCAGAGGATAGTTCCATTTTTACCTGGCTTCTGGAGGGTGGAGGGAATCTTGCACAGATTAGCTTATCCTCATATTGGAATGATCAATGTGCTTGAGGTATAGCTGTTGACAGTAATATTCATTCTAGTACCTTGGGAGATTATTTATTCATTTATTTATATATTGTGGAACCAGAGCATTCAGTAATAAGAACTCAAATCTTGTACTTTAAAACCTGCTACCTAGAGGGCAAATAAAAGAGAAATTCAGTGGAGTTACAGTAAGTCTTGTCCCTGAGTAAACGTATTTCAGGGTTCTGTACTATCTGGGATTGCCAAAATGCCGATGATTTCATGGTTTATTTGCTAAATAACAAATAAGGAGAAGACAAATCTCTATTCATTTTTTCTGCACAGCAAGAATACAGTATTTTAAAAATCAGGATTTACTGTTTTTGTGACAGTAAATTGTCATAAAATGATATTCTAAAAAATTGATCTATTAAGATATTCAGGTTGATATTTTACTTTTAAATTATTGCAAGTGGGCAAATTTCATATGACTTTGCACTACAGTAAAAATCTAAACCCATAAATATGTATCTTGTAAATGATACAGAATTTGATTTGTCATTTTTTATACCATACTGATAGAAATAATTTACAGATCCATTCTGGAGTTCTAGACCATTTGTGTTAGTTATATATAAAGTGCTGAAAAGTTGAAAAAAATTATTCTCTACTTGGAGGAATAATTGGATGTGGCAAGAGAAACCTGACAGTATTCTAAAATAGTCTGTGTTTTAGAAAAAAGGGGTCATTATTGGCACAAGTTTACCAATTAATTGAGGTACAGAGGAAATCTGGAAGCTGGCCAAATACATTGCCTTTCAAACACTTGTTATTTCTTTCAGGAAGAGGCTTCTTTAGTTTAGAATGCATTTTACCTCTACTTTATCTATTTCCTTCCTTTATCTTGTCAATAGCCAAAAAAGATGTTTGCGAAGAGAGATTATTTTTCCAACAGTTATTGTTAATGGAAACTTAAATAATTATTTTTAGCATTTTTCACGTTCACTGTTATGATTAATTCAATGGCTGATAATTCAATTCATACACATTACCTATTCTTCCCTCATGTTCAAAAGCAATTCCTTGTAAGTGCGTAAAATTGACTTTTTCCATTGAACAAACTGACATTTGGTATGTCTTGACAGACCAAAGGCAGACCAATGGTCAAGGTGGAGTAATCAGGAGTGCCAGGAGAATTTAGTATTTTTTTATGTCTCCCTCACATTTTTTGAATTACTACAAAACCAAGTAAAAATCACATGGGGCAGATCAGCCACTGCAAACCAAGAAGCATCTGCATTTGGGCAGTGGCATCCTGTCTATTGGGCAGGCTTGATAGTTATGGATATGCCTGAACTATCACCAAAGACTTTTGCCACTGCGTGTTTTTCTACCTCCTATAAATTCAGAGCATTTAATTTTATCTCTATGAAACTGTCTCTTTTTTCAAACCATCTTCTCTGCTTATTTCAAAGCATCTCAGGAAGATGGGATTGAAGGGTTGGGGTTGTTAAAAGGATGTAGAATACATACCTAGTACAAGATAAGCATTTGTTGTGATTGAAGGTTTGGGGTTGTTAAAAGGATGTAGAATACATACCTACTACAAGATAAGCATTTGTTGTATTTATAGTTTAATCTGTCAGTTCCTGAAATTCTAAATTAGAATCATTTTATCACTTTATCACAATTTCCTACAAGAAAAAAAATCAGAATTCTTTCTCTGAGATGTTTTGTCTCCTATAGAGGCTGCATATATCAAAAAAAGTCTAGAGTTTTTTACTGGTTTTTTTGGTCATTAGGTTTTTTGGTTGGTCGGTTGGTTTTGTTTGAGTTTTGTTGGTTTTTTTTTCCCTCCTATCAGTCTAATCCTATTTCCATTCCTCTTGTGTGAAGCAGCTCTGCAAGTCTCAGGCTCAAAATGCAAGCCCTAACAATTCTGTCTTGAGGTACTTGAATACAAGCAAATAGAAGATAGGCCCATAAGTTAAGGAGTCTGTAGAAAGAAACATAACTAGGATTGTGCATATGTGGGTCAGCAAGTATGTTTGACTTGCATGTAGAATATTAGAATATGAAGATAAAATGTGTATTTACAACCAGAAGAAACTGGATTTCTGAGATCACAGAGTCACAGAATCACGGAATGGTAGGGGTTGAAAGGGACCTTCGGAGATCATCTAGTCCAACCCCCTGCCAGAGCCAGATCACCTAGAGCAGGTTGCACAGAAACGCGTCCAGGCGGGTTCTGAGTATCTCCAGAGACGGAGACTCCACCACCTCTCTGGGCAGCCTGTTCCAGTGCTCTGTCACCCTCAAAGTAAAGAAGTTCCTCCTCACGTTGAGATGGAATTTCCTGTGTTCAAGTTTGTGCCTGTTGCCCCTTGTCACTGGGCACCACTGAAAAGAGCCTGGTCCCATCCTCCTGACACCCACGCTTTAGATATTGATAAGCGTTGATGAGATCCTCTCTCAGTCTTCTTCAGGCTAAATGAGAAGAGTAATGGACTCAAGACTGTGTCCTGGGCTTTCTCAATGACATGTAATTAGATATTTAGTCGAGAATGTTTCACCAAACTTTGGCTCACTACTGGTCATACACACAAACCCACCATTTTCTAACACCCTATGACAACTTCAAGACCTATTGCAAAAGATAAAAATTATAATGCGCTACATGAGGACAAAGTGCTTCTTATCCATGCAGCTAAAATCTTTCCATGGTGAAAGATAAGCTTGTAGCTCAAATGTTGATACATTTCCCAACAGTCTCCATTAAGATATATGTATTTTTAAGTGACAACTTGAAAGTCGAAAGACACATTCATACTAACAGCTGCTATAAAAAGGCAACTCTTTGATAAGAATGTATAGTCCTAAATATGCCCAGATATAATGTTACATGCCCAGAAAAAGTTATTGTTTTTCTACTTTCTTACTGTTCAAATAAAGGCTTGCATACATACTGCAACTCTGTAAAGGAGATCTTTTGCTTTTGCCTGAGCAGAGCCTAATGGCAGCTGAATTCTCAACTTAACTATTCCCCTCCTGCCCCCGTCCCTCACCCCACCAACCCCTGCTTCTACCTATCCCTTTCAAGAGAGATGGATTGGTTAGAAAAAATGCAAATGAAAAGGGTTTGAAAATTGTTTTGTGTGCTTCTTGTATTCACAAGCCTTTTAGGCTGTCATAGAGCTGAAGATTACATGAAACAGCAATCATTAGTGTTGCATATTCTGAGGCATGGTACAAGGAAAGGATACATATACAGTTTTATACATCATTAGCAGCTTGCTGTAGGAGTTCTAGAAAGACTGCACTATGCTCAGAAAAAAGTAATACATTCTTTCAGTAGAAACACACATTTTGAAAAGAGAAATCTAATTCCATGTCCAATTGTGCAAAGTGTCTAGTCTTACTGCATAGATCAGAAATTATCATCTAGCTGTTAAGGGAACAGAGAAGTACAGAAGCAAGTACTTTGTGGAAATGTCTTTGTAGAAAAGAACTAGATAGCTGGGCTTTATTCCTTATTCAAAAATAGAATTCCATTGCTTAGACCTGCGATATGAATGGGAGTGAAAACCTTTATGTGTCATTCCAAGCTTTGCCTCTGAAGCATGACATAGTCTTGAGCAACTTTCTTCAGTAAAAAGAGGTTCCAGGTCAAAAATTTAATACAAGTATGTAAATAACTTATTAACAGTTTAAGATTATATTGTAAATATCAGACATTTTAGTGACATAGCATTTTTTCCAAAAGCACTGGACACTGGCAAATTTTGACTTTAACTTCTCCGTGGTTATCTTTTCTTTTTCCTGTTTAAAGCTAGGATGATAGAATTTGCCCTTCTGTCTCAAAGAACAATGTGGGCCTTAATGAAATGCAGATTTTGTCATACTGTGAAAAAGTAGTGTTAGGTATGATCAAAGAATTTAACTGCAGCACAGTATCATCAGACATGTCTAATGTCTGCACTAAGCTAGTAATGAACTATAAGACTGACAAAATCCAATCCAGGTGAACGGTCATTTAATTCCAGCATCATTAGTTATATTTCTAGCAAGAACCATATAAAAACCTCACACCACTAGGAAATCTACCAGAAATTCATGGTACTTACATGTCATAGCAGAGAAAGAGTGACACTTGTAATCTCATTAGTGAGTAGTCTCAATAGTAAGTGGGAATCCAGATTCTTCCTGTTTGTTTCTCATGGGTAATGTAAGATATTGGGTACAGTATCTTCTGCTCATTTCGCTCTAGTCCCTCAGTTCTTCTTATCTCCAACCTGTGCTTTTCCCAATCTTCTCTTAATTCTGCTCTTTTCTGCTTTGTAAAGCAGTGCCTATTTTTCTTGCTTAATCTCGTTTTCCAAATTCCACACTGCAGCCCACAGTACTCAAATATTACTGACTCTTCGAACCCTTTCTTATCCCAGGATCCTAGTGTCCATCTTGGCTTATTAACCTATTTACTGTTTTTATTACTCCAGATATTTCTTCCAGTTTGCTTGTCTAGACATTTAATTCCTGTGTTTGCTTGCAACACCTCATCCTCATTCTGTGTTCCAGAAAACTGTGTCATTTGTATCTGCTGCTTCCCTGCTCAGTTACACAGTGCTGACCTAACCCAGTCTTTTAGCCCTGCTAGTTTGAACCTTTTTTATATTTCTGCAGTTGGGTTTCCCTTGCCTCTTCCAATTTTAAAAGATACTTTCTATAATTTTTTATCTCACTAACACGCCTCCCGACTGCTCTGCATACAAAGAATATGTCAGGCAGAAGAGTGACTGGGAGACAGGATTTCTACTCATGTTTTCAGTGTGGGACTGAACTTATTCCAGGTCAAAATGGAGCCAACACTGCAGCTTTGCTTGGTCTTTTGCAGGTCTGAATTGCTTTGAGGAGATCTTATGTGCATAGTCTGGCCATCTGCAGAAGCTAGGAGAGGAGGACCATTCCCAAAGTGCGCAAAACTATCAGAAATTGTATTTTCTGATGAATTAGGCAAACAAGAAACAAATAACTTGGAAGAATGTTAAGATTACACATATACAGTAAAAGGTATTTCAATAAATAAAAATTAGTCAAACTTCCTATCTTGCTAAGAAATTTTAGAGCTCCAAAAAGAGTATTTAAAACTTCTCGGAGAGAATATCACTGGAATTTATTTTTTGAGGAACAAATCTGTGCCTCTCTCACTAGTCTTATCGTCAGAAAGGGTTAAAATAATGCCTACAATTTGACAGAACATTGTTTTGTGGGAGAAGAAACTAACTGCAAAGTTTTTCGTTAAACTAATTATTGCAAAAGGTGTTGGAAACATTTAATTAGAAACAATGTGTTAAAGATCTTACAGCTTAACAGAGAAGATAGAGCATGTATAGCAAACACTTATAGTATATATTGCTGTATCTCCAAATATTGTATAAATACAACAAAGTTTTCCTTTCCCACCCTTTCCACACCCTGCCTTAGGTAGAAAGTGGAATTTAGTTAGGAGGAGAGAAATTAAATGGCTGTAAAAGTGACAGGAGTGAGGACAATGAAAAGAAGGGGTGAGGGAATCTGAGTCTGAGAGGAAAAGAGGATTTAAAACATGTAAGGTAAATTATGGGATTAATATGAAAACGTTGGAGAGAAATATTTAAAAATATTGAGATATGTTACCAGTTTTTCAATGGCAGAGCAGAAATAGCTGTGGGACAATCTTGCCCGCTCTTCTTTTTAACTTTTTTCTCCCCTCCCCATCAGCTCTGTTAGATTTTTGCTTAAGGGCAGCTCGAAGTCTTCTTTTAATGGCCTCCAAGCCTCAGGACTGGCATTGCACAGGAAAGCCCTATGTGACCTTTTCTGTAGCTGTTCTAGTTTCACATAAACTGTTGCCTGGGGAACATCTACAGCAAGTTGCATGGGTGTGCATTTGTGCGTGTGTATATATACCTGACTGTCCTTACATGGGTCTAATCTCCTGGACAGTTTTACTTAGTTTTAAGGGATTGTACTGTCTGGGTGCAGCCAAGGCATGAGGCTTAATAGCAAACTAGAAACCTGTACAGATTAGCTGAAAAACCTAATAGATTTGTATGGTCTTGGTTCCATTTCAAGAACAGCTGAATCAATTTCTGAATATGGAACGTAGTTATAACTATTTTGGTATAAAATATAATCTCAGTATTTCTCAGCGGAAGATAGGGATCACTACTAATCAGACAAGAAATCGTTTGCCAATAAAATTGTTTAATCTCTTTATAATAAAGGGAATTGTATGTAACTTGGTTCAATGAGGTCATTAATTCAGTTGAACTGAGCAGAATTCCCTTAGTACCCATAAACCTGCATTTCAGAAGGACAGCTAAAAGTTTGGTTATTTATCTGTATAACCGTACATACCTGACCACCATGCATGACAGAATAATGGATAATTTCACCAGTTTCAGTGAACTGTAAAAGAGTTATGTAGAAATTCTACAAGGATACTGTTTTCCTTTGCAAATTTTTCTCAAAATCCACTTCTACCGCAATACCAAGAAAGTAATGGGCAATTTTGATAGCTAGTTCAAGCTATGGCTTATTGAATATATATCAGCACATAGTCAATGCATTTACAAAGAAGCTTACATTAATGTCGGACTGGTGAGAGAAAAGGAGTAGGATATGTACAGTTCAATGAATGCTAATATGGTTCCAGAAAAAGAGTGGCTGGAAATGTAGAGTGAAACACACTATGTAAAAAAGAGGGGGAAGGAGCATTTGAGTTTTTTCCATGATGGGCAATGCACATTTCTGGTTATTGAGATTAGAGGAAGTAGGAAATGTCAGAAGGGATGTTGCTGAATTTACTGAAGGTGAAGAAATAGAATGGATTAACGTATACATGAAGTGTTGTCATTCATATGCAATTACAAATCCTTCATTCTGGTATCTTATATAGAGTTGTGTGAAAAGTTTTTACCAGAAACACTTTACAAGAACCTGAATAAACCACATTTTCCTGGACCAGGAATTTGAGTGTTTTGGTTTTTTTAAACTGTTTTTAGCCTTAGTAAATAATATTTTTCCTAGACCAGGTCAATAGAGGGGTTTTACTTTCTGCTTCACTTGAGACACATTTCCTTTTAACATGCTTGGTTTTGGTTTTGTCATTTTTTAATCCTAGGGTTTATGTCTGGTTTAGAGGCATGAAATAAATGTTTTGAAACAGGGAGATAAAGCCAGTACAATAATCTACCCATTCCTAAGCCACAAATATCTTCACTGAAAAGTCAAACTTACATAAAGAAAAAGGATTCCTATCTCAATTTCAGCAGAAATAATAATGAAAAGTAATGCAGAAGTTTGTTTTGTATGCAAGCTATGCAATTTTAATTTTAAACTGGAGGAGGTTAGTGGAAAGTGTATTTCTAAAATACCCTCTGAATAAAATGTATGATGAGAACTTTAATGTTTATCCAAAAATATTTGAAGAGTCAGAACAGGGGAGGAGATGAGCTGAACAACCTTGTCAGTTAAAAGCCAAAATTCTATAACAACAGCAAAACTATACTCAAAGACTTTTTGATTCTTGCTGACAACATTTGGCTGTCATTCAAGTTCTGGAATGACAGCCTTTAAAACTGTGCTTTAGCACTTTCCCTTTCTATTCAGGACAGCAGAACTCTATAAATGACCGAGTGAATGAAAATAATGACAACGTATGCTAAAAGGGATCATTTTAAATACATTTATAATGCTTGCCTACAGATTATATTACAGATTAGATTACAGATTAGAATACTGGATAAAAGTTTGGCATTAACTTTTAGGATGTTTCATTTGCTGTACAAGAGCTTGCTGTCTCTTTGTAGTAGTGTTACTAGCCATCTGGCTTCTCTCAATTTCCTTTGGGAAAAAAACCCAAGATTAGTAAATGTTATTAAAACCTTACGTAATATTATGCTTCAGCTCTCTGTTTGTATTTTTCTCTTCAAATCCTAAAACCTTACAAGAAAAACAGAAACAAACTTCTCTTGCAATAGTGTAAGAAAGGTCTGAATTTTGGAAAATAAATTGGACCTCCATAGGTGCATGCTCCTTTTAAGGCATATATAGACAGATTAATTCACCACTCCCCCTTTGGATGTCTCACTTCTCCTGCTAGAGGTGAGGCCAAAGAGCTTCTGGGATTTGGCAAGTTGGGTTGACTTTGGGACGCAGTGGGCACAGATAGCAACAGTTCACAGAGCTGTTAACAGATCCAGCATCCTGCTTTCCTTTATCTACATTTTGTTTCATTCCTGCATTGAATAATCAGTGACCCAGTAATCATTACCTTCATGCAAAAAGGGATGTATATTTGAGGTTAATTTGTGTCTGCAGCTGGAACAATATAATTCTTCTCTTTAGCATGTAACATTTGTTTATATATATGTATTTTGTTAAAACCAAACTCATGACAGTTTGCCTTTCCTGCTCACAGCTGGAAAGATAAACACCAGTGAAAGAAAAAAAATCCAAAGAAAGCAACAAAAATGAAGTACAGAGGCATTTACTACCTTATTTCTTTATTCTTAGATAATGAATGTTTTCTTGCAGCTCATTATTATTGGCTGTGGCCGTTCCTAGAATGGACAACATTTTCATTTATAGCAGAAGAGAAATTCTGAAGTTTGCTGCCTTGATTGAATATAATATAATTGAACTGACATTGCCAATCATTGAAAAATTACTCTGAGAGTAAAGATACTGGTGTCAGTATCTGCTTAGAAAGAATATCAAAATATAAGAGAAGTGTTGTAAGTTATAACATTAACAGATTCTTTTTTCTTATCTCTTTTTTTCCTTTTTGGTGGCCAATGGCTATGGTATAACACCTGTTCATTCTTTGCTGTCCAGTGCAGAGATGGTGACCCTAAATGATGTGGGAAGGTCTGAATATGAAGAGGCAAGGAATCTGAAGGGAAGATCTGCTATCCTTTAACTGTTCTTCTGCATCTATGCACCTATTTAACTCCCCATATTATAAGTACAGAAAATATCTAGAAAAGAGAAATAGCAATATTATAAATGGCCTCTCACCCACTTTACAGGATTTTCCTTAACCGACTGGTTCAAGTTTAAATTTCTCCGTGGGTAAACAGGTAATGTTGCATTGTAAGTAAAAATCTACTAACTACTAATTGAAATGTTGCAGTTATTGAAGATGAAGCAGAAATATGAAGAAGAGATAATAAAGAAAAGAAGTGTTAATAGGTGATGACAGAGGCCGTAGCAGTAAAAGGAGTAGACTACACAAACCCAGAGGATCTCTTAGTTGGTTATTCTGTATGTGCTAGCTGTAGTTATGTGTCTTGCCTTAGAGAAAAAGCTGAAGATCCAGGTCCACTGTATATTGGCACACAGGAGCAGTATAATTTGAGGAGAGAAAGTACCATCTAGAAGGATGTGATTTACGTTAGGAGCTTCAAAATGAATAGTGTGTGGCTTGCAGCTTCAGGTTGGGGTTGTCTTTCTCATATATATCTTTGAATATAAGTATTCGTGTTAATTGACATGCCTTTTGTACAAAAATGGGTGTTGATATTCCTAGATTGTCAGAATAAATTCTGTCAAATGCTTCCTCAGCCTCAGGGCTCAGTAAGCAGAGGTCAGGAAGTCTGCCAGTAGCCTGAGTGGTGAATTGTGAATCTAATGAAAGTGTTCTGATGAATAATTACTCTGTAAGTCTTTTCCCAACAACACACAACAGCACAAAAGAAGAAAACAACAACAAAGAAAAATATTTGACAAACGGGCGTTCCAGCTGAGAACTGATGATTACAGGTCACAAGCTGTGCTCTGCAGTATGAATGGGTGATGTTATTGTGCAACTGAAGTATCATTTTTTACACTATAATACAGCTCAAAACTTCCCATTTTCTCAAAAAAAGCCAAGCAACCCCCCACAAAAAAAATTCCCCCCAGCCCCCTCAAACCACGTAGAGCAACAGTTTTTCTCTTTGCACTTCTGTAGTGTTGGTATATTCAAGGAAGAAAAAGCTGATTTCAAAACAAAATTGAATCCTGTATTTTTGCAATGAAGATTTGTTTTTTCTGCTTTAGTATCATATTCTATATCAGGATTTTCTCGTTTCCAGAAATGGACAACAGTATATTTGTATTACTTTCTGGCAAAACAGGAAAGAAGGAACAAGGAAATGTAGTAATATATGAACGACTTACATTTGCATTATGTTTGAAGGTAAACCTGGAAGGTAAGGTCTGTAAAATGCTGCAGTTCCTATCAGCCTTGTAAGTCAGGAAGCTAGTCACCAGAATAGGAAAATGCCTTAGAAAAGAGGAAGGGGAGAGCAGATCTTCAGAGAATATGCACCAGTTCACTGAGATCACACTGATTCACTATGATCTGTAGTCACAGAGCAGTGGTGAGATGAACTTCACGGGGTGCACCCACAGCAGCCTAGTGATGCTCACCGAATCCTTCACACCTCTCACACAACACTAGTTATCATTCATTGGTGTAGTTTTCTGGGGAGATTAGTTTAGATGGGAAGAGGGGGTGACTAAAAATATGTTCTAATGGATTTTTAAACCTCAGATGTTTAGAAATTATTTTGCTTTTAGTAGGAAAAAATATTTTAGAAAGGGTAGTTTGTGGGGGAGTGAGAAAGAGTTTTGTATTATTCTTTTCATTTCACAAGCAACAAATTAATGGCTGCACCATACCTGATTGCTGGAGCTTTTACACAAAGTGATTGCAGTGCAAATTCGGCTGCCTAGAATAAAGGTAAGATGTATTAATAATGCATCAGGTTCGTAGAGAATAGTTTTAGAGGGATTGAAATGGAGACGTGGTGGTTCTGAAGTTAATGCTTGCTGTGGGAAATTGTTTTATCTCAGTTGGCTGACCCAGGTTACAGATATAGCAGTTCAGCACTTTACATCTGCAGCTGCTTCCCAAGAAGAATCACTAAAATGGCAGAACTAAATTTTAGAGTGTTCTTTCAAGTGGTGTTTGTTTATGTCAGCTCTAAAGTTTAGCAAATAGATTTTGTGGCCATAACAAACAAAACAATTTTCAGTGAGGTCTTTCAGCCTGCTATGGTATTTGTAGTAGGCCATCTGAATCCTGCTGATAAACTAAATAAGGATTTCTGAGTTGTAAAACAGATCCAGTTAAACCTTTTTGTGATGATGGATGCCTATAGCTTGAGACCAGGTTTAGCACCTTGCTAAAGTTAATAGGCTGCAAGGTTTTGTTTCATAGTGTAAATAAGTCTACTAAGTAATGAGAAGATTGTATCTGTATAAGGAAGTTAACAGAAGGTAAGTTGCAAGACAATACAGTAAAAAAATCCTACTTTCTATTGTGGAGGGAAATCCATTAAAAGCATTGATCTGTATGAAACATGCAAAACTTTTTTATTTTTCTTCCAGTTATTATATAAGACATCATGTTGAAAAGCTATATCTAAGCTTGGGGGAAAAGAAATCACAGTTTTCCAGGCATTGTCTGTTCTAGTTGTTTCTAATGTCCTCAACTGACTGGTTTTTCCTGTACTTCGAAGTGAGAAAAAGAATTATCTTTTGGTATGCTTTTTCTGCAGATGTTTGCAGCAAGAAAGCATCTGATGCATGATAAATTTGCTAGACAACAAGACTTCTTGTCCAAAGACACCTTTTTACAAAGTTAGGAGCTGCATTAATTTGTCTTTTAGAAAGACATGGTGCCATGAAAATAATTTATATTCAATATTTTACTTCAGTATCGCTCATCTGTTAGGGACCTGAGAGTGGGAAGGATGATGCAAAATCTTCAAAGTATTTTAAATATGATTGATTCTTCATAGTGTAGTTCTAGTATAATTTACCTCTACAACAATGGAAATTTAGCTATGATATCGATTATTTTTTAAAATTTTATTTTTTTAATAAGAGCTGCTAACTAGCTTTGTATGTTTTACATACAAAGCAAAATATTTATTCTTTCACGGAGTTTGAGTTGAAGGAATATGTTGATATCATAACAGAATGTCCCTTGTTCCACATTTGATCCAACAGTGTAAACTAAGGGTGCAGTGCACTTTCCTGTAGTTGTATTTCTGAATTTATGATTAGAAACAAATAAAAAAATCCATGGATTTACTGACATAAACTTCTAAAAGAGCAGAGGAAGAATACATTATTCTGTAGGTTGGTCGTGATTGGTCCCCAAATGAAAATGTTGCTAATGAAATTTGGCTTAGAACTATCATCGGAAGAAATTTGTTTTTCTTTTTCATCTCTAAATAAAAATGTTATAGAGAAGTCAAGTCTCTGAAAGGTTCAAGGTGGAGCAAAAATTGACTTCAGGTGCTTTTTGACAGTATTTTACAACAGCCTTATCTGAAACAGCTCAACAGAACTGGACTGCTGCAACTGTGTGTGTCCACGTACGTGCACATGAGTATCTATGTGTATATTACTGAATTAGACTGCTGCTATGGGAGTGTTTATAAGTCTGATAGAGCAGACCTCTTTCAGAATTTACAGCAAGGCTTGACTAAACTGATTTGTTAGCGCATTTCATGCAAGCAAATAGGTCTCACACATTATTAACCATTATCCCTATATATGCACTACATACAAAAATCTGTCAGTCTTTAGCAATCACACTATAAATCAGTTGTGACTATTCAGAGCTGATGCTGTGCAATTAGTGCAGAAGGCTGTGACATTGGATCATCCTTAGTCTCCATGATCAAGTTGATCAGGCTTCAGAGCTCTTTGATAAGACAAAAAGAGAAGTGCACTCTCTTCTTTCTTCTACAACTTTCTTTGGTCATTGTCAGTGTTTTATGCTGCCTTTTCCTTTTAAAAGTGATATCTCCATTGTTCCTACTGCTGCTTTTCTTGTTCTTGGTCCTGCTCCTCAGCCTCCTTGCATGTCTGGCAGGATGTCCAAGCTATTTGCAGTCCCTTGTACTTCCCTTGTTCTTTATCTTGCGGTCCTGTCACTTGCTTGTGCTTAGGTGGTCATATTGCTCCCATGCTTGTGTAAAATCATTATATGTTGTGTTTGGCCGTGCTATCGCAGTGCTACAAAGAACATTAGTTCACTGTTTTAGTATTCCCGTGTTTGTGTTCAAGGTGATGTAATATTGTTTGTACCTTGATTTGTGCACTTAGAATTTAGAGACATTAGAGGCCTTTGCTCCTGGAGTGGGGTGAACGCTTTTCATTTGGGATCTCTGTAAAAGGCAGGCTGAGAAGGTGATATCTTGAAAACATAGTTTTGGTGATGGTGACCTGCTACTCCTAAAATCCTAGATGTTAGTGTGCAACCGGGATTCAGCTATTCCAGGACCAGAAACTTTCTTGAGGAGAGGAATTCATGCATGTTTTATTTTGAGGTTTTTGCTTTGTTTTTAAAGTTAATCTCTGCATAGCAACCACATAGCAACCACTAGAAATAAAATTCACTCTATCTCAGTTGAAACCAGGACATGAACCTACGATGTAATGTTTAAAAGTTATAAGCATCTTGCTGGAGATCGCAAGTTTTGGACCAGACATGTAAAAAATTAAAAAGTGTTCATATGGGAGAAAGGGAGTTAGTCCAGTAGCGGCAATCTGCTAGATGTTAACATTTTAATGCTACATTTTCACTGTGATCTAAAAAAAACCCCACCCACCTCCCCCCCCAAAAAAACCCCAAAGCCTGCAACCTGAAAAAAATGTGTTTTTTCAATCACTGTAAAGTACATTTAGTTTTGATCAGTTACAAGCTAACCTACCTTCTCTTTGGTCTCCCCGCTTTGGCACACATTTTGGCAAGTATTTTTCAAAAATCTTGACCTTATTTGTTCTGGAAAAAAACATTCTCTCAAGCAGGCTTTGGCCAGTAAATCAACCGTAGTGCTAATCAGTACAAGTAATCAACCTCTTAGGCAAGCTCCGTCTGTTTCAATACTAGCAATAAAGTATTTATTTGTCTTAGAAATATCTCGTTAAAAAAAGCAATTAAAAGGACATTGGTGCAATTATTTCCTTGCATTTTGGTTTGGAAACATTTAAATTCAAAATCAGGACAAAGTTAGAATGCCTTTGAATGTGCATTTTTGAATAAAACCAAACTAATGACGATACAAGAGGTATGAAATGGTGGCCAGCTGCTCAGTAGGCTCCATTCCTTTTACAATGTCTAATGTTTACTAAGTATACTGAAAATATATTCCTAAGGCATTGAGGAGTAATTAATTCTTACTGATGCCTTTTAAGAGATATTTCAGTATTATTAAATTAGAAAATTTGTGACACTGTTGTTCCTTAATTCCTTTAACTCTGATTTGCATTGCAAAATCTTATAGCTAAAAAGCAATTATTTAATCTTTCTCCAAATAGAAGCCATTTTATAATTTTCTCATCCTTTGCATTTTTTTGGTGCCTCCTTTTACCTGTAAACCGTGGGAGATCAACACTAGCAGCAGCAGCAGTAGTTGCTGGTGCTGACAGGAGTGCAAGGCTTGCAAGGTACCTGGGTGTGTGTCTAAAGGGGTTTCTGGGCCTGACACCCTTGGGCTCTATTGGGGAAGATGCAGCAAAGATGACCAGCTGCAGGAGGACACCAGGATGCTGAGGGACTGTGGCTTCACCAGCCAGACTGCATGCCTCTAGGACCACAGATCAGTCATGATTCCCCTACAAAGAGCTCAAGCCCAGCAGAAAATTATGTCCTCTGCAACCCCTGTGGTATTAGCACCCGCTGGGAATGATGCAGCTACCAAAACAGAGCTCCCAAGGCAACATGCAGCCTTCCAGGTCTCCGGCTGCAAGGTGTGCCCAAGGTTTCAGCTGGTGTCTGAGGGCAGTAGTGAGAATGCCTGTTGAAGGTACACCCGGGTAGAAGAACTGCTCAGACATAACTGAGACTTGGTGGGAAAATTCTTCTGACTGGAATGCCATGATTAGTTATGCTATTGTGATATGAATGCTATGGGTGGTTATTGGCTCTTCAGGAGAGACAGGCAGGGCAGGTGAGGCAGAGGGGTAGCACTGTGTGCAAAGGAAGGGTTGTACTGTACAGTGCCTGCAGCTGGAGATGACATGGTTCAGAGCCACTGGGTAAGGAGTAGGGGAAAAGCTCATAAAACGGATAGTATTGCTGCAGTCTATTATAGATGACCCAACCAGGATGGTGACATTGATGTATTAGTCTGTAAGGAATTTAAGGGAAGTCTCTAGATCAGTTGCCCTTGTCCTTATAGGCAACTTCAGCTCCCCAGATGTCCACTGGAACTATCATGCAGCAGGCACAAACAGGTCCAGAGAATTCCTGAAGCACATTGAAGGTAACTTTTAATACAGGTACTAAGGGACCTGACTAGGAAAGGTGGCCTCCTAGATCTGTTGTCTCTAAATAGGGATAGTCTCATGGGTGATGTAGTGATTGATGGTTGTCTTGGCCACAGTGATCATGAAATGGTTGAATTCAAAGTCTTTGGCAATATGAGAAAAACTGTCAGCAGTCCTATTACCCTGGATTTCAGAAGAGCAGACTTTTGGCTGCTCAAGGAACTAATAAGTATGGTCCCCTGGGAATTTGCTTTTGAGGGTATTGGTGTCCTTAACAGCTGGTCACTTTTTAAGAGCTGTCTTTTAAGAGCACATGATCAGGCAATTCCAAGGTGTCAGAGGTCAAGCAAGTGGGGCAGAAGGCCAGCTTGGCTGAACAGGGATCTCCTTCTGGAACTTAGGAGCAAAAAGAAAGCGTATGGACTTTGGAAGCAAGATCAGGCTACACGGGAGGACTACAGAGATGCTAGTCACCACTGTAGGGACAAAATTCATATGGCCAAAGCTCAATTGGAGTTGAAGCTGCCCGGTACTGTGGTGGATAACAAAACAGACTTTTTCAAGACTGTTAACAGCAAAAGGAAGACTAAAGAAAACATTGGTCTGTTACTTGCTGAGGTTAGTCACAAATAGGGATGAAGATAAAGGAGAGATATTTTATGCCATCTTTGCCTCTGTCTTTAACCACAATGATGGGCCGTGGGACCCCCAGAGCCATGGGTCGGAGGACTGCAACTGGGGGAGTGATAAGCTCCCAGTTGACTTTGAACTTGTATGGGATTTGCTGCTGCAACTGAATGCACATATGTCTATGGAGACCAATGGGATTCATCCTAGGGTCCTGAAAGCGTTGGCCAATGTTATCGTGAGACTTCTCTCAGTTATTTATCAAAGGTCTTGGGAATCTGGAGAGGTCCTAGTCAACTGGAAGCTGGCAAATGTTATTCCAATTTTCAAGAAGAGCAAGCAAGAAGACGTGGGTAATTGTAGGCCTGTCAGTCTCACTTCACTGCCCAGTAAAATTATGGAGCAGATTATTCCAAGAGTTATTGAAAAACACTTGAAAGACAATGCAGTCATCGGTTATAGCCAGTGTGGGTTCATGAAGGGAAAGTCATGCATTACTAACATTATCCTTCTTTAACAAGGTTAGTGGACAAAGGGCAATGGATGTGGGGTTTTTGTTTGTTTTAGCAAAGCTTTTGATACTGCTTCTCAGAGTATCCTTCTGGACAAAATGTCCAGCATACAGCTAGACTTGTATACAATATGATGGGTGAAAAATTGGCTGAAAGATTGGGCTCAAGCAGTTGTAATAAATGGACTAACATCTGGCTGGCAGCCAGGCACTACTGGTGTTCCCCAAGGGTGCAATTTTAGTGCCAGTTCTCTTCAGTGTTTTTATCAATGACCTGGAGCTGAGTGTACACTAAGTAAGTTTGCCAACAGTACTAAATTAGAAGGAGCTTTTGATTCACATCAACAGTTTGAAATTTAAGAAGGACAAATGCCAGATTCTACACCTGGGAGGTGTAATCCTGGATGTACATACAGAGCTGGGAGTGCAGCCCTGCATAAAGGTGTCTGGGGGTTTTCGTTGATGGTAAGCTCAATGTGAGTCAACTATGTGCCCTGGAGGCCAAATGAGACAAGCCTATCCTGGGGTGCATTAGCCACAGTATACCTAACCAGTCAAAAGAAGTGATTGTCCCAGTATACTCAGCATTGGTGCTGCATCATCTTGAGTACTGGGTGCAATTTTGGGCTCCACAATATAAGTAGGATAAAAAAATATTAGGATGTGTGTAAAGGAGATTAACAGAGGTGGTGAAAGGACTAGAGAGTATGAATTATGAGGAGCTGCTGAGGATACTAGGTTTGTTCAGCTGAGACTGAGGCACGACCCCATTGCTGTCTACAACATCCCCTGAGGGTGAATGAAGAAGGAGGTGCTGATCTCTTCTCTCTGGTCTCCCATGACAGGATATGAGGGAATATCTTAAAGTTGCATCAGGGGAAGTTCAGATTGGATATTAGGAAAAGGTTCTTTACTGACAGGGTAGTAAAGCACTGGGAAGCAGTTATGGTCCCAAGCCTGTCTGTGTTCAAGAAGTGTTTGGACGATGCTCTTAGATATATGGATTACCTTTTAGGTTTCCCTGTGTGGGGTCAGGAGTTGGACTCAATGATCCTTGTGGGTTCCGTCCAACTCAGGACGTTCTATGATCCTGTGATTCTCTGATATATCATTTTGGGTGGGCAGGAGGAGGAATGAGACCTCTGTACAGTTAGATGTGTAGAAATAACTATAAAATATACTATTGTGAACACTACCTTAGTTCTCATATTGTAATAGAAAACTATTCAATTAGTTCCCTTCTCTAGGACTGAGAATATGTCCTGAATTGATATTTGCCTTTTGGACTACCTTGGAGCAGACAGACAGTATTTTCAGAGAACTAATCACAGCGATTCTGGTGTCATTTTACTGATCTACAATTGTTAATTTAAACCCCATCTTAGTGTTCGCATGGTCAGGATTATATAGGTAGACATTTCATCTACTATTCTATCATTTATTCAGTACAAAAAATGAAAACCTTCTGCAGTTCTTCAGTCAGCTTTCATTACCATTATTATTATTTACTGTAAACTACTATGTGCTTTTCCAGGCCACTCCATTCTGTGGTTTACTAATACTCTAAACAAAACAAATTCTTCTGTAGATCTCTGAGGGACTCCACTGGATTTGATAAGATAAAAATGATTGTACTATGTCAGAATAAATGTCTACCCAAGTGACTGTGTCTTGTCTCCGGTGGTGGTCAGAAATCGATTGTCAGGAAAAAGTAGAAGAATATAGCAAGTGTACCCTTCCAGCTTCCTCAGTTTGAGCATTTAAACTTTTCTTTTTCTGCTATATCTTTTATAAGAGACCGGTTCCTCTAATCTTTCAGTGATCTACAGGCAAATTCCCAGCCGTTTCCCACATGTGAGCACCAAAATAAGCTGATATTCTACTTTCTTGTCAGCATTTTTTACTGTTACTTTTCAGTCAATATTTTTCCACGTTTAATTTCAGTGGAGGAAGGGATAGAAATGAAAAGATCTCTATCACAATACAAGTGTGTTATCTTTTTTCCAGCTCAGGGAAGCAATCCTAATTGTTTTAAACTTATTTTATATGTATTTAATCTTTGAATTCTTCCAATATTACACATAGTAATTCAAGAGAGTTATATTCTGTTTAAGTATTTCTTTTTAGAGACCCCTATATGCCTTGATGTCAGTCAAACTGTGGTCAGTCGCCAACGTGGCCCTCTGCTGCCTTCTCCACCCTGCTGATCCCTGGCAAAGAGACCAAAGGATTTCACACTTAGTATCCTCACTTTAACCCCCCCAACCTTCAAATAATGGCAAATAAACAAAACTTTAGATGGTTTTGGTCTTTTTGTCTGTGTAATTAAGATTTTTATTAATACATTATACCTATCAGTTTGATTACTGTGTATGATCATATCAAATAATTTATGATTATTTCTACCATTTTGACTTCTCCAGATAGGTTTGCATCCATCTTCCGTAAGGTGTAGTATTCATACTGTTGCCCAAATTCTCCCCTGCTTTCAGATGATTTCTCCAGTCTGGCAAGGAATGCTATTTACAGGTTAAGTATGCTGAAAGATTGTAGTGGAATCACTGTTTGGTATTATTAGACTTGGTAATACAGTCTCAAAATTATTTTCACTGTGAAATCATTACTTGCTTAATACTGATGAATACTATTTCAAAAAAGCAAAGAGTACAGCAGGTAGAAGGCTTCTGAGCAGCTGCATATTTTCAGTTGATTTATATTGCTCTTGTTCATAGAAAAGTTGCTAAATTTAAGAGCTATCTTAGCAATTATTATTATTATATAATCTTGTATGAGACCATGTCTAGTTTCACGTTAATGAAGCATATGTCTATCTCTGCTGAAATGTTTATATACTTCCACTTTATAGTTTACTGCAATATTATTAAGTAACGCATGACAAGCAATGAGTAATTGTTGTAATTCACCTTTACTGAATCTTTGTCTTTAGCTAAATTTTGACTGTAGCCAATTTAGTCTCCGTCTACTTCCTGCATTTGAAGCACTGATTTTATGACTCGGACTTTTACCTTATTATTGTATAGCCTTCTTCAGTATAGCTCAAAATTATCCAAATTCTTAATTATCACTAATTTTCCTCCAGAATTAAATAGTAACTGACCACATCCTTTTTTTTTTTTTTCGCGTCAGTAGGAAGAATTTTCTAAAATGGCCTCTTTCTAGACCTTAGTATTGTAAGCTTCACTTTGGCTTTTCTTAATGCAACTCCTGAGTAAATAAGTGGAAAGACCAGCAGAATAAAGAATGGCATGACCATTGCTGATCAAGGGGCAAAAAACGCTCAAACACACAGAATTATGGAAAACATTCAGAAAATAATAATATATTGGGTAGAAAATGGGTGAGGGTATCTTTTATCAGGGATGAAGCTGATTTAGTTCTTTGCATGTTCCCTAGTAATAACTTTGTTGAACTAAATGATACATAGCAAAAATCATAAAGTTGATCAAAGCAGGGAATCTGTACTGCAAGGTTTACTTAGTGAAAAGTGCTGCTTATAAATGACTTAGGAAGTACCATATTTAAAAATGACAATATGAAATATAAAAAGTAATTAAAATGCTCTAAAATAACAAGTCAGTTTACTTGAGATTCATCTAATCTTCATCAGAAGTCAATCATTGCCACTATCATGGTCTAAAAATCAACAAGAAATTAGAAGTAAAAAACACCAAAATTTATCTAACAATTGCATGAAAAGGGAAATGAAGGAAGCAAGTGTTCTATCATGGTTATAGAAAAAATTCTATAGATGAGATAAGCATCACAACACAGAAAGTAAATATAAGGTGAGAAAAGGCAAAACTGGAAACACTATTGAAAGGTCTGATCTGAAACTAAAAGGACCATTAAGGCAAGTTTACATCAGGAATAGAGTTCAGTACCCACTCTTGAGTTCCAAGATTCCACACATGTGGCTTACACTAATTAGTTGGGTGGAAGAAAAATCTTTTGAAATATAAACAATTTAATAGGGAGATTTGTCACAGTATTATGTATATATATTTCTCTTTAGAAATTTTTACCACTCAGCCATAGCTTGTCTTGACAATGAGACCAAGTGAAGCATTTGCTCTTTGTTTATTCCCATTCTTTGCAAATGATCAAGATTTATAAGTATGAAAACTTGTGGAAAATAAATTTCCAATTTTAAATTCAATACTTATTAATACTAGGTTTTAGGCCTGCAAATTCAAGTTAAATTGTTTCACAAAATTGCTGTGTAAAAGGAAGGAACTAGAGGAAGATTTTTCTGGTCTGCCAATCACAGCTAAGCGACAGAGCTCGGAGATCAAATACTCAGTATTTCAATCTAAGCAACAGAGACCAGAAATCACTGAATAACTTTCGATTGCAACTTGAAGAGATGCATCTGGTCATGAATATTCTTTAAACAGGAAAAGAGAATTTGAATTTGTAGAATAAATCACTGTGATTTTTCCACCTGCTTCTCTCTGCAAGCATGGTCTACCTCAGATACTTTTATGATCACTCTTTTTTGTGGTGACTTCTGAAATACAGATTCTAGCAAGTGTCACAGGATGAGTTATAAACTGTTTAAAGAGATTAAATTTCTATATTGACAAACCAGAATGTTGCCAGTAAGCTTTTGACCTGATTCAGCATTAGGGGATTTAGAAAAATTGTGTAAAACCCCTCAAATATTGCAGATGAAAAGTACCTGGTTTACAGTTGCAAAAGTTCATGGTTTATTGTTTGATGTAATTGTATTCTTTTCTTACGAAAACTTTTCCAGAGATGGTGAATTAATAGAAGAAATGGAATAAACATGAAATTCATTGCTATGAATATGCAGGTGAAACATAAAATATGCTCTCACCAGTTCCTTAAATTTAAGAGGTCGTTTTCACACTTGTAGGCCAATTTTGTTCCTATTGGCATAAATAGTTGCTCTACCACTAACTTAATCAGGAACAGAACTGGCCATTTCAAAATGTTCTATTATTAGAGAAGATCTTCAAAGTTTATCCAACATTTATGCAACTAGAAGAAGGTAAGTTCACAGTTAGTAACAAAATTCATAATTCAGCCATCAATATTTGTATTTAAGATTAGCTCAGAAACTGTGTTTATGATTTACATTTTCATACCCCGTAGACTTACTGTATAAATTAATCTTTTAATTTTTTGGTTTTCATACTCTACTCTTTTTCCTGATATACCTGAGTGGAACTGCTCCAATTTACCTCTTAGTTAAAGCAAGGATTATTCATGGATAGGGAATTGAAAAGTGAAAAGTCACCCGTGCAGCTGAGCTAACTGTTAGTGCCTTGTTAAAATTCTACAAACTGGTAACCTAAATTCAGTGTTTTCTATATGGTAACTCAAGTAATAGTTGATTAAGCATCTTAAATTGCTTTTGGAAAGTTGTTACATCAGAACCACATTGACGCAGGACAGAAGGCAGTTTAACTTGCATTAGTGGCATGAGGACTCTGAAATAATATCAAATTGTGACAGTCCTCTTGAATTACCAGAGGAAATCAGTCTAGCATAACATATAAATAATATTGAATGCAGGTTAAAAAGATGAGTTTCTTGACTAAATTGTATGGAAGCAGGATGTAGGTGTGCTACTTCAGGCAAAACTCCATTCTAATCATGGAATCATGACATTTTTCAGAGTTGGAAGGGACCTCTAGAGATCATCTAGTCCAACTCTCCTGCTAAAGCAGGATTGCCTAGAGCACATTACTCAGGACTGCATCCAGATGGGTCTTGAAAGTCTCCAGAGAAGGGGACGCCACAACCTTCCTGGGCAGCCTGTTCCAGTGCTCTGTCACCCTCACCGTAAATAAGTTTTTTCTCATATTTGGTCGGAACTTCCTGTATTCCAGCTTGTGCCCTTTACCTCTCGTCCTGTCACTGGGAACCACTGAAAAGAGTCTGACTCCATCATCCTTAAACCCACCCTTTAGATACTTATAAACATTAATAAGGTCCCCCCTCAGCCTTCTCTTTTCCAGGCTAAAGAGTCCCAGCTCTCTTAGCCTTTCCTCATAAGGGAGATGCTCCAATCCGTCAGTCATCTTTGTTGCCCTACGCCGGACTCCCTGCAGTAGTTCCCTGACTCTCTTGAACTGGGGAGCTCAGAACTGGACACAGTATTCCAGTTGTGGCCTCACCAGTGCAGAGTACAAGGGGAGAATGACCTCGTTTGACCTGCTAGCCACACTCTTCCTTATGCAGCCCAGAATTCCACTGGCCTTCTTGGCAACAATGGCACATTGCCTGCTCCACCAAACACAGCACCCTGCCTCTCCCCAGCACCACGAGATGCATGGCTGCAGGAACCAAGACTGTACAGCCACTGCCTTTGGCTGCTGGTCCAAGCCTTGGTAGCAGCATCGTACAATGTTCACAGAGGAGGTCTGGCCACCTGCTAGCTGCCTTCAGCCCCACTCGCAGCCTAGCTGCCCTTCAGTAGACACAGACATTCCCTCCGAACAGGTTAAAAACTCCCCCAGTCAAGGGGCACTGACAAATCACTACAAGCAGATGAAATTGCAGCAGCTAATTCATCCTACTGATTTCTGTAAGTGCTAAAAGAAATGAACATCATAAGGATAATTTAGGTAAGAGCTTGAAGATCTTGGATTCCACCTAGTTTATGAATCCCAATTTGTCCAAGTTAGAGTAAATTCTCATTCCTGAGCAGGCCTACGCATACAGTATAGAAGTAGGGATATTGTAAATGTCTATTCAGAAAGCAGCTTTGCAGAGAATGACATGGGGGTCTTGGTAGACACAAAATTAAATATGAGGTAGTAGTGTGCCCTAACAGTGAAAGGTGACTAATGGTATAATGGGCTGCTTTAGGCAAAACTTAAAGGTTCAAGGAGGTGATCCTTCCCCTGTGCTCAGCACTGGTGAGGCCGCACCTGGAGTGCTGTGTCCGGTTCTGGGCTCTCCAGCTCAAGAGAGGTAGAGGTAGTACAGAAAGTCCAGCAAAGAATCACCAAAATCATTAAGGGACTCAATCGTCTCGTACAAGGAAAGGCTGAGAGAGATGGGACTGTTCAGCCTAGAGAAGAGAAGGATCTGGGGGGATCTTATCCATGTGCACAAGTACCTGAAGGGAAGGTGCAAAGAAGAGGGAGCCAGGCTTTTCTCAGTGGTGCCCAGGGACAGGACCAGAGGCAATGGGCACAAGCTGAAGCACAGGAGGTTCCCTCCTGGCATCAGGAAACACTTTTTTGCTGTGAGGGTGACTGAGCCTTGGCACAGGTTTCCCAGAGAGATTGTGGAGTTTCCATCACTGGAGATATTTAAAAGCCATCTGGACATGGTCCTAGACACCTGTCTCTAGGTCGCCCTGCTTGAGTGGCGTTCGGACAGGTTGAGCTCCCAGAGGTCCCTTACAACCTCAACCATCCTGTGATTCTGTGATTCTATGAGACAGGCTGGTGTCCTGAGTGACTGTTAGGTAGTCGTTGAGCAGTGATCCCAGAATCACTCCAATATGTATCTAGACTGCTAACTCTTCAGGGTAGCAATGAAACTATTTTAATTTATTTTAGTTTATGATCTTATTCTATAAAAATTGTCTTAGCCATAGGATTGTTCTGCAGAAATACTCTCTGCAATTTGTGAAGAAAGAAATAGGCCTTGTATAAATGAAGGAGGCAAGGAGCTGTAGCAGTATCAGGTCTATTCCCAAACCTGAAGTAGAGATGTCTTGTCCTAACTAATTAATTGAAAGGTCTCCCATAACTATTCCCTCTAGTTACTTTGGATGTAGAAAGTTTGATTAGCTACTGCTGCTAACAGAGGGATCAAGGTCTATGAGGTGGTAGGAAGTCAAGTCTTGTAACATCTGCTTGGGTCCAGTCCTATTACACCAGAAACAGAAGTAGAATAAAGCCGGTCCCTCCATCTTAGCTCAGCGTCCTCCTATGTGAGAAAGCAGCTGTGTCTCCAATATGCCCATATGTCACTATGAGATCTAATCCTCAGCTGCAGAGGAACACTTTTTGCCCAATGTTAGGTGGAAATTGACAAATTAACCCTCTACAAGAAATCTGTACCAGCTTACTGCTCACCATTGCTGGGAATGGGGAAAGGAATGAATGGAAAACTTACTTTTTTTCCATTGTGTTTATTTAAAATATTAGAGTGAAAGGATGGCATTTTTCCATTACCTTCTGACTCATATCTAACATTTTACTAATTCTACTAACTTCATTGTATCTCATGAGTCACGTTATTCTTCCTTGGGTCTGTGACTTTCTACGTCATTATAATAATCTTTCTACATCATACACTAATCTATAAAGATGTTTTAAAGAAAGTCTTCTGTCATAAAAAAATCCTGAATTACACTAACCTGAATCAATGTATCTGAGTAAAAAAACTGTGTATGCAATGACAGTACACAACAGCCACATAGTTAAATGTAGAGATACAGCATAGCGATACAGTCTAGTGACCTATGCTGTATAACATTCTATATTTTAGAAATTAAGTGGTAGAGGGAATATTTACTTACTTATATATTTACTTATTTATGTATGTATTTATTTTTAATGCCAGGTGAAGAAGAAGTAAAAGGCTTGATCATATCACACTCTGTTTGTAGGTCGTCTTCATGGAAGTATTAGCAATTTGGTGCAGTGGGTGATGATGGAACTGAAGGATATTCAATCTGGCAGATATATTTACACTGTGAGCAACATACCACAAAATATTCTATGATGCTAGTAATTCATTCAGAAAAGTTACACTGTGTCAGGAAATAGAATTGTATGACATTATTTGAACAATACTTTTCATAAGGCACTAAAGAAATTGTTTAATTTCAAAAATAGTTATCTGTATGGAAATAGCTTGGGTAACAGTGTACCTGGTATGTCAAATGATATGTCTTAATATCATGTGCTATGTAAAAATAAGTCAAATTTCTTCCTGGAGCTGGGTTCCAGCTTCTTTGGAAAATAACTTTCTATTGTGTCCAGGTATTTCTATTGAGATATCTGGATCTTTTCTCAGAAGATCTCTTTTGTAGTTTTTGGACAGTTTTAAGAGTCAGCATCACTATTGTAGTGTCTTTCCAGACAGTGGATAATCTGTTTGGATAAATGCAAACTGCATATATGACTAATTCACGTTGTAGTCATGATGATCAGTCTTTCTCATTTCAACTTAATGTACACATCACTGAAATTACAGAGGATAGGAACAGTGGGTGGAAGACAAAGCGTTTCAACTTTAAGCCTCTTACTTGCTGTTCAGTGTATTGTAATATGAAATAATGATTTCAAAGAAAAGAGGTATTATGCAAAATTTTGTTATGCTTTAATAAGCTTCGTGTGGCCTGTTTAAAAACAATCTCATATCTACACTCTTTTCGTATGCCCAAATCATTTTTAGCTAAAAATATACCAGAGCCCATAATTACATAAAAGCTGCAAAACCAGCAAGCTGTAAATTATGGCTTGTGACCATAATGTAACTGTAAATGGAGAGATTAGATAGAAAATTTGTGTAACTGCCTGCTAACATCATTTAGAAATATACTATTCTTTGGAATAGTTGACTACATTAAGAAACAAAGACACAAACTATTTCATTTACCTTTTGCTCTTGTGTTACAAACTGATGTTAGTATAAGCTTATACTTAAAATAAGCTGCTCAAGTTGTATCTATGCTAGTATTATTAAAAAAACCTCGCATGGCTGAAACCTTTAACAGTGATTTGTGCCCTTATCCCCTCCCCCCCTTTTTTTTTATTCTCCCAAGTGTGTTGCTCAAGGTTCTTTCTTTTTCCTGATTCTCCTTTTCTTCCCTTAGTGCAGATCTTTTACTTTCACTTGTAATAGTCACTTCATTTCTGAATGAGGTAGATTCTAATGGATTTAAATAGCATCTGTTTGTCACAGTTTGGTCCAGGTTGGCCAATGACAAGATGACAGATGCTCTCCCCCACCTCTCACTCCGAGGAAGAAAAGAGATAAAGAGTTTATGAGTTTAGAATAAACTAAACTACTTCAATGAAATACTAATAATAAAATAAAAAAGGAAATAATAAAATAGGTACAATCTATGCAAAAATATACAAAAATGTATCAAGCTTCCAGGGAGATGTCACCGGCAGGCACTGGCAAAGTTCCAGACTGGACTCAGTGGCAAATTGGAACTGGAACACACTGATTGGGATCAAAGGCAGACGAGCCGACAGAATCCTCCTCAGACAACAGTCATTGAAGAATCCAAGCCATTGAAGAAGAACCCAACTCTTTAATCCCTCAGCTTTTATACTGAGCATGGCAGATGGGATGGAATATCCTATTGATCAGTTTTGGATCACCTGCCCTGTCCACTCCTCCCCAAACCAGGACACTGTTGTGGGCTTGTTCTATCACCTGTTTAATTTCCAGGAGAATTAAACTCTTCTTTCTCATTTTCCTTTCTTTCTTTTTTCCTTTTTTTTTTTTTTTTTTTTTTTTTTTTTTTTTTGTCTCCTACAAGTTTTAACTTTATAAGTGGTGGTTAATTAAAGTCAGGATCAGAATGTAGACCTTCTATGCGGTTTTAATCTAAAAACACAAAAGATGGTACAGAACACAGGACAGAGTTTCTAATCAAGCGAGATCACTCTTCAATGCCTGCTGAGCTCACTAAACCAGAAAAAAAAAATCCCTCCAATCTATTCAGTTTTACTTAGTCCGCATATTATTTTCAACAAATTCCTGACCTTAAGGATAACAAATTGGTCCTCAAAGTAATTCCTTCAAATGAGAATTCATAAAGTACAGACAGTGTCATGTTTAGAGAGGTTATTGTGATTCAGCTTCAAGTCTCATTTTTAGCACTGTAGACTGATGAATTCTGAGTGAGTGACGTGAGTGAGTAAAAATTATTGTAAGGGTAACTTTAATTCTTGTAAATGCCTAACTAACACTGAGTTAACCTATTTGGACACAAACACATATGAAGAGTTGTGTAGAAGCCTTTTCTCCTTTTCTTACCTCACTCCTCAGAGTGGGAGGGGTCAAAATTTCTTCCTGATAGAGAGTACTAGAAACTGCAGAACTGCTTGTTTCATTTTTTAACAATGTTTCAGTCTCTGGTGTCAGTTTACCATTGTCACCGCTCTGTCTATTACTATGTTTTTCTCTCTAAACTAATAATTTCCAGAAAATCTCTGTCTTCTTCCCACTTCATCTGTCCCTCATACTTTTTCTGTTTTCTCCCTAGAGCTATATGATATCAGTTGTGATTATTCTCCTGCTATGAATTGTGAATTCCCTGAAACAATGACCATGAATGGGGTTTTAACAACCAACAGGGATTTTAAAAGTTCGATGTAAGTCCTGCAAATAGCATAACTTTTTATATATTTATGTTGCGTAATACAATATTGGTGGTTTCTACAGAATATGTACTGATTACTACCTTACTTGATCACCTCTCAATGACGAGACATATGACTTGCTAGAAAAATGTATTAATGTGTAGACTTCTGTTTAATAGACATTACTTGCTGTATTTATAAATTTAGTATTCTATAATTATATTTACTCATTGAAAATGTAATAAAATTAGCAGGATCTAGGAGTGGACACTAAGTATATGGTAGCATAATTTTGTATAAGACACTGAAAGGTTAATAATAATAATAATAATATCATCAACAACAATAATAGTAATATCAAGAGTCATTCTTTTCGGATTCTTTGAGCTACTGCAGAAATAATTTCATTTTGTATGTTAATGACTACTTCATTTAATTTTTTTAATAAACAAAAAAAGTGACAAGAAAAATGTGGCTTATGCACAGAAAACATAGCAATAACTCAATTATGGATTACAATAGTACATCATAGCCTTAAATTTCTGTACTTGTTTAACACCTACAAGTAATTGCAAATTTCCTGTTATGTCCATGTGTTATTGCTCTTCTATTCTCTCTCACTCTAAATTTTCTATGTTTTCTAAGATCTTTTGAAATTTCTCTAACAATACCATTTAATCCTTCACACTAAACATGCATTAATCACCAGGATATAGTAAAAAAAAGCTAAGTATTAGGGATCAGTATTCTACTATTTAAAGAAAAATGAAAGTAACATCTTAATAGGGAACTTCCTAGTGTGTTTCTCATTGAATGTTCATTTGCTCAGTTATTTTAGTCCAAGCTGTAGAGCTCTTATATTGGTGAATTTACAATACCATGAGAAAAATACTTTCATTTTAAAAAGTAAATAAATCCGCCTTTCTGTAAATTTTTAGGAAATATTCTTGGGACTTCTGCAACAAAAATAGTACTAGGTAACTTCTGTTGGAATACCATCTCTTGCTAAATCAAATATCACAAAAGATTTCTGAGCATAATAATTTCTAGACAATTATCTTTGACAATTAAATTTATAATCCCATCAGAAATTAATCAGGCTTATTTGACAAAAGTTTGTGTGGTAGGAATTCTGTTTCAATCTTTTGCTTCTCCATTAGTTCTTTGTAATCTTTCTATTATTTTGTGCATGACTGATTTCTTGTTAACAGGTTTACAGTTTCTTGAGCCTTGTGATATAGATAAAATATTCACAATTTTCCTGAGTTATGGAATCTCCCTGATGTTCAAGTATTTTTAAAATTGTTTGTCACCTACACCATAAATTAGTGCTTAGTAGGTTCTTGGAGGGTAGTTACTGGACCTCCTGATAAAACAGTCTTAATGTGTAATCTCTTTTAGCCACCACGTTCCTCAGTTCCTTGTGGCCTTTAAAATACTACATGGATTTCACATGTCATAAGCATATCAGTTTGCTTCCAAATATACAAACAAAGCATCTGTCGGATTTGCCTACTGTTTCCAGTTTCTGAACAATTCCATTTGTTCAAATCCAGTATGCCTTTTACATTCTAGGTAGTCTCCTAGGTCTAGATCTCCAGTGTATTAAAGTCCTTATTACACATTTTAGAAGAGGTGAGACTTAGGTCCCTCCGTATTTTTTAAAGTATTTTGAAATACTTAAATGACTAATATATCCTTCCTTATAATTTTTCCTACTGTCATGTAGATTATTTTCTCCTGTTCCTTTAGTTTTCTGCTTGCTTTTCAACAGTTTTCAACCGAAAATTTAAATTTGCAAACTAATTCTTTGTTATTGCTTTTCTTTTTCTAGTTACTGCTTTTGCCACTGAGCTAGGATGACATTTTAGCTCTACATGCCTTCTTTCTTGATTGTGGACTTCTCTGGCCACCCAACTCGTTCTTTTTAAAGAACTCTTAAAGTTCTTGTATTTCTACCTCTTATTTCTTCTAAACAATAATTTCATTCTTCGTGGTACAAAGTGGCTTTTCAAAAGCCCAAATTTTTAACTTGTATGTGTCTCTCTATACATAAGGTTTTGCATTGCTTTTCAGTGTTTTGACACTGTCCTCTGCTTGCTTATAATGATTTTAATCACACCATGACTATCACTGATCTCTAGTCAATACTGTCTTCTCATTCAGTGATTAACTCAAGTGGTAATCTGTAGTATCTCTTGAGATATTATTAAAGCCCGAAGACTCACAAAAGCAAAACTTGTAAAACAGAACAGCTGAAAGAAAAAAGTAAAATTGTACTTAATTCTGTCATGGTCTTTCAGTTTAATTGCAGCATCAGTTGATACCATTTAATTAAATGAAATTATCTGAGATGTTAAAATGTAATTATGCATAAATAGGAACACTCTTTTAAAAGGCTTATAGTGGACAAACATCATATATATATATGTATGAAATGTATTAGGATAAGAATATCAAAAAGCAAACTTTTCAAAAGGAAAATTTTGTGAAATTACATGTGTTCCATAATTTCAAGTATTGGGAACAACAAATTAGGGGAGATTCTATGATATGAAAATTGACTGCTGTCAATCCTTGAGTATCTCCACAAGGTAAAAATGTCTTTTGACTAGAAGATTAGAAGATTTCTTTCTGTGTATCACAGAATGATCTATGGTTATGTGACTGTCGTTTAGAGCCTACGTATAGAGAAAAATTATTGTGCAGCAGTTCAAAGAGTCTGGAAATCTCCTAATCTTGAAACTATTTTGTTTCCAGAGGTCTACACATGGACTAAAATCTGAAGCTACTGCTCTGTTGATAATTGCGAACCATGCAGGGCAACCAAAAGCAATCTCAGAAGGTGGAGACTGTATTAAAACTGAATAAAAGCATATCCCATATTATAATATGGTCTGAGAAAAACCTTGATGTAACACAGAACTCCTGTGCAGGAGGGAAGAAGGGTAAACTCTAAAACTCTCCTCACACAGCAATTTTGACTGGGAAAGCAAGGGTTGATCTTCATATTTTAGTCATTTTAATGAAAAGTCATGGTATAGAAAAGAATGTTTCCTCATAAAATTGTACAGGGAAACATCTCTGCAAACATTTAGGTTTTAAAAGCATTTTTTCCTGGCACACTGCCACCGCTTTGATTTTGGTTTAGTATGTAAAATAAGCATCGATAAAAAATGGAGGAAGGCCAAGATTTGTGAATTCTTTTACTACTGTTTTATGAAGTGCTTTGTTTACTTGGAAGCTAATAGTGCAGAGATTACCTCCTACTTTATACAACTGAATCCCATGGAAAAACTGAATACATACTTATTAGGTTTCATCTGTCCCTTGGCAGATTATACCTAGACAATTGAAGTACATTAGGTGGAAAAATTCACATGCACTGGAAAGGAAACTAGTTTACTTAACTGCACAAAATAAAAGCTACTTTATGCACTGAATTCTGTTGCCAGTCCTATCTGTAACTGAGGCTTTGCAGGCGTGAAAACTGACAATCTTTTCTGCCAGCTAGATAGTAAAGTATGAGAATCTGTAACTACGAATTTCCTCCTCAGGTGTGGTCAGCCTCTCCACAGTGAGCTGGACAGGGCAGTAAAGCCACTGTTCAGAGCCACTCAAGGTGGGAAGTGTGTGTCAGTTTTAAATTAAATTGCCAGAAAGATAAAATGAGTTGGTCTTTGTTGTACACGAGAGACCAACTTTACAGTTCCTGAGTCACTCTTTGCCCTGCTCAAAGTGGCAACATTTTCATGTTTTATTTTATCCTGTCTCTATGTAAAACAACAAAATGTGTTTCACTTCACAGCTATGGTGTCTGCTCGTTAGTAGCTACCATAAAAGAAAAAGCAATTAGCAACCCTTCCTTCTCCAGATCCTTCTCTGTTTTAAAACTAGCATTTAGGTTGTTCTTGCTCCCATTTTAATTTTCAAAAGCTGCCAATAGTGCTACCTGTGCTGACAGAATTGTATCCTTTTGTGCAATTCTGCCATGCAGATACTTCATTTTAAATTTTTAATAAGAATTTAGAGTAGCTGAATTTGATAGTATGTTGAAATCAACACTCTTGCAAAGCCAGACTTCTGTCATCTCAATGGAAAGCTTAATAATTCCATTGCTTGTTAAGAGAAATTATGATTTCACCATTAATCTACCAGTAAAAGCCTGGAAAAGGTAATGTTCAATTAGCACTGGCAGATGTGTTATGCAAGTTGTCTATTTCTAAAACAATAAAAGATAATTTAAAAATGAATTTATGATCCCCTGGGAAAAAGACCCACTAAGGTTATGTGTGACAGTTAGGCACTGTCTTACACTAAGTAACCTGAGGGTATGCTACCCAGATTAAGGAAGATAAAATCCGTACCTAATAAAAAAACATTGACAGACTTAGTCATATCATGTCTTTCTATTCATACTAAGGCATTCATTTATTGACAATGAAATGCATTATTTCAGTATGTCCATGTAGAAAGAAACAAATGGAAAACTGCTCCTGAACCTCTCCCCTAAGTATCAATTTTGAAACAATTTGCGATATATTTAAAATGAATACATGATACTTCAGTTTAAATTTTTATGTTGGAATCTATTTGTGAGAAGCTCTTAGAAAAACTAAAACCAGGTACTACAGCACAGCAGTAGCCTGAAAGTGGTTCCTGTTCACAATGAATTACAAATCTGATTTTATGTATTTATGATGCACAAACTGAAATTATTATTGTCTAGTGAAGGAGTTTATTAATTTATTTCCCTATTAATGACGGAAATCAAATGAGCCAACAATATGCTTTTTCTGCAAAGAAGGCTAATTGTACCTTGGGTAGCGTAAGGCAAAGCATTGCCAGCAGGTCAGGGCAGGTGATCCTCCCCTTTGTGCTCATCACTGGTGAGGCCGCACCTGGAGTGCTGTGTCCGGTTCTGGGCTCTCCAGCTCAAGAGAGGTAGAGGTAGTACAGAAAGTCCAGCAAAGAATCACCAAAATCATTAAGGGACTCAATCGTCTCGTACAAGGAAAGGCTGAGAGAGATGGGACTGTTCAGCCTAGAGAAGAGAAGGATCTGGGGGGATCTTATCCATGTGCACAAGTACCTGAAGGGAAGGTGCAAAGAAGAGGGAGCCAGGCTTTTCTCAGTGGTGCCCAGGGACAGGACCAGAGGCAATGGGCACAAGCTGAAGCACAGGAGGTTCCCTCCTGGCATCAGGAAACACTTTTTTGCTGTGAGGGTGACTGAGCCTTGGCACAGGTTTCCCAGAGAGATTGTGGAGTTTCCATCACTGGAGATATTTAAAAGCCATCTGGACATGGTCCTAGGCACCCTGATGGACCTGCTTGAGGAGGGGAAGTTGGACAGGATGACCTCCCAGAGGTTCCTTCCAGTCTCAACCGTTCTGTGATTCTGTGAGATGCTTCATGGAATAACTCATTGTAATGCGCCTGTTTTCTTTTGTCTGTTCTACTGTCTTTAGTGATCTATGTATATGACCAGTAAGATGCTTGCAAACTGGTTTGAGGTCTTGGGTAGATGTTAGTAGCTATCAACAACTTCCTAAATGTCATTCAAGTATATTCAAGTATATACTTTATTTGCACATGTTTTAAAAAGTTTATAACAGGAGAGACACACAAACCCAAACCCTACCTTTACATTTAAGATCAGTGACTTAATTGTTACCTTTCCATTATACAGACTGAAACCCTCAAACTCAAATACGCAATATAACAGTTCCTGAGTGTTGTTACTTACCCCTGTGATTAGATTTACTATGAAAAACAAAGTAAATGGTGCTGGGAGTTTTGAAGGTTTTTGTTGTTGTTGCTTCCACTATAATGTTTTGGTAAGAAAGTTTCTGCAGAGTAGAGGTGGAATGTAATGGCCGATGGTCTATAGGCCAGAGTGTTTTGCAGGGTTTGAAGTTCATAGGCCAATGTGATTATACTGCTGACAGCAACGAAAATCCAAGGCTAAGGCCCTGACTGAGCACTAGACTGTTAAGTAATTGGGCATATTGTAGCTGTCACAAAATTTTCAGAAAGTTACTGATTATTTTTTAAAGCATAAGACCTGAAACTCATGTTTAAACCTAAAGAAGTTAAAATGGAATTCTTGTTTTCTGCCCAGCCTCAGTTGCTAGAACACTGAAGGCTTTAAAAGCTTATCATCTACACTTTGTGTTGCACCCAGCAGCTCTAATTTTCACTTCAAAGGAACTTTTCTTGTCAAGAGTACCAAAGGTCTCAAAAACCCCTAGGGAAAATTCTTAGTCTCCATTATTCACTGATTGCCTAGCCTGACTTGAGAAAATTTCTGTTCTTCTGTGATAATGAACTAAACTTTTTTACTGAAGGTGCTGTGAGGATTATCAGTAGCAAAGTATGTTAGGCAGGAATATTTTTGAATACTGAAACTGAGGCACCGTACAGATTTTAAAGGGTGCTGAACACTAACATTTTCACACAAAGTACATCCTTCATCTGCTGGTTCAGAAATATAAACAGGGAAGCCATTTTGTACCATGATATAAGGCATACTAATGAGGAAAAGGCCATTATCATATTATCTGAGTGGATATACAGATGCTGTAACAAATCCATAAAATCTAAGATTTCAATTTATCAAAATTCTCAAATCTTTGTCCATAATAGAACTATGATTTTTTCACAGATTAAGAAGTTTCAGAGGTTTTTATAAACAAAAGGCAAATAGGGATGAAGGAAAACAAGTGATAAAGCATGACAATAGGAAAGTGCCTTGTTAGTTTCTCATTATACGGTGCTACACTTTTTATTTGTGTTTGCTAATTGAGTTTGGAAGAAAAGCATAAGGAATGCCTATCTTTGGGAAAAAAAAAACAACCAAAAACATTTCCATAAGGTAAGAGCATGAAATATGATTAGTTTATTAAGACTGTGGAGGAAAAATTCCCTAAATCGATTCATAAGAAAAAAATACTTCTCTAGAATTTGTTGGTTATCTCCAACAATAGAAATGTATCCCAAATGTTTTCATATGAAAAATCCAAATCTACCAAATGCAAGTTAAGATCAGACAAATTGTTGAATTTTACTAACTGAAAAGGTAATAGTAATTTTGGCAAATGGTTCCTCATAATTTTCATGTCTGCTCCTAAGCTGCTTTTAGAAAATGAGAAAAAGGAGAGCAGATTGTATAGGAGGACATATGTTGATTATATAATTCTTTACATGGTATAGCCTAAACTAAACCAAAAGTAGCTTCTCTGAGAGAGTTAGCAATGCCTTTAGTTTATCATAGTGTTAAACACCATCCAAATTGCAGCAATATTACTCCTTTTAGCCAAAATAGCCATCGAGTTGAGTGTGAACATTTTGAAAGCCAGGTACTCCTTTGTGAAGGAAAAGGATATTTCTGGCAGAGATGAGGTGAGTTGCTACAGCAATCCCTTTGCCATTCATTATACATGCCAACACTGCTGCTATAAGTAAATAAAGGATTTCATTCTACAGTGTTTTTTGTCTGATTTTACATAATCGCCGAAAATGTAAACAATAGGATTTAATTAATTAAAAATTCAGGTTTTAATTGTTTAAATATCTCTTTTAAATTATATTTAAATTTCCTGTAGTCACTTGTTTTCTTGGGAGGATCTCCCTTTGTTAGGCAGTTCTTTTACAGAGATGAAAACTGTTACAGACTATCTGTCTCCTCATTGCTGTGTCCTGCAAGCTCTGGGTGAAAAAAGGGACTGGTTTTGCATGTTACTTCCTTGTCAGGTCATTGTCTTAGCAATAACTGCTTTATGTGAAATCCTAGATACTGGCAGTAGTTTAAATATTTCCCACAAATCTGTCACGATGAAGAGACAACACTTTCCTTTTTTTTGCCCAGATGTCAGGGCAGCACTGTTGAATTTGAACAGTGGGGAGCTGCAGATACTCAGCAGTTAAGGGAAGAGATGAGGAAAGGTTTTGATGGGCTTCACACACCCAGGATGATGCAAAATACAAAACCTTGTCATAACTTTCCCTTGGTGTCTTTCATGATACTTTTTCTGTTGTTACTCACTGTGTTAAACCTTTTTAGTCCTGGGGACTAAAAATTCAGCCCCGACTCAGTGCAGGTTGCCTGTGGCTAACATAGAAGCACAGGATCTCTATGAATATGCCTTAATTTCTTGTGGATAATCCAAAATTTTTCAGGATTGAGGTAAGTGTGGTCTGTTCTATGGCATACTTCCGAGTTTCCTTATAGATCAACCAGATAATCTTCTGTGATTATTTTATGCCTCGTTTCTATGTTGGCACACAAAGAAGCCATTTCAAATGGAAGATGATACTGCTAATGATTTTTTAGAGACCTGCTATGAAAAACTCTCTTGTAACCTCTTAAAGGATCTTTAATATTCTTTCTATAAAATTGTTTTGTCACTTATATTCATCAAACATTAGATTCCTCTTTCCTCTCTGTGATCCATAAATGCATTTATATCACTCCCGTTTGGCAGATTTTATACTCACTTGGTACGCAACCTCTATGGATGTATATCACTGTAGAAGACAGACAGACAACTGTAAGGCTTCAAGTGCTAAAACTAGGGAGAATTTCTTAAGTACTTACCCCTCAGGTGGCTTGACCTGCTAAGTACCAAGGCAGCTTGCACACATACCTCTGTATGTGCATAGTTCTCCCACACCAGCCTAAGCACCTCAGCACACAGATCTCTTCAAGCTTCACTGAGGTCTAAAAAATCTCCACAGTTGCTTGAAAGATATCATAATATTCTTACACTATGAATGCTACTGATTATCTTAAATTATGTACAAAGCATCTTCCAGCTATCTTAACTATGTACAAAAGGCTGCCGCGTGTAAACTGCATTTATAGGAGCAGTTTCTACTGACTAGTCACAAGGTCCCCACTTGGATGCATCCTGGCTGATTCTGCAGGAAGATTCCACAGGGAATGGGCTGGCCACCCAAACTCTCCACACAGAGGGGTAGTCAATGCACAAAAGCACTTAAACAAATAGTACTGGTACCCTTCTGGGGCTGCCTGGGGGTAGTCCAGGACTGATCCCACCTGGAAAACTCCTGTAAAAATTAGACTAATACTTTGCTGCAGACCTGGCTAGAAGTTAATCTGTCTCCCCATTCCAAGCTGGTCTCCGGTCAGCCCATTGCCTCTCCTGTGCAGAGCCTCACTGGGCAGGTCCTGCACCAACCAGGGACCTGCCCATTCCAGTGCACGCAGGCACAGCTATAACTATAGGAATGTCTTGAATTTCATCCTTTTATCACATTTATAACTTAAATTCCACAGAGCTTGATGCATTCTGAAACCCAAATAAAGTGCTTTATATGAAATTCGGATGGAAAGATATAATCCTTCCATCCTCTCCCTGAGGCGAATGCTGTAACCACAAGGTTATAGTTTTATTTGGATGTAGAAGGTAGGAGTCTGACACTCATGTTGAAACCAAAAAGAAAAACATTAAGAGCAAAACCTAAGTACATGTTATTTGGAAATATACGCTATAGTAGACAACTGTGTGTGTGTAAGTTAAGGATCCTCCGCAACTCTGAGGTATGCAAATAATTCTTCAGTTCCACAGGAAAACTGAAACACCTAAATGTATATGTTTGGTTTGGAGTGAAGCAGATTTAATTCTCGGGTGAGTTATAGAGAAACCTTTAGTTGTGACAAGGACAGAGGGTTTTCCTTGAAAAACAAATTACGGTGAAGAACAGTTTGTGCTTAACATAAAAAAAAAATCCATTTTGTCTTAGATGGCATGTTCCTTTTTCAGATGTTGGTATAAAAAACAAAGGAAACCAAGAGCTGGATTCACAGCAATGCTAGAACAGGATTCTATTAAATAATCTAGCCATCAGATCAGTCATCCTGGATGATGGCAGCTATTTAAATTCACTTTTTCTTGAGAAAGCTATAGTATTTCCAGAGATATTAGTTTATAGAATACGTTGGAGTATTAGGAAGGAAATATTGAGGGGTACTGGCCCACTACATTGTACAACACAAACTACTCAGTCAGTTTTACAGCAGGTGGTACATGTAGAAGTGAAAGACATAATGAAATTAAGTCTTCCATGACTGTGTATTTGCTCTTTTAAACTATTTCCTAAAATGGAACCTCATAAGGTATCACCAGTTTTAGGAATTTGGCTTTGAAAATAAACATCTGAAAAGGTGTACTTACGTTGACCAAATTTTTTAACTAGTACATCTGATAAGATGAAAATTTTATTAAATATCACTTGCCAATTAAATAATTAAATAAATGCTGAGTTCTGTCCAACATTCCTTCCTGAGGAAACTGCAATCAATGCAATGCTAGTGTGTAGTTCATACCTATATGTATTGTATTTGTTTGACAAATGCAATATATCTTCTCTGTTTCATTCTGTTTTTAAGGAGAGATTTATAGTACTATTTTTCTTTTGCCTGACAGTTACTATCTGATTATTCTAATATTGACCTTTTACAAGTCATGGCTCCCACTTCCAGTATTTTATATAATGTCTTACAAATTTAACTCATATTTAGATAGAGACGGGTTTTGAATCAGTCAGTCATTTTTATGATAAATTTAAACTTGGTTCAAAGCCCGCTGAATCCATTGAGAGGAGTCTCATTTATTTCAGTGATTAAGCTCCTTGTTGCCTGAGCCGATCAGCTGTTGTCAGTGGATCTACTCAGGAGCCCTGCAGAACCTACTAGTGACTGGCTGCCAACCTGGTGTAAATCCATTTACCATAACTCTTTGAGCCCGACCTGTCAGCCAGTTGTTCATCCAAGGTATTACGGAATTGTCTAGTTGTATGCTAGACATTTTTTCCAGAAGGATGCTGTGAGAAACAGTACTAAAAGCTTTGCTAAAATTAAAAACCCACACCTACTGTATTTCTTTAGTCAAATAGACGGGTAAATTAAGGAAATTAAATTAGTTAAACAGGAGTTTCCCCTCATGAACCCATGTTGTCTGTGACCAATGACTTCATTGTCTCTCAAGAGTTTTTCAAAATCTCTCACAATAACTTTCTCTGTAATTTTACCAGGCACTGAAGTGAGACTGACAGGCCTGTAATTACCAGCATCTTCCTTCTCAACCTTCTTGAAAATTTGAATAACATTTGCCAGCTTCCAGTCAACTGGAACTTCTCCAGATTCCCAAGACCATTGAAAAATAATGGAGAGAGGTCCCATGACAACATCGGCCAGCTCTTTCAGTACCCTGGGATGAATCCTACTGGCCCCCATAGACTTATGTGTATGCAGCTGAAGCAGCAGGTCTCGAGCGACTTTAAAGTCAGCTTTCCTCCAAGAAAGGGCTTCAGGAGTCCCAGGTCCCATCATCGGTGTTAAAGACAGAAGTGAAGAAAGAATTAAGCATTTCTGTTTTCTCCATGTCTCTATTTGTGAGGTGACCAACACCATCAACTAGTGGACTAATGTCATCTCTGATCCTCCTTTTGCTGTTAATGTATTTTGAAAAGCTCTTTTTGTTGTCCTTCACTGTATTGGTTAGCCTGAATCAAGCTTTGGCCACATGAATTTTCTCCCTACGGTGTCAAACAGCATGTCTATAGTCCTTCCACGTTTCATGACTTTCCTTTTCTGTCTAAATTCTAGAAGAAGATCACATTACAGTTATAAGAGGTTGTTCTCATTACTATTACAGCAGTTTAATCAGACAAGAAGCTGATTGCCATAATGATTTTAGCCAGGAGAGTCCAGAGAAGCTGAATTAATAAGGAAAAAGTATTGGTGAAAAGTGACTTTGTCATAGTATGTGACATTCAGTTTCACTGAGAGAAACAAAAGGGAAAATAGGCAAAAAATATCATTAAAATGAGATGAGTATATGGAGTACAGAAAAGGGATATTAGTTGTTTTGTACTCAGTGAATATATTAAACCAGAGAAAAATCACTCAGCTGCAAATTACTCTTAGATAAAAATTTTTGAGCAAAGGACTTGGCTGTCCTTTACATAGTGTCTCCAGACTTTTCATAGCTGAGTGTCATCTGAGAAAATTTTCAAATATTCTATGTCAGTATGACTCACACACGAAGTGCATGTGTAGATTTTACTGATCTGATGGCACCTGCAGTATGATTGTATGTTAAAGTCTGGTGATATTGTTTTATCATAAAACCATTTGTAAGAATGGGCAAGATTGTCATGAACCAACTTTTCACTTAAGAAGTGTCTGTACTTTTCAGACTGTATCTAATTATTTTTTTTCCTTCTGCCTAATAATCATCATTCTTGAGTAATAACAGGTATATTTATCTTGTAAGAGGAGACAATTGTTTTGGAAACCTGCAGAAGTTGAAAAGAGGAACTGCAAAGATTATGATGAGACTTGTTGCTAGGTAAATCTATGACAGACCCATTTTTAGAGGTCATTAAAAAAGTATTATTACATTTTGATGGATTAATTTATTTTTGGATGAGTGGAAAAGTGTCCCATAAAAAAACTCCCGCAGAAAGAAATTTTGAAATATTAATGAAAAATCAGTTCCTGAAACAAGATAATTTCCCAAGTGTGATAATCTCCAAGGGTAACACAAAATATGCAAAGGAAACCGTCAAACCATTTGGGGTTTGAGTGTTGCGATTTCCAGTGGAAACTAAATTTATCTCAATTTAGTTGGTTAAAGCCATAAACTGATTCATTCTGAGCAGTAAATTCACAGTATTGCCTCAACACTTACCTATCATGGTTTATCACCCTTGATATTACAATTGTATGGCTCCCTTGGTGCAAGGAGATCAGATTACACTGAACTACAGGAGTTATAGTCTAACAAAGGACTAGTTGTATGGAGGCAGTTAATGACAGCTTCTTTTACCAGGACTGAAATGTATACGGTATTTTCTGTATTACATTTGTACTACTAAAGTATAAATGATATACATATGTTTATGCATGCTCATGTTCATACCATGTCATTTTGCCTTGCAATTCTCCTGTTAAAACATTGGTGAAAGGAGATGAAATTTTGTGACATTTCAGATTTGTGTTATTTGAGGTATTTTATTTATAAAATTGTGAATTAGAGACCATGAGTGCAATACTTTTAACCATGTCACTGCCCAGGAGTGCACCAGGCAGAAAGTACTACGAAAAGAAAATAATTCAATGAAATTTGATAATGAACTAAAATCTAACATTAATTTTATGGGATGAGGTCTTCTTTCTTTGGTCAAAATAAACTACCTGAGAGAAAGAGTGGATCAGTGAACAAGTGTTTCTGTGCTTCTGTTATCCTTTATCTCATATCAAGAAGAGGAAAGACGGGAACTTTCTAAGGTAAGTGGTATTGCAGGTATCCTGCAATACCTGAAACCAGATAAAAGGTCAAATTTTGTTTTTAAAATAGTTTTATTAGACACTGAACAAGACAGTCCTGGCAACTGGCAGATGTCAATATAATGTGATCTTTTACTGGATCAGAAAATATAGGAAAGAGGAAGGAATGGGATTAAAATTGTATTAAAATTAAGTTTTTAAAAGTATATGGTTCCCAAGATTGACTTTAAAAGCTAAGCATTTACAAACCACTGTGGGGAATTTTCAATAGTCTGTTATGTTTGGAAGAATATTCATTTATTCATCATTGTTTAAAAATGATCACAGTAATAGCAGCTACATAAATGGCTAAGCTTCTTGGCTTTATTTAGGTTCAGTCATAATATATGATTTAACTTCCGTATGTGTTGATATGATTTTGCATTTGTTTCATCCGCATTTAGAGGCATTGTTCTTGTACTTAAACGTACGTGCCTTGTGCATTTGCCCAATGGCACCTAAAACACTCACATGGAACCAACAGGTATAATACAAGACCCATGGCAGCCCTGAACACTTGCAAAGTAATGACAAGAGATCAGGCAGGGTAGCATAGAACGGTGTAACATGGTTCAGGCAGCTGAATGCATTCTTTGGTTTTATACTGTAAAAATCTTAGAATAAATGATGGAAAAACAAAGAAACAGTATTCTACAAACTCCCCTGAACAAATAACTACATTTTAGAATATTTATCGTCCAAATTAAAAGCTTTTGCCTTGCTGTAACAGTAGGTAAGACATCTGATAGATGTGTAAGGCAGGTTCTGAGCTCAAGAAATTCACAACTGTCACACAAATAGAACTGGTTTCATAGTTACCATTATATGTTTTTTAGGGAAACTTTTTTAGGGAGGTTTTTAGTTTTAGGTCAGAATAACAAATTTTTTAAAGTAAGCAATACTTTCAGATTTTTCAAGGAGTTTACTAAAAAATAGTAATTTCCCACCATTCACATTTGTAATTCTTCATACACTACAGTGTATGAAAGAAGTAGAATAAAGATGCTTAGGTGATAGGCTGAAAACAGCCAAGAGAAAAATAGTGCCAAGTTGAATCCTGTTTTGCACAATTCTGACAAGGAGCTTCTAGCTACAGAGCACATTATATTTAGGGAACATATATTTAGGGAACATATATTTAGGGAGCTGTTTGCAGAGGTGAAAGGAGGAGGAAGTATGCTGCCTGTACTAATGGTTTAACTTCAAAATAAGCATAATTTATAAGAGCTTGATCATAATGATCAAGGACTCCTAAAATAGAATAAACAACACGTAATGTTCATGGTCTTATGGAAGTGAATATTTGCTGATATGAATCCAAAAATATGATTTGTAGAAATAAAGAGTGGAGAAGAAAAGCAATAGTGAAATGCACGCACATTCATTCTTATTTCAAAAGAGTTATAACCAAAAAAAGTATTTAGGTGGCAAGACAGAAAAATTGCAACAACTATTTAATGAAAAGAAGCTGAGCAACTTTAATATGGTCTTTTGCTATGTAACTATGATTGACCAATGAACCCCTACAATGCAATAAGGCTCAGAGGAGACAGGCAAGGGCAATGTGCCCATGCAGTTCAGGGAATAATTAAGGCTGCGACTAACCACAGCGGTTGCAAAGAATCTGACTCTATTTCAACACAAAGGAGACCAGAGAGTGGCCCCTTAAGCAGCTATCAGCAGCTGAGTGGATTAGCTGGTGGTGTAAATGTTTCTCCATGAGTTCATTAAAAAAGTGTGAATGTGTCCCTCAGCCAGACCAGCATGGAGGGGAGTGAATACATAGCTAAGACCAAGATGCAAAAAATAGGTAACTAGCAAAGGAATTTCAACAGGAGCAATGGATTCGAGCTGGCTTCAAGCTACAATTGGGTTCAATTCTTTCCCAGCAGCTGGGGACGTCCGGCATCGTGACGGTGAGCATGTCACAGAGACCGGTAATGGGAATCACATTGGTACTGTGATTGAACTGTGAAATTGCTATATTTTTCCAAGCGTAACTTTCATTTGTATTTGTTTTCAGTACATTTTGTGTCACTCTGCTAAATCTGAAATCCCACGTAACATCAACTATCTTTAAATAAGTCATTTGATATTAAACATTATACCCTCCATGCGTAGAATATATAAAAGAACCTGGTCAGAGAGTATTGGACTCCAGCAGTATCCAGTATAACAAAACCTATATAATGTCACACTGCATTTCAAATATTTGCCTCTAAGATCAAATACGATATGATTTTTATTGTCTAAAAAATTATAATTTTACAACAAATAATATTTGAATCAATTTTGAAGCTTCAAGGCAGTTTCTTTTCCTGTATGTTTCCTCTTTTTAAGAGTACTTCAGAACTTCAGTTGGTATCACAGTCTAATTAGAAGAAAAATCTACCATAATGATTATTATTTTTATAGTTTTGTCCACTCTATTATATCTTATGCTCTAACTAAATATTCTGAATGTAATTTGCGCTCTTGCCTCAGGGTGCATCATGTTTGTACTAAAAAGATGCTTTTAAAATGAAATAGATTGGTATAAATCCAGCTTGAGTTAGATTTTTTGCACTGGCTTGAAAAACAATAACTTGTTCTGGAAAATGTAGGTTGTATATGAGCAATGACATGAGAAACAGGAGAAATTAACATAAAATCAACATGAAATATTAAGTGGAAGCCAAGGTATATTGTTTTCTTTGAGCATTGATTAGTTAGCATTCATCTGGTTCCAATAAGTATTGATGTCAGTGGTGCCTTCTGTCTACAAATTAAAATACACAGAATTGGGATAAGAACATTGATTCAGATGAAAGCTTATTAGAAGTTATAGGAGGAGAAAATGTAAAGTGGTTTTTTTTAAATTCTTTCAATACTTTTATTAAAGGTATATCCACAGAACTAGCATAACCATATTTTATTGTCATCTGCTTATCTGTTTGTATCAAAGCTGCTGTTCTCTTCTATCTGTCTCCTTCCCATCCCAGGCATAAATATGTGAAGCTATGATTCAGTAACTTGTGTGCAGATGAAATTATTAAACTTTTTTTGAAATGCTGAAGCATTTGCAGCAATGGCAGTCACATATCTAAGTATAACAAAGAGGATATCAATAGAGATGGGAAGGATTTATTTCCTGTTATCAAACCTTCAAAAATATTAAAGTTTAGGTTATTCTAAATCGGAGTTGATTGTCACAGATATCAAATTTAGAAGCAGTACAGTAATACTAGGATACGGTTAAAAAAAAATGTATCTGCATCAACTATGCCCTAGGCAGACATGAAATTGAGAGTCTGCCCTGGGATCACTGAAGAAGAATATCTGCGAATCCTGTATACCCACCTCTACAGACAGCTGTGGATGCTGTGGACAGCGTGTAGCACTGGAGGTTCTTTTATCTCCTTCCTCATACCACATCACACTCTTGGGATCAGGCTGGAGGGGACGGAAGATGGGGTGTACAGAAACAGAGTGTGGTTCATTAAACAGTAACAACTGTCCTTCACTTCATTATCTTCTTTCACTGCTGAAAGGTGTCACCATACACACCGCTGAACCCAGTCAGATTTCATTTTTCTGTGTGTTCTGAAAAACTTCTTTTTTTTTTTTTCAGAAAAATCAACTTTCTCATTATTCACTTCTGTTATTTTATTCAATATATTTCATTTCTTCTCACCTTTCTCTAACTCCATCTCCTTCTCTGGATGCCATCTCTATTCATTTCTCTGGCCTATGTTTAGGAAGTGAGAAAAATATCTAAGAAAAGGAACAGACTCAAACCATTACTAAGTGACAGCACTACAAATCTCAGATACAGTAGATCACATGTATTTTTAGCAGGAGTTTTTATCATTTTTGCAGTAAGGAATATACGTTTTAATGTATATTATATTTTTAGCAGATAATAATAAACAATTTTATATCCCGCCCTATACAAGATTTGCTACCTGCCCATTCATCAGCAAAAGGGATAGTTATAAAAGTAAATAACACCACTTAGAAATCAGTGGAGTAAAGTGAAAGCATGTGAGCATGATTAATTCAAAAAAGATAAACAGTATTTTTATAAAATTCCTTTGCACTATATACATTCAACTGTGTATTTAATTGACATTAATAACAATAAAATAGTTGTTTATTTTTATCTGAAGCATAGTTACCTTCTTTTAAGAAGGAAAGAGGTGAAGGATAAAAGGCAAGTAGCTAGAGGTACATTTTCGAAGCACAGAAGTCTAAGGGATTATGTCTAGGCAGGAAGAAGATTCAGTCTGAAAACTAAAACAATATAGTTCCTAAAAAAGGACTTAGAGAAAAAAAAAGAGAAGAATATTATCTAGAATTACCTAGATTTACTATTATTTACTATTATTACTATTTACTATTATTACCTGGATTACTATTACTAGAATTACCGAGATTTACTTATTATCTAGAATTACTAGAATTATCTATTATCTAGAATTCCCTGAGTTCATTCAGTCTTAACAGGGGCAAAATCCTGTCCTTGATTACAGAATGATATGTGCAGATTAGCTCTGTTAGTTTTCCAGAACTGAAACCAAACTTAACCTCAACAAATGCCAATAAAGTGCAGGGTTAAACAAAATGCTATGGTTTTGACACATATTTTGTCATTTGCAACACATTTTTTCTAGGTCATCTGAAATATTCTGGTTCATTTTCTTACTTTTTTATATTTGCTGTAAATTCCATTATGGATAGACTTCGTATTTCCTATTTAATTAAATAACAGCTCTATTTGTATCTTTGCAGAATTTGCCCTCATCTCAGTTTAGATTATTACCGAGCTCCGAACATTCAACATAGAAGGCAGATATTTTAGAAAAAAAACTATTTCCTCTGAGCAGATGAAAATAGTGTGTCCAGTTCCAAAGGAAATTTGATCAGAGACAAAAACTATGCACATATTTATGATCTGAATTTACTTTCTGCATTCATTTTTCTATACTACCTCATTGTCAAAATGGACTATGCTTTGCCCATTAATCATAGGAAAACCTCCTAAAGTTTCCAGTCTATTTCTAGTCAGGAGTTTTTTAGGGATTTTTTTACTTCTCTATCCCCCTCCCTCAATTTTCACATTAGGCTTTTGTTTTCCCACATAATTTCATTTTAAATTTTCTTTTTTTTTCTATTTTTTCTTTTTGTGTCTCTTACGGGAGAAGGAAATAGTGTGATTCCAAGCTAAATTTGCTTGTCTTAAAAAAATGGACCAGGTTATGTCAGAAAAACAAATGGGACTGAAATCAGAAACCAGTCATTATCCTAGAACTAAGAAGAATCAATGGAAGGGGAAAGGTACTGATAGTCTTAATTTTAGAAAACTTGAAATAACTTTTTGCTTACTCATTTTAAATTATTGCAACAGTGCTTTGAGCAATGAGAAATGACTCCCTAATTGAAGATGAGAGAGTAAAACCTATCAGTGAAAGAAACTGTCCAGTAGAGGCAGCTTCATACCTCCAGCAGTCCATATGCAACCAGTAGTGAGGCTGAACATGTACTCTCAGTAGACACAACACACATATATACAATATGTACATAGACGGCCAGCCACAGAGATCAACACAGACACACTCAGCACTCACACAGTAACACCACCAATGGCCTCATCCTGGTCCCCTCTCTGGCTAATCTGATAAAGTTTTATTAGTGGCAAATTTACACAAACATGTACAAAGTGGGTGTCTCCAGCAGCTGGGCTCAGATACTCGGTCTGTCTAGCAGCTACTCCCGAATCCCTGCTCTCCCAGGTTACTGGCACTTCGGCACATGAACCCCTGATCCTGCAGCTCCATGCCCAGTGCTGGTGCAGACCTTTTATGCACACCAGCACATGCACAGCTGCACAGCTTTTAGCGGGCACCGAGGCCCTACTGCGTTACCAGTATTTGAGGCTAACTGGTCCTGGTCCCTCCAGTAGTCAACTTCCCGTTATTTTACTCAAGAGTATGTTCATTTACAAGAAATTCACACACGTATTATCTGGCCTAGGCTTAGGTTGACTTTGATACTTGGCTCTCAGGCCACTTACTCTACACGCTATCTGGTATTTGCTACCTGTCACATGCTGGTGTACACATCCTCCCTCACTGCGTTGCAGGCACCATTGATGCACAAGCCTCTATAACCCACGGTCCCCTGCTAGTTGCTGGCACTCAGATTCCCATACACTCATGCACTCAGATAATCTTTCATCCAGGAAAAAAGTTAGAAATGGAGATTAATGAGAAGCCTGCACTAATCAGGTGCAGGGCATGGCCAGAAAAGTGTACTGACCAGCCCCTCTTTACACATAACTGTCCTCTTTTACCCCTTATACCTCTATTTATATATTTATATACCCATACTTTCTCCTTCCTCATCTACCTTGAGTCTTCTGTTTCACCACAGTTGGTCTTTCCCTAAACATCCCATAACAAGTCTTGTGCATTTCTCCCTTGCATCCCGAAATGAGTCCCATGCCACGTAGGCAGTGACACCATGAGATGCTCTGGGATCTGCCCTGTGGTGTTGCAGTGCCAGATGACCCCAGCACACAGGACTAATGCTCAGACAGGTCATTGGGATGCCCCAGCTTGCCTCATGCCTCTGGGCTCTAATAACTTCCAGATTATACAGACTATATTTTACCTCAGTAATAAAACCATAAACCAATAAATTTAAATTTAAGAATCCGAATAATAGCTTTGCACCTTGTGGGGTTGCTTATCGTTAAAATAGGCATGTGGTTAAATATTGTGATAAGATTGAGTTTTGTATTGTAAACAAGTATCAGACTTCAGGCAGACCACCTTCATTTCACTCTTAATTTCTTGATTTTCAGACTGAATTTACCCATGAAGGCTTTTTAATCATAAAGCATACACGCTAGGATACAAATGAGAAGGTTGGAGACAAATGTAAGCAGAAGTTAAGCAACATATTTTCTCTGTGTGATTTTGGTCATATGTGCAGGTATGAGTTACTGGGCAGGAATAATACTCATGTTGTATAATTTTGGAAACTTTTGAAGAAAAGCTTTCTTTGAAATTGGATTGAAACCTCTCTTCTCATCTAAGTGAAACTTGGTGTGTACACATATATATAACACGTGGGCTTCTCTGCATGTTCCATGATTTCTTGTAAATCCTTTCTCTTATTAGGGTGTTCTTAAAAAAAGAATAAAGCAACTTCAGAAAATCAAGGGATGGAAAGGTTTTAATAAGGAAAGTAAGTATGTTACAAACATCCATCTATTCTTGATATTAGCTTAATATATAATTTTGGACACTTTGAGTTTTTCAGCAAAAAACCCTTTCATCCACTTCAACAAAACCTGCCAACAATGCTCAGAGTTACTTTCTGTGGTAAAAAGTCTGAATCACTTTTGTAAGTAGATATCAAACAATTATTAATTATGTAAATGTTCTCTCAGTTACACATTTTAGTGACCCATTTATAATGCAAGTAGCTTTTGAATTATTACATTTAATTCTGCTTCAGCTGGCGATGGATTATATCTAATTAGCAGATAAATGTCTCTCTCATAAAATGATGCAATTGTGCTGCATGCTTAGGATGTGTATGTCCTTGAGTACTATCCACTCTTGATAACAACTCTCAAACAACAATTAAAAAAAAATAAATTCATTACAATAATCATAATTTTGTTCTGCCCTTGGCAAAACGTAGTCATCTTTCATCTGAAACATGAAGAATTTGGTTGTCTGATTTGGGCAATTTTGTATTCCTTAATTATACTCAAAAGTTGTAAAGGGTTACTTAATTTCAGAGTAAAGGTACACATATTTCAAATTATAACTTGTCTAGTGCAACTATGTGGGGTTATTAACTACTGATTAAATTTTGTTCTGCAGATTTCATATGGCTTTAAGGAGCTTGTTCATTTATTACTATTTATTCTACACTATCTCCTCATAAAGGAATAAAATTGCTACTACTGTGTGAACTTCCATATAGCTTTTTATTTTCAGTATTTAATTTTTATTTTCATCAGTGCCAAGAAGCAGAAATACAAAATTTTCTTTACTTACATCTGAATTAATGTTACATTCCTAATACTTCCTGAATTCTATCATTTATCATAGGAGCAGAGGACTGGGATCATAAAATACAGATTAAATTCAAGTGATCATGTAATAAGACATTGATTTTGTCCTTAAAAATTCACTGTTCCTCTCCACAAAACTAAATACACATTTATAGAGTGTATTGTATGCTATAGAGTTAAAAAAAAAAAGAAATTGCAGAAAAAAAACACAAGAAAGATTAAGAATTCTATTATATCTATGCCTAGAAGGAGGGAAAAAGGAGGACTTTGTCAGGTGAAAATGGCATTTGTGGACCTAACATGAAGAAAAAGGAACTTTAACGAGTGGCACTCCTCAGGGGTCAGTACTGGGACCAGTGCTGTTTAACATCTTTGTCAGAGACATGGACAGCGGGATACAGTGCATGTGCAGCAAGTTTGCTGATGACACCAAGCTGTGTGGCACGGTTGACACAATGGAGGGAAGGGATGCTGGACAGGCTTGAGAGGTGGGCCCATGAGAACCTCATGAAGTTCAACAAGGCCAAGTGCAAGGTCCTGCACCTGGGTCATGGCAATCCAAGGCACAAATACAAGTTGGGCGGAGAATGGCTTGAGAGGAGCCCTGAGGAGAAGGACTTGGGAGTGCTAGTGGACGAGAAGCTTAACATGAGCCAGCAATGTGCGCTTGCAGCCCAGAAAGCCAACTGCATCCTGGGCTACATCAAAAGAGGTATGGTCAGCAGGTCAAGGAAGGTGATTCTACCCCTCTACTCTGCTCTCGAGTCCTCAGCACTGGAAGGACATGGACCTGTTGGAGTGAGTCCAGAGGAGGGCCATGAAAATGATCAGAGGGCTGGAGCACCTATGCTATGAGGACAGGCTGAGAGAGTTGGGGTTGTTCAGCCTGGAGAAGAGAAGGCTCCGGGAAGACCTTATAGCAGCCTTCCAGTACCTGAAGGGGGCCTACAGGAGAGATGGAGAGGGACTCTTTATTAGGGAGTGGAGCAATAGGATGAGGAGTAATGGTTTTAAACGGAAATGGTAGATTTAGATTAGATATTAGGAAGACATTCTTTACTGTGAGGGTGGTGAGACACTGGAACAGGTTGCCCAGGGAAGTTGTGGATGCCCCATCCCTGGAAGTGTTCAAGGCCAGGCTGGATGAGGCTTTGAGCAACCTGGTCTAGTGGGAGGTGTCCCTGCCCAGGGCAGGGGTTTTGGAACTAGATGATCTTTAAGGTCCCTTCTAACCCGAAACATTCTGTGATTAAGCTATTTATGCCAACTTTATGTTTTTCTATCACAAGGCTTGGAGTTCCTCCATCTAGTTTCTGTGTACAGATTTTGCTTTACCTACGAAACTGTCTTTATCTCAACCCATGATTTTTCTCAAGTTTACCCTTCTGATTCTCTCCCCCATCCCACTGTGGGGGAGTGAGCGAATGGCTTTGTGTGGCTTAGTTGCCAGCTGGGGTTAAACCACAAGAGTTGCACACAAGTTGCAGGATTAATTCTTATTTGGAGCAAAGTGGAACTTCAAAGTATATACAGCTTTACTATTGGCCAGATGGTTTTCAAGATCTTGCCACAATTTAAATGCTATTGAGTGATGTATTCTCTTTATTTCTTTTGTGAGTATAAGTTAGGCAGCTGTTTTTCGAACTGTCTACAAATTGATAAACAATATTCAAGTGTCTGCTGGAGAGCTCTGTAACTATTCACAGAAGTATTTATTCTGTTCAATATAATAGTTCTGTTCTGTATTTCCATAAATGCTTTTTAGTAGCATACCCATAGATAATAACTTCATCTAAAGCCTCCCACTTTTTTACAGCCCCCATTATTTTTATAACTAAAATAATTGTATGCACATTATCTTTTTCTTTTTCATAGATCTTTCTCATAAAGTCCTTTGATAGCTAAATAATTGAATGAAACATGGGTAATCAGAAAGAAGGTGATCAGAAAAAAATGTTACATTTTTCTCATCTATGAAATCATACTTTAAAAAGCATTCATTAAAAATGTCCATATGTTCAAACTATTTTTCAAGAAGCTGGCTTCAGAGGAAAGTAGAAAAACTTACTTTTCAGACAGTAGGGTGCGTGGTGATCTTCTCTGAGAATATTGATGGTACTATTTTCAGCCCCTCAATTTAAGGGTTTATCATTTAGTCAAGTTTGAGTACAAGGGGGGTTGAAAAATGACGAAGTACCTTATTAGAAAGTGTAACACATTGTCTCAGCCTTCAGGAAGACACATAGAAATTAAGCAAAGGTCAGTGTTCATTTTACGTGTAGCTCTTTGACAGTTTCCAATTACACTACCGATCCAAGATAAAAAATCCACGAAATAAGGTAATGTATTGCATTAGGGGAATCTTCAAGATAAAACATTTTCTGGTAGTCTGCAAGTTTGCAAACAGTTTTGCTGCTATGGCAAATATAATTTTTAAGCTGTTTATGTTAATAACTGTTTACATGGACTGCTATAAGTGAAACAGATTCATCTGCTGTTGGATCTTTTAATTAAATCTAGCATGTAATGCATTACTTGTCTTAGTTTTCCTGAAGTAGGAATTAAAAAAAAAGACAGCACACTGTGTCTCAGTTCTTTAAGCAATATATTACCCCAGTATCTTATTAAAGAACAGATTGAATAACAAAAAAAAGTCTGAATCTTCTTTTTAAAGAAGGAGAATTTACAATGAACATTCTCAAGAGGAAGAAGGTCCTCAAAAAACAAGTCAGATACGGAATCTTATTTTGTTACTGTTTCTTACATTTTGCACCATTTTCATCACCGATTAAAGCCTTTGGTACTGCTTGTCTGTTGGACGCTAGTGGATGTCTAAGCATTGAATGACACCTTTCCAGCAGAAAAAAAAAATAATGATGTCAATGAAATGCTTTGTTTATGCATTTGCACAAATCCTGAAAGCAAATCAACAAAAAAACCTAATGTTTCCAAGGATCTCAGTACAATAATTCTTGGTCATTTTTTCTAAGATAGTCCAATTCTAATTAGCTCTCAGGACAGATCTCAATATAGAAAAAGCCCTTTGCACAGCTGTGCCTGCTCTAGATCTTGAACCTAGAACTTTGGGAAATAAAATCTCTGTGCGTGTAAATTGCACAAGTAATAATTCTCAAATTCTGATTTTAATCTCAATAGGAGAGACATCCATGGAAAAGTCCTGGATTTCAAAATGTCTCTCTTGCTTCAGTTTACTGCTTCATAAGAGTTTCTTCATTTAGTCTATCTGTGCTGAAAACACCGTGAAGCAACTTTATATATGACATAATTCGGTGTCCATCCCCAGTGGCCTTTCAGCTCTTCCAGCTCTCCATCAAGCTGAGCTGATTTCCACTTAAAATCTTTTAAATACTTGCATGTAAACTTTTCTGTTGTATAAGAAAACGTTTTTGGGGGTTTTTTTGTGGTGAGAAGGCTTACGCATGCTCTGTTTTCTACTAAGCTGCGTTTAAATGACTATTTGAAATACTAATAAATATGTAGTCGATTTTATGTTGTGTCTCTTACAATAGAAAAAAAGAGCTCCTTTTCCATTATTTTAGGTTCTTCTATATGGGGTTACAGATAAATGAAATGGGCGCATATATCTTATTTTGAAATGACATGTTCTACTACTTTAATAGCTAATTGAATTTGTATTTTCTAGAACTGACCTAAAGCTGTTTGTTATAATGCAGACTTCAACAGAAATCAATGTGAATAACTGCTGGCAATTTTAGTCTGAAGATGACAAAAACGGAAGTTTATTTTACATAGGAATAATATATGTTTAACGGTTTATTCTTCATACTTATGATACAAACTTTAAGCATACAGTTCATCTCTGGTTCACTTCCTTGAGTGTTAAATTAGGTATTTGTGAAAAATTAAGTAGTATGGTAGATAACTTCTGTGGTCAAAATCATATGCTGAGCAGGGTTACACCTCAGAAAAGGATACTGAAATTGTAAATATTAATGCATCACTAAGAATTATTTATTTCACTAATATGTTAGGAGAAGTTTGTGCTACTGGGGCTGTGGCTTGGATGAGAAAAGCTGCTGCTTTTTATGTTTTGTCTATATAAGCTAGTCGTGATTTCTGGTATCAGTGCAAATTCAGAGCAATTGCACTGATTTTAGTGGAGAGGCAGAAGACTAGAAGGAGGTAAATAAAAACAGAGTTAAATCTCTTGAAAGATTTATCTCAATAAAGCTAACTTAGCTACCGGTTGTGGCATAACTGAGTAACTGTCCTACAGGCTAAACCAAGAGCTGTAGATGTTAGCTATAGATGGAGCTGATGTTTCTCTCTCTGCTATGCAGCAAGATGCTGCCATTTTTGTGGTTATTCCCTCTTTAGTCCAGATCCTGTGCATTCTTCTTTGCCAGGAGCAGAAAACCAGCACAGGTACATGGACAGGATCTTTGGGTGGGCAGCCTGTCCTTCCTGTTCCATTATTTCTTCATATTTCTTAGGATTTTACAGATTTCTTTTTCATATTTATTTTGGAAAAGCTAACTAAAAGAGATTAATTATGATTCCTATGATTCAAATTATTTTTATATTACTTTCTGTGTAATTTCCTTAATATTTTACTTAAGAAAGCTGTGTGTGGACAGAGAAACCAAAATTCATGTCTTCTCAAGAAGTTAATAAAATATTGCAAGATAATATGGTACATACAAATACACTTTAAAATCTCAGAATATGAGGAAGAAACCCTCTTTGGATACTTTAATTATTAGCAGAATCATGATTTCTGAAGTTATATCTGAAAATTCTTCTTGATTTTGTGTTCAAATGAATAGTTCTGAAATTTACTGAGCAATTTGAGAATCAAATTCTACCAAGTCTTGAGCATTCCTCCTAAGAGATGCTGAGTCCCTCCTTCCTAGTAAGTCCTGGGAAATGAATTTAACAGTATTTGATATGGGTGCTCAGCTCTAGGCTAGCAATCAGTACCTGCCTGCATTAGGATCATTACATTCTCAATCACCAGGAGCTGCACAGAGAACATATTACCATTCTCTGAAGGAAAAACTTGAATATCCTTATTAAATTGCACTACCATCTAGAAAAGCCCAGTTTGCTTGTGTTTGGATATACCTGTTTCCTTTATTTTACTAAGTACTTAATTTTAACAATGACACACACTTTTAAAATGAAGCTTAGAAAAATAATATGTTCTTTTTCTTACAGAAACATAAAGACTCTCAATCATTGTACCTTTACTAGGACCATGCTAAAATATAGTAATAAAAAGCAGTGTTATAAATGCATATCATTCATATTTCTCTCTTTCATTTTGATACAAAAACTATGGGGCTAAAGAGGTCTCTTTTGTTGCATCAAAGAAGTCCTAAACCTTCCCCAATCATTATTCTGTATAGTTCGTATTATCTTTTAAAAACGTAATAACTTCTTCATATTTGAAAGAAAAAATCCACTCTGGGATATAGATTAATACTTTTATATGCTAAGATATTTACCTTGAAAAAATCTTGATTCAGAAATAATACTGGATACGTTATGAAAGACGAATGTAATCCAGGGGAATTTGAGTCTCAAAAGAAATCGAAGCCTACATACTCACTTTTACTGATCTCTTGCACACACACAAAGTGCCATGGGTAAGATACAGATCTCTTACTCAGTCAGCATTACTCATGATGCACACCACTCCTCTAAATTCCAAAACCTCTTGTTGCAGGTTATCCCTTTGGTGCAATTGATATCCCACCACTACGTTCTCAAAAATCATTTCTGTCAGTGCCTCATGTTCAGACGAAGAGCCAGGAAGCATCTGAATTGTAAATTTAATGACTCTGACTGGTTAGAGATTTGTAGGCCTATAAAATACTCTTCTCCTCTATGGCAGGTGTAATATCTCACCAAGATAATTAATGACAGCTACTTTGCTGCCTTAAAAATATATGAACCCATTGCCAGAAATGGGTAAATGTTGGAGATGGGGTTCTAAAAAAATCCTGTCGTTAATTAATAATTGATTGTTATTATCTTTCTTATCTATTTATAACCTGTGAAATGTTCAGGTTTAATGCGCATTCTATCTCAAACAGAGCAATATTACAGATTATCACTCCCACTTCCCCCAACCCCACCCCCCTTCTTTTTTTTTAGCAATTAATTAATAGTTGCTGATTTGGACCACACTTGTATTTCTTATCTTTGTATTGTGTGCCAGGAATAAAAAGTCCATGTGATGCAAGTTAAATACATTCCATAGGAATACAACCTTTAGTTCTCTGAGTTGGCCTGTTTTTCTTTCCAGGGGCAGCTTTATTTCAGTGGGAACAATGTTAAATAAATATGAAAGGCTTTCTGCAAAGTCCAAATTATGTTTTTAGCTTTGCTGCTCTGGAAAGAAGCATTTATGTGAAATGAAACATGAACAGTAATTCCAAACCACATTATGTCAGTGGTTTTTAACCACTGAAATCACTGGGGAATTCTGCCTTAAAACCAGTGACATAACTGTGTCCTATTATTAACCCTCTTGACAGTTTCCAGGGACCACAGTCACGTTCCACTCCCTATTGTAACCATCATCAGTAACAGATTTGGTTCCTGCCTGTAACTGCTTACTGCAAGGGAATTCTGCAAAAGACAAGTTTCTTCAGAGGCTGCTTTTATAGCTTCAATACTTTCATGACACTGGAGAAACAATAGGTAACCTATCGTTACATTCATGTAAACATGAATGATAAGCTTTACGTTCTCCAGATTTTTGTTTCTAAACACAAAGCATCAGCAAATGGGCTAGAGTAACTAAGGATCAGGGAGAAAAACATGTTAGGAATGATTGTTGCACTTCGCATATAACAGCCATGCATGAATAGTTTAAACGAAATATCTTTTGTGATCTGAAAATACAGACTTGTGCTTTCAGAGAGTGAATGAAAATATCAAAAACTAAGTGACTTAGAAGGTAAGGATTCATTTTCAAAAATAATTTTCAGCAGCAAAAATGGCAGACTTCATGCATAGGATGAGATGACTATTTGCCTTTGACTTCAACAGCAGATAGATTTCTAAAATTTTCTACTGGTATTTATATGCACCTTTGGGTCTTAAGAAAACATGACAAATCTAGCCTTTTAACAGTTTAAAATGAAATGAGATTTAGATTCATAATGAATTTAAGCGGGTTTTTAGGTGCTACTGGGTGAATCTGTTTCCTGTCATGTAAATGAACTTTTACAGTTGTTACTGCATCATACCTGTATGCATATGAATTGTAGGTGCATAAAAGAAGGAGAGAGATCAAGGGAGAAAAAATGTGGGGAAAGAGAGAGGACTATATTGTGGGAGTCAGTCATAAATTATTCAGCCGGGCTGATCTTTAAAATCAAAGATGAATTTCATAATTCACAAACAACATACAAACCGGAAGATAATAACTAAAGATATTCCTTGAACAATTTGAAAATCAAACATTTCTAAAAATCAAAATCTGTTTGTGCTTAAGTCTAACAGGCTGATGAAGCAGGAAAAAAGGCCTGTGGGGTCATGTAGGTTAAGGTTCTATTGAGTTTGTTCAGAAAAAAAGAAAAAAAAAAAACCACCCACAAGTATAAATAGTTCAGATTGCGCAACACAATGAAGGAAACAAAGAAAGGTGAATGGATTGAGAGTGCATAGTACTCTGGACGGTCTCAGGGATTAGGTATCTGGGATTTAGTATCCTTACTGGGTTATGCATTGCTTGTGATGTGATACCGTGTGAATTTCCCTACCTACCCTTGACCAAACAAGGCGAGTGAGAGGAGCAAATTGCATTTGGCATTGTCTTTCCCATCCACTGGGCCCCCTTCACTTGTACTGTTGGCTTCCTTTAATTTCTTTCATTCACTTCTCTAGCGGACACACTTTGAATAGGTTTTGGAGGTATTTTTAATTTTTAACCAAAATTAGCAAATCACCAAAAGGAGACATGAAATGTTCATACACAAAAATTTTCTCAGAAATTTATCGTCCATCTCTGGAAGTTCAGACCCACTGAAACTAGCCAAATTCAGAATAGAAATAAGATACAGGTATTTAACAGGAAGTAATTTGTCACCATGGTAGAGTTTCCACTGTTAGAACTGTGCTTTTTTCTTTTTTTTTTGTGTTCTTGTTCCAATCAGAAAAGGCTTGCAGCCTGTTTATTGGAATAGATCAGATAAAATTATTACTGCTGTGCCTTTTTTAAATTTATGCCTCTGCAAAACCAAAACTTGGCAGCCTGCACTCAGCATTGATATTACAGTGTTCTCTATCTCTATTCTGTCTGGCTGGGATGGAGTTAATTTTCTTCATAAGAGCTCATACAGCTCTGTGTTTTAGATTTGTAACCAAAACATGTCCGTTAACACACTAGTGTTTTAGCTGTGCTGAGCAGTGCTTGCACAGCATCAAAGCCTTCTCTGTTTGTCATGCTGTTCAATGGTGAATAGATTGAGTGGTGCACAAGAAGTTGGGAAGAGACACAACCAAGCAGATGGTCTGAAATAACCAAAGGGATATTTCATGCCATATAAGCTCATGCTGAGCAATAAAATGGAGAGGAGGGGTCTCAGGGGGCTGTAGACATCTTTTGCTCTGGAACTAGCTGGGCATCATTCTGTGTGTGGGAGGTGAAATCCACTAAACCGACTGTTAACTCAGAACCTAGATGATGGAGTGCTCTGGGAACCAAATTTCAGTTCAACATAAATGGCTGCCAAAGCCTTGAAACTACTAGCAAAACTGAATCCCACAGAAATTACTGGGCTGATAATAAAAATAATGTGATGTTTTCAACATGAAATATGTATACCATTACAATTACCACATATGCCTCATGAGCTGTAGATTGGAAGCTTAGCTGCTGAATGATATTGTCAGTTTTAATGTTTCTATTGACTAGTTTGGTAAATAAACTAGTTCAGTTTTCTGGAATCTCCATTTTTCTTTTTAACTTGATGGTGGTCCAAAAAATGGTGGCAATGAGAAACTTCATTCAACCACAAATAAAATACTTATTTTGTAATGTAAGTTGTATTACATTTCAGATGTAATAAAGAAGAAAACATAAAAAACAAGCTTTTTTCAGACATAGAAATATCTTTTTGAAAATTAATTTTGAAATTCTAAAAGTGTTTTGTTTTGCATGAACATTTTGACAAAGATATAAAAATTTATAAAATATTATGGTATCACTGAGTTTCTTTGCATTTTTGTCTGCATTTTACTTGAAGAACTCAATAACAATGAAACTGACTCTGCTTTTAATTTGACATGAGATTGACGAGTGTTGCTGTTACTGGAAAGTAACAAAACTGGTTATGATATATGTTCTTAACTTAGCAGCTGCTAGGTTTGCAGTGACTTGGGAAATTTTTGGTTCAGAATATATTTTCACCAGAAATTTCTAATTATGGTTTTCAAGATGATAAACTTACGGCTGCTAGGACTTTTCAACTTATTGGTTTACAATGCAGTTCCCCAAAAGCAGCTTTCAAAAGGCCAGGTTTTCCAAAAAGAAATTTCCCCATGTCAGGTCTAGCCTTCAACAGGCCTAGCCAAGACATGCATAATCCATGGTTCCACTGCAACACATGGAGAGAGACCACAGGGAAGAATGAAACTCTGGGTCTCCAGTAGCCTATGAGAGGGGCTAGATGGAAGTCTCAGAGTCCTGAAAGCCTTTAAGGCTACTTTAGAGCTCTGCATCCTAACCCTAGGCAAGTTGTCAAGGAATTCAGATAGGCTTAGTTACCTGTTTGCTGGTAGCCTGAAGTTGAAACAGTTTTGTGGATCATTTCACTATACGAGTAAAATAAAAATAAAACTTCTCACAAGTTTTTACATGGATTTCTTACATTAATATTCTGATATACCATTATTTATTACATGTGGTCATGCCCTATTGCTTCTGCTCAAAACTGTCTGGCAAATAGATACCAAAGGATGTATTGGAGAATTGTGTGCAATGTGTTTAATACCTTAGAAATTTATATTACAGAAGTTTATATTTATGAATACCTTGCAAGAAAATATGAATTTTGCTAGTTTATACTAGATAAGAAGAGAATTACTTTTTCTGATTATAGTCTCAGATATCTGGTCACTTCAAAATCCAACTAACAAATATTAAAAACAAAACAAAATATTTTTTCTGAGCTGTGATATTTTAAACTTCCTCATCATTGTTTCACACAACAAAATGAAAATGTACTGGTTAGAAATTAAAATTCAAATACTTTTTTCTTGTTGTTATGACTACTTCAAACTACAAAAGTTTCCATAGGTAGAACTTCAAACTCATTTCACATGTGGTCTAAGTACAGATCAGTAGAAATTATAACTGGAAAAAAAAAAAGCTGAAGAGCAAAACATCTTAGTTTATGGTGGTGGTTTTATTTTTTTTCCCATTATAAGCGTAAATCATATTTATTGATTTACCTGGTTTTCTAGCTTGTTTTCCATAAAATCAGGTCATACTTAAATTGGATTAGTGGTATCTTCAAAGTAACTTGAATTTGGATAAATACATAATATATTAGAATGATCAAGAACAGAAACAATGAACTTGACTAAATCTGATAACACTGTAAAAATCTCAACATTTTAAGCTATTTTTGATATACAGCTTATAAGGCAGCTAATGCTCCAGCTCATTCTGGTCTCATACAGTTAAGTTACTCTTTAGTTCTGCCAGCAACAAAGCTTTAAAATTATTTTAAATGGACACACTGCAAGAAATTTTTCTTTTTCCTAAAAATGCCAAATGAAATGCATAAGAGAAAATTAACCTTTGCATAAGAACTTTCTATTCGTTTGAATTTAATAGTGTGTGCTCGATCAAGTTTTCCGATTGATAAATAACCAATTAGAAATGCTACGCTTCTTATACTTTTTGTGCTGTGATTTGCAAGCTTAATAAAACAGACTGTAATTATATTGACTATTGCTATCAATGCATTTCTGTGTGGACAACAGCTTGAGAAGTTTGAAAGAACAGGGTTTGTTGCACTGGGAAAGCAACACTCTCCCTACTGTGGCTTCCATGGTACACAAGTGATTTCTTCCGCATTTTAGTACAGAGAAGAGGAATCTTCACTAGTTTGCATCAGTTTTGGTTTACTGTAATTTGCATTTAGTGCATTTGATTCAAATCTGGTTTTAGGTACAGCAGAAACAGGATGTGAAAAATGGAAAACTACAGTGGAGTGTATATCATCTTTGTTGTTTTGACAAAGCTCCTAGCCTTAGGATTATTAATTTTTGTCTCCTTAGTCAGATTAATTGTCCTACTTGATTTTTGTTGCTTGGTAGTACTGGTGAACACTTACCTGATGGGAAGGGGCTAGATTTTTGTTACTAGATCTATCAGTTACATTTAGGCTGAAGACCGAAGTTTGTGATCATGTTGCTTGCAGTGTGCTTCAAAGACAGTCAGAAAGAAGTGAGAAGATTCATTGAAATTCATCTACCTCCTCCACAGGCATTCACAGCTACATGAGGTATCACATAAGCAACTTAAGCATTTTTCTCTTCTTTTCCTGTGCTTATCCGAAACATAGAGAAGAATAATTCAAAAGAAATGACTATAATAAAGAATATTCAGTCCTGCCTACTATGGGGATAAAGTATTCAGAAGATGAGAGGACAGGAAAAAAAACATATTGTGAGGCCAAGAATTTGTACAGTCACAAATATACCATCATTTATCAAATATTTTTTTCAATCTACAACCAATATATTTTCCAAGACACTAGAAATCACTGTAGCAATTTTCTGAAATTAAAAAATGAACAACCCTTTCTTTGTAGAAAATACTGTAACTCTTGCTACAATACTCTAACAGAGAGTGCAGACAAGCATCCTCTGGTCATCTGCTTTCCAAAAAACGGACAGAAGCAATACTGAAATGATGTTCTGAGTATGGACAGTGTAACATTGTCTTCTGTTGATGAGGCAGATGGGTAACAGGATTCACAGGTGAGCTGCCAATTTGTTGTGTGAATTAGTTTGTCACCTGTAAAACGGAAGAAACTGATCACACACTGCTTAATCTCGCATGCATGTTGCAAGGCATAATTTCTTTGAGAGCCGCTGATGAATAGTGCAATATAAAGTAAAGTCATTATACCAATTATGATAATTTTTATTACCAATGTGAATCTCAGTTCTCCTAACATCAGATTTACTGAATTTGTTATTGCCAGAATTGTCTTGTGGGCTCGGTTTGACTAGCTTTATCAATGGCATGTGTCCGTAAGAGCAGAAAGAATTTTCATTAAGGAAGAAATGCAAGTGTCATTGCTTATATAGGAAGTCTGGTAATGAATATGACATTTTAGAAAATGCTGAGATGATAAAAGTATTGGGCTTCTTTGGACTTTACCAACATTTATCTAAAAAGAGGTTTTGCTTATTTTTGCTATTGTTTTCACTTCTCCTAGAGTAAGAAGGTGTGTCCAGTTCTCTAGGGATTAACTATGGAGCATAGTGCTATCCAAACAAAACCTAAAATTGTGACTAACTTGCGTAAAATTTTCATAATCTGTAGGCCTAAATATTATATTACACTAAACTCACTCTTATTGTCAAACAACAGATATGTATCAGCATAACAAGAAATGCACGCAAGAGTCAATTGCACAGTCTTCATTTCCTGCTTTCTTCAAAGAATACATTTCAAAGAATACATTCAATACATTCAAAGAATACAAAGAATACATTTCACTTTGCTCCAGATCAGAAATTTTCTCCTTCATCCCTTTTTTCTAAGCCCAGGATAAGGAACATCAGCAATTTGAGAACTTACTATGTAATGAAAATTATATTCAGACTAACAGGAGTGTTTCTTTTTCTAGGAACATGTTACATGAATACATATAGGACATCATAATCTTCTAATTCATAGCAGTCTATCACTATGTGAGTGACAAACCCTGAGCATTACTATATTGTTCTAAAGAAGATTTGTCTGTCTCCGAGGAGCAGTTGCTTCATCATATCATAAATGACATTTTTTTAGGTTTTTATTTTGTTCTGTTGCTCAGGTATTTTTCAGAATTTAAAATTATTGTTTTATAACATTGTTTACAACTTGGCTGATATAATCCAAGTCATGATGTGTTTTCCAGCAGAGCGTTTCATTACTGTTTCCATTTGTGACATTTCTAACACAGTCTGATTTGCAATCACCTTGAGACTTATCTTACCCAACAAGCTAAATTAATAAGCCACAAAGAACACCTGAAACTTTTAAGCTACGTTTTAATTTAGAGAAAGCACTAAAAATATATGCATTTGCTCATATGGGAGGACAAGAGGGTACAGCATCATGACAAAATGGCTAAAGTATAATAAGAAAAGGGGTTGCTAAGATTCTGTCACAGAGAGACAGCTAGAGGAGAGATGCGCTGAGGTCATATAATTGAAATCAGTTCTATTTCTTATCTTTAAAATACTGTTAACTGGGATGAAGGGAATTCTCAAAAGCTGTCAAAATGATTCAGGCATAGTTAGGGAGAGTATAGGTATACTTCAGTTTAAGTATCTCTGATGTAGGTCCTCCATCCACTGGAAGACACAGTTCTGCTTTCTCACATTACTCCCACCTCCTAGTTTGCCTGTGACTATGGGGAACGGCTGACCTCAGGCTAATGGTGTAACACCACAGTTTTGAGTGAATGCTTCCAAAGAACATTCAAGAATACATTTTATCCAGCTGTTATCTAACTTGGCATAACACAGGTGTTTGCCAGAAAATGTTGTTTGCATGCAAACAAAAAATGACATTATTTGCCTCCTTTTCACCTAAAAAATTTCCACTTCAGACTCAGGAACTTCATCTAGCCCTCTCAGATCCTTGTCTATATTTTTAAACTACAAGACTGTCTCTCCCCTGTTAGGTACAACCAAACTTAACAAAACAAAAAAATTAATTAAAATTGTATTTTGATTGCATATTTTGGCCATATCTCTACATCACCTGTGTTTCTGTGCCTCCTGTAGAAAATATGTGATTACGTTTTTATCCTTCTTTTCCCTTGCGTATCTTACCCATTTTAGGGTAATTGCTATATTCTCTCCCAGAAGCAAGATGTTAAATATGCTGTTAGCCCCAGATGTCTTCCCTATTCTACTCCTTTTATTGCAGGAAAAAAGCAGCCTAAATCAGACCTTCATGCATATCATGTAGTTTTAATATCTTTCTTGTTTGCACAAAGGGTGACTTTTTCTCACTTTTGTGTTAGAGTACTCTCTAACACTATATTTTCCTAAGTACGGTATACTGACAGTTTTTATTCTTTCAGGTGATCAGTCTGTATAGAAGCAAAGAGCAATGAAAAAAGGAAAGGATGTCCCAGTACATGGTTTCTGGAAGATAGACGCTACACTGTTAGCGAACGTTTTTGAGAGTATTTAAGTATTATTAGTGAAGAACGAGAAAATGTTTAATTGTCACTCTTTTTTTTGTTTAGTAATTGTGCAGGAGGTAGTGTGAAGTTAGAATATACAGCAAGTCAAAATGTGAGACAGCTGAAAGCCAGTGATGTTTAATTTTTTTTTTTTATTTACATACTTGTAAATTTTTCGTAGAACACACTTGGCCTTTTTTTTTTTTTTTTTTTTTTTTTCTGGGGAATAAACTCTGTTTGAATTATCCTTTAACAGATAGCTGAAAGAAATTTTTAACAATAAAAAGTTAAGTTTTGTTTTTCCTGCACAGGCAGGAGTTTTTATTGCACCTCTAACTTTTTTAGTGATATAATATAGATGTGTGAAGAATTCTGTTTTCTTTAATGATCTACAAATGTGCCTCAGGCAAATAGTAGCTCCTACAAGCATGTTTCTGAAAGATTTAGTGTGATCGTCTATATAAAGCAGAGTTCTTAGGAATGTATCTTTCCATCATACTTAATTCCTAGTCATGGAACTGAAGTTCCCTGTAGGTTCTTCTGTGTGGAGGCAAGTTAAAGCTCATTGTGCAAGCCTGGCAAGTCACCTGTAAACCATCGATTGCTCAAACTTATGACTTAGTTTTCCCACACCTGTGATTAATTAAATCAGCCTTTTTCTTTTTTTCTTTCTTTTTTTTTTTTTAAATAAATAAATGTAAATTTCGTGAATTCATGGCAAAAAGTTGGCAGGAGCTAGAACATGAAAACTACAGCTGGTCTCGCTTTGGGAAAGCTGTAAATTGTACCTGTGTGTCTACCTTGCTTTGAGTCTCTTTGACCAGCTCTGCAGATTGACGAACTGCCAGATGGATTTTGTCCATAAGGTCTGTGATGCTGAAAGAGGACAAGCTCTGGCCACCAGATAAAATAAGGTAGGTCAGTCAGCATGCAGGCTGCTGCTTATCACTCAGGAGACACAGATTGTCACAGGCGATTTGCGTGACAGGAGAAATAGATGTTTTATGCAGCTGCTGCCAGTCTGGGAAATCTGCCTTTAGTCATTCTGTTAGCATTTCCTTCTCTCATGCAAAAATCTCTAGTATTTTTGCCCAAATACAGAATATTTGTAAAATAGTGCTGAAATGAAGCTTGCATACATACATGCAAAAATAAGAGTATATAATAAAAGTATGACTTGTTCTGCTTTGACAGTAAAATCACTGGTGTTCTTCAAGTGGTTGAGGATCTATCCATCCAAAATAAGAGTGTTTCCATTGACTTCTCAAGCTGGTGAGGAGAACTAAAGAGTAAATTATCTTTTCAATTACAAATACTAATTGGTAAAAAAGTTTACATTACTTAATTGTAAATGTTGATTATATATAAAGTATGTTCTGCAATCCATATAAAATTACAGTGTTTTACACAACTTTTCTAATTTGAATGTGTCTGAGTTCATCTTCCAGACCTTGTTTGATGAAATAGTTTTCTTTCCTTAAGATTATACAAACAACAACTATTTTCTACCATGAGAGTTTCTTTATTTCCATGGGATTAATTCACTCCCAAGTTGTCTTTTTGATAATCTAAAAGTGCTCTCTAATATTAAAATGTAATAAAAATGAACAGAAGTTGTGCAGATTTGCTCTTCCATGTTTTTAGGAATTCCTGAGTGCAATTTATATCCTTCATAGATTATCAAGGTAGAGTGTCTTATTGTGTTTATAAGTATATTGCCTCATGTCTCTCTATATTCAGAAAATAATTTTTTGGTGCATACTTCTGTCTCTTCTGCATTGGCATAAATGATTTTATCATCCCAATTGAAAAACAAATCTGAAGCATTACTAGGATTTTCTAATGGTTCCTTGTTTTTGATAGTCTTGATATCTTTAGCAACACCTTTACATTTTCTGTCTTTCACAGCTCCTAACTGAATACCATCTAACATTCTGCTTGTAATATATTGGGATTTTCTATTTCACCATATGTAGTGGCTACCTAAATTTAACCTCCTGAATCAGGATAGACATTTAGCTAAAGCCATGTTCTCTCATGATTGTGGTGAATCATTTAACACACTCTTAAATTGCCAACCACTTCCGTGCTTCATTCAGATTTTCTCTATTTTTCTGCTATTCTTTTTACTCAGGTTTTTTCAGCTCTTTTAAAGCACCAGCGGTACATAGTCGGTTGTGATCGTCCTCTGTTTGCTCATATTGAACTTGATCATTTCATGGTTGATAGTTTCTGGGCAGCCCCCAGGTTCCAACTCAATGAGTAATTTATCTTTCTCTGATATCATAATGAGGTCTAGTATTACAACTGTAATGCTCAAGAAGGATGACAGGAGGAGAAGCTGTGCTTAATATCAACTGCAGAACAGAAAACATGGGTATTTAAGGTACTGGAAAGCTTTGTCAAATATTTCAGTTTTGTCAACTGTTTCGGTTTTGTTAAGTAACATCCTACCTGTGCTTTACTGCAAATATGGCTGAAGCCTCAGTGAGCAGCTGATTATAAGGGGCTCTCCACACTGCATCTTGCAGCGTATTGCTGTGAATTAGTATACCTGTATCACTCACTATACCTGAATTAGTTCATCTGAAATACTGGGATCAGTCTACCTGAAGTAAAATAGCACAGATCTTAAGCATAGCTTCGAGCATAGGCAGGGCTCTGGCTGTGCGATGGGGAGGTAAATTATCAGCTGGACTGACGGAAAATGGGAGGTGGATGTCTTTCCACACTTGTAGGATTACTTAGTCATCTTCCTGAGGGTAAATGGAAGTACCCAGATTGCTTTCACAGTGCTTCCTGGACTTGAGAGATTTTTAGAAGTTTAATGCTGATGAAATATTAAATGCAAGGCTGGCTTGTCACCTAAATAAAAGTACACAACAGTGGTTCCCTTAACACATATTGTACAGCTGACTGTTAAGACTCCCCATTGCCTGATAAAACAGAGCTTTATCCAATTGTCTAACAAGCCTGGGTTGCTTGGGCACCGGATGCATAACTGGTTGGATAGGAGCTGAATCATAATGCCCCAAATTAATAAAAAGCCATCTTATTTCTATCAGCTATGTCTTGTCTCTCTCCCATCTTTCCATTCCCATGCTGGAGTTCACTTGGAGCTAGAACGTATTTCTGCATGGAAACAGATTGTGGTGCACAACTGGCAGTTTCCTCAGGTGTTTCTCTACTTGGTGAAACTTTGTTGGCTAAACTATGTGTATTTACATTTATGTGAATTCAACTACATGAATAAATGATGCTGCATTTATATTTTCTGCATTTCCAACACATTTATCAATACATCAGTACTGGAATTTTAACTGAGGAGAATGCAATATTGTAGTTGTGTTGTTTCTCTGTGTTATGAGACACAAATTCAAGGCCAGGTTTCTGCACTTTCTGTACAAATGCTTAGCATGTGAAGCATGCAATTAAATAATTCTATTTTATAGGAAGAATGGCTTCTGAGGCTTAGATTTTCTTCTTTCTCTTAACACCAGCAAAGTGAAAAGCCTAGGTACAAGCTCAAATGTGAAAACTGCATTCTTGTTAAACCGTGATAAAATTAAATAAGCAATTAAAAACACGAAGCATAATCTGGTTTGTTAAAGTCTAAATTGAACTGTGTTGTGGTTTTGGCCGGATCGGCCAATCGGTATGATAGATGGCCTTCCCCCCACTCTCTCCTCAGAGAGGAGAGGAAGAGATAAGGAGATGTACGAGTTCAGAAAAAGAACTAAACTACTTTAATGAAAATAATAATAAATAAGGAAATAACAAAGAATAATAGAATAATAAGAATAATAAAAATAATAAAAATATACAATATGTACAAAACCGTATCCAGCTCCCAGGATGACGATCGCGTCACCAGCAGACACAGGGAAAGTCCCAGACTGGAGTCAGTGANGTGATCAGGTCTTATCACTTTGAGAGTGAACAGTTTCTGAATAATATACTGTTAATTTCAGAGTTTAGTCAGTTAGAAGAGGCCCAGCTAAAAAGCAAAATTACAAATCAGAAAATTGGTTCTGTTTTACCTCAAACCAGGACAAACATGGAAACATTATACATCATGTTGTATTTTCAGCATGACTGTTGAGATGCAGATCTGATGATTTGTACTGTCAGGTGTCAGTGGAAACCAGTGGGGTAGTGGGCTGTTATGGGACTAGCTGTTAAAATGAGTCTCCTCCTGGAAGAAGCTTAAATAGATTTATGAGCTTAGGAAATCGTAAAGTATCTATTTCAGCATTTTTCTTTGCTTGGAGTAGCTTCTCCATTCATTTTTTGCATTTTTTTTTCCTTCCTACTTGATAATGATAAATATTTGGAAAAAGATCAAAGAGTAAATCGCCAAATTGGACACCTGAATGTAATGCAGTGTAGTGCACAACACTAAGTTGTGTTGTGATTTTTAACTTGTGCTATAAGGAACTAAGTTTAAAAATATTTTTCAATTTTTTTTTTTTTTAGTAATTCAATCTTTCTTTTTATGCTCTTGTTGGAAAGTCATCAACATATTGTGTCTCCAAGATGAAAATATGGGCCTCAAGAGGCTAGGCATAGAAAGGAATATATGATATGATACCAGTAAGAAATTTACTTTAAATTGTATTCCCTAGATGTTCACTTTTCGCATCGTTATTTGAAACCAAGGGAATTAATGACAAAAAGTGTAAGCCTACAATTTCCTATTGTTTTAGTACAAAATTTAGGGGATGAGTTAAGATTTTTTTTTTTTTTTACTGCTTTCTGTGAGAAATCTCTTGAGCTCTTTAAAGGTGTGAGGTTTTAAACTAATTTTTGTAAATAAGAATGTACCGGTCTGGAAGCAGATAAAAATTCTCAAAAAAATTCACACTATTTTAAGAATTCAGCAAATGGAGACTTTACTACTTCCCTTAACATTTTTGTTTTCCTTGTCTTGTCTTTTGTTTTGTAATAGTGACAGAAAAAATTCCTGAAATAACATTATAAACTCTTGACTATACTTGATAAAAAGTCCCTCTTATCTGACTCCCTTAAAGTATTGAACTAAATCTTTTTATCCATAGACAAAAATCCCAGGTTAGTTTTTGAAGGCTGACATAGTTACTGTATAATAAATGTAATAAATAAATAAATAAAGTGCAGAAGTACTTGATAGTGACTGCTTTCAGAAGAGTATAAAAATATTGGTCTTTTGGAACCATAAATAAATGGCGTATTGTTTGAATACTATTGTTTACAAAGAAAGCTGATCATCTGCCTTTCAAACAGCTTTCAGTACAGCTATTGGCTAGAATTCTATTTTTCAGATCAGATAAAACTGAGCTTGGCTATGGAAAACTATATCCATTTTAAATTGCAAATCTTATGCTTTGTAGTGAAAAAGTCAATTCTGCGGCCTCAAGATTTTACAGTGCTTTGAAAGTAGTTTGGGGAATGCACACAGTGTTTTTAGAAAGCAGTTTACTTGCACATTTTGTATGTTTTATAAGCCTTGTAGACAGTCCTCCACATACATGCATACTCACACACACAAAGTCCCCTGAAGCAAGTTGGTATGAACTCAGGCCCAATATTTTAACAGTTGACCAGACCCAAATAGCAGCAGAATAACACACACACTATGCTGGCCCAATATGCCACCAGATTAAATGTAATGGACTGTTCATTTTCCAGTTTACCAAGTGATGCTTTAGGACAAGTATGTACAAGCAGACTTGTTCCTTATCTGAAAGTCCTGTACGTTTGGAAGCAGTTTGGACTTTTCTGAACTTTCTTGGTTTTGGCTTAAAAATATAAAAAATTATATTCAGTACTTTATTTTTACTAGCAAGCCTATTTGTATTTAATTTCTATTGAACTGCAACTGTGACTGACACTCAACTGCAATATAAACACCTGAAGTTGAAACACTTACTAGATTTTCTGAAAACTTAGATAGCACTTTTATGAAGCAAATGTTTAATTCTGAAAGATTCATAGATGAAATAATTTCCAGATTAGAATGCCCACAGTCAAACCCACTTGTATTTATGGCACAAAATAAACCCTTTATTTTTCCTATAAGAAATTTCCTATAAGAAATTTTCCTATAAGAATATATATTATTATATATATAATTTTCCTTTAAGAATCTTCCTATAAGAATTTAAAATTTCTTTCATACTCAATTGAATGAACAATTGAGAAATTTCCTTTGATAATAAGCTTAATTAATTGGAGGATGTATGTCTGCCAGTATGTCAGCTTGAACAGGTTTTGAAGAATTTAGTCTGTTTCATAGGGAATATTAAAAACGGAAGGAATTTGCCTTGGTTTTCATCACTTTCTTTGTATATATAAAGGAAGGTTCATTAAAACCAGGGTACTGAAGGCACCTTTTCCTGAAAACACTGCTTTTGGTTTTCTATCATAAACAGAAAGAACACTACATTTCCCATTCTAAGTTAAGATTTATCAAGAATAGCCTGCAGAGTTTAACAATGAAAGGAGTGAAGTTGAAATACATTCTAATGAAAGAACTTTATCACCCTATATTAATGTTAAGACTAGGCACAATTCATTGTATTCAACATATTCAAAAATTATCTGGAGCAGTAGATGACTGATAAATAAAGTTTGAAGATGCTATCAAATTAACCAGAACAGGAAAATCTAAAAGTGACTACAAGGAGTTGCGAAAGATATTTTGGTACTGGGTGAACAATGTCAGATGTGAGTGTTAGAAAACTTAAAGCAATAAACTCACTGGGAAGGAAAATTTCCTAACTATACATAAACATTGGTTTGCTGTAAATGGGATTTTCCATTCAGGAAAAAAAGCTCCATTCACCTCTGTGTATAGCTATTTGAGAACACCATCTTAATACTTAAGCAGGTGAAAAAGTAACGAGACCATTATGATTGATTAGAAAAAACTAGCAACAAAACAGAAAAACCTAATTAAGCTACTGTATAAACTGCTTCATATAAATGTGTTGTTTGTATCAGTCATCTTAAAATGGCAAAACAGAACTAGGAAAACATGGAAAGGATGATGAGAGCTGTGGAATTGCTTACATAATGAAAATAAAAACTAAGAAGACTGGAACTATTTACTTGGGAACAGGCACTGTATGGAGGACTTTGTAGTCCATGAATATGAATAAATTTGTATCTTCTCAAAAATTAGATCACATGGTGAACTTATAAGGCAGATGTGTTAAAACAAACAAAATGTATCCCCATAGTTCCTCTGGGTCCAAGTACAGAACAGGCAAGTCTCAAAGCGATGGAGACCAACTGTTCTGCCACAGGCAGTTAAACATCTGGTCAATTATCTGATACCCAGCTGTAGCCAGTAACAGAAATGAGGATGTGAATATCACAGAATGGTTCAGGTTGGAAAGGACCTTAAAGATCATGTAGTTCCAACCCCCCTGCCCTGGGCAGGGACACCTCCCACTAGACCAGGTTGCTCAAAGCCTCATCCAGCCTGGCCTTGAACACTTCCAGGGGTTGGGTATTGACAACTTCCCTGTGCAACCTGTTCCAGTGCCTCACCACCCTTACAGTAAAGAATTTCTTCCTGATATCCAATATAAATCTACCCTCTTTCAGTCTGAGGCCATTACCCCGTGTCCTGTCATAACACTCCCTGATAAAGAGTCCCTCCCCATCTCTCCTGTAGGCCCCCTTCAAGTACTGGAAGGCAGCCATAAGGTCTCCTTGGAGCCTGCTCTTCTCCAGGCTGAACAACCCCAACTCTCGCAGCCTGTCCTCATAGCATAGGTGCTCCAGCCCTCTGATCATTTTCGTGGCCCTCCACTGGACCGGCTCCAACAGGTCCTTCTCCTTCTTGTGCTGAGGACTCCAGAGCTGGATGCAGTACTCCAGGTGGGGTCTCACCAGAGTGGAGTAGAGGGGCAGAATCACCTCCCTCGACCTGCTGGCCATGCTTCTTTTAATGCAGCCCAGGATGCAGTTGGCTTTCTGGGCTGCAAGTGTGCATTGCCTGCTCATGTTGAGCTTCTCATCTACCAGCACCCCCAAGTCCTTCTCCTAAGGGCTGCTCTCAAGCCATTTTCCGCCCAACCTGTATTTGTGCCTGGGATTGCCATGACCCAGGTGCAGGACCTTGCACTTGGTCTTTTTGAACTTCATGAGGTTCGCACAGGCCCACCCCTCAAGCCTGTCAAGGTCCCTCTGGATGGCATCCCTTCTCTCCACCGAGTCGACCGTGCCACACAGCTTGGTGTCGTTGGCAAACTTGCTGAGGGTGCACTCNAGAGTTTCCAGGAGGATCTGCTCCGTGATCTTACCAGGCACAGAGGTGAGACTGACTGGTCTGTAGTTCCCTGGGTCTTCCTTTTTTACCTTTTTGAAAATGGGGGTTATGTTTCCCCTTTTCCAATCAGCAGGAACTTCACCAGACTGCCACGACTTTTCAAATATAATGGAAAGCGGCTTGGTGACTTCCTCTGCCAGCTCCCTCAGGACCCGTGGATGGATTTCATCTGATCCCATGGACTTATGCACCTTCAGGTTCCTCAGATGGTCCCAAACCTGATCTTCTCCTACAGTGGGTGGCTCTTCATTCTCATAGACCCTGCCTTTGCATCCTGCAACTTGGGTGGTGTGATTGGAGCCCTTGCCGGTGAAGACCGAGGCAAAAAAGTCATTCAGTACCTCAGCCTTCTCCATATCCTGGGTGACCAGGTCTCCTGTCTCTTTCCTGAGAGGGCCCACATCTTCCCTAGTCTTGCCTTTGCCCCTCACGTACTTACAGAAGTTTTTCTTTTTATCCTTGATGCCCCTAGCCAGATTTAAGTCTATCTGGGCTTTAGCTTGCCTAATCTGGTTCCTGGTCACTCGGACAGTTTCTCTGTATTGCATCCAGTCAACCTGTCCTTGCTTCCACCCTCTGTAGGCCTCCTTTTTGCTTTTGAGCTTGTCCAGGAACTCTTTGTTAATCCACGCAGGCCTCCTGGCATTTTTGCCTGACTTCTTCATTCTTGGGATGCACTGCTCATGAGATTGGAGGAGGTGATCCTTCAACACTAACCAGCTCTCTTGGGCCCTTCTTCCCTCCAGTACTTTTTAGCATGTTACCCTTCCAAGCAGGTCCCTCAAGAGGCCAAAGTCTGCTCTCTTTAAGTCCAGGGTAGTGAGCGTGCTGGGTGCTCTCCTTGCTGCCCGAAGGATCTTGAATTCTACCATTTCATGATCACTGCAGCTGAGGCTACCCTTGAGCTTGACACTCGCCTCCAGCCCCTCCTTGTTGGTAAGGACAAGGTCCAGCATAGTTCTTCTTCTTGTTGGGTCCTCTACCATTTGAAGAAGAAAGCTGTCATCGACACATTCCAAGAACTTCCTGGATTTCTTGTGCCCCGCTGTATTGTCCTTCCAACAGATATCGGGGTGGTTGAAGTCCCCCATGATGACCAGGGTCTGTGAATGCAATGCCACTCCTATCTGTCTATGGAGGGCCTCATCCTCTCTGTCGTCCTGGTCAGGTGGCTTGTATCAGACCCCTACCGTAATGGCCCTGACCCTGCGTTCCCTTTAATGTTGACCCATAAGGTGTCCATTGGGTCTTCATCCATGCTGAGATGGAGCTCCATGGACTCCAGCCGTTCATTGACATTCCAAGCCTGCCCTTCAGGAAGAGCCGGTATCCATCCTTTCCAATGCTCCAATCATAAAAGTCATCCCAGCACATATCTGTGATGCCAATGAGATCGTAGCCCTGGAGGTGTGCGCACATCTCCAGCTTCTCTTGCTTAGTTCCCATGCTGTGTGCATTTGCATAAAGACATTTCAGCTGGGCACCCAAAGAAGCTGTCTCACTGGCTGGAGCATTTGCTTTTCCTTCATGCTGCTCTTCAGGTGGTCTTCCTTTCAGGTGTTTTATCTGTGACTCCCTGGTCCCTATCTCCTCAGTAGCCTCTGGCTCATCCCCACAAGATTTTGAGTGTGCTGCAGCATACCCAGCACATCTCGGAGCAACAGGTTGAGGGTCTTCACTAGTGACCCACGCCTCAGACCTTGGAGCATCGTCCCTTGGTTTGTCACGAGCAAGCCGGGTAGCATCCCCCTCCCCGAACAGGCCTAGTTTAAAGCCTGGTCGATGAGCCCCGCTAGCTCTTGAGCCAACACCCTCTACCCCCTTTCAGAAAGATGAGCCCTGTCAAATGCCAAAAAGCCTGGTGCTGTGTAGGCCATCCCATTGTCGAAAAACCCAAAACTGTGGTGGTGACACCAGACACAGAGCCACATGTTGATAGATTGCACATGTCTGTTTCTTACAGTGTCCCTGCCTGTAACTGGGAGAACAGAATATACAAAGTAAATCTTGTGTTTTCAGCCATATGGTGGTCTAGGGACTGCCTGACTTGTCTCTGAAGCACCATTCGTAACTTCCATTGACTGTCTGTTCTGCAGATTTCCCTAATTCCTTCCAAAGCACTTTAATATATAGCTCTAAGGCTTGTCTGATCTGCATTTAGACCCAGAGGAGTTATGTGGACGAAAGCCTATCTGGCTTCACCCGTCGTATCAATTGATCTTGTAAATGACATTAGAGGTACACATGTAAACAAATTTTGCATTGTTCAGGTCATGATAGTTACAAACAACTTTGCTAAGTAGTTTGTTAATATATTAATTTCTTCTGTGTATTTAAAAATAATTTGGAGATATTTAATGTACTTAATTTGACTGTATGTACACTCCTTAAAAACATTACATAAAGCCTTACTTTAACCAAGCAAGCATTACTATTAAAGGAATGCAATCAAATTTTTTTTTTCTACCAACAGTAAAAGACATAAGCATGATGTTTTAAGGTTAGGGATTTTTTTTTTCTTAGTTGTGCAGTGAAGTACTCGGGAGAGATTTGTTCTCGTGGGACTCAAAGGACTACAGGTCTAGTTAGTTACTTCTATGGTGCATGCAACATATATTCAGTTTCATGACATTTCTAGTCAACGCCTGACTTCTTTCTCTTTGTAATATGTTTTTGCATGTGCATTAATATCTTACATGAGAAATTGTACTATTTGACTTTCCTCCATTTACTGATTTATTCCTGGAGATGAGCTTCTTTATTTTAATGATACCTATTTTTATTTGGAAACTGGATCTCATTGTTGTGAAAACACAGGAAAACTGAGTGTTTACATTGAGCCCACATTTCAGAATGTGGTGTTAGGATTTTGACAGCACTTTAGCTCTGCATTTGATGACAAACATTTACAAATGTTGTATCTGGGTGATATTATTACTACTTTCCTACTCGTAAGATGTTTCAGCAATTTAGTCTATTCATTCATCTGCACTGATACTTTAAAAGATTAAATCTTTTCCATATATTTTGACATTCAATTTTTTAAAAAGTTAGAAAATGGAATGCGCATGCAGAATGAAAACATGATTTGAATCCTAAGTTGTGCATAGTTACATCAATTATACGAATTAGTCAGATATATACATCTGCAGCAATCAGGACATACAAGTTGTTTATGAAAACATTAACAACCTGTTGGTAAAAACTTACTGAATATGTAGTTTATAGACATGTACTTTTGTATGTATGTATACATGTGAACGACTGTGCACTGAATCTCTCTGGAAATTGACTTAGCCTGACTACTTAGTCATTCATTTTCTCCAACATTTTGCCAAACCTTTAGAATGAGAAGAATGTATATTTTGATGTTTTTTGTTATCAATAATTCAATAATTTGTAATTGGATAAGCTAATAACAGGACCATCCTACTAGTAACAGAATCTAAGAAAAATGTATAGCTAGATTATTTTTCAATTAGTTATTAAAGTCTTAATTAAAATTTTTTTTCTCTAGTTTCTCCTTGAGGAACAAGAGAAGGGTTCTCAGAGTCTTTCAAATATGCCTGTATAAAATGCAAATGTTTGCTGTGTTGTGGAATAAATATACAGTCTGTTCTGCAGACTTGGGCCAAGTAGTAGTGGGTTATTTCTACAGCTATACGAGAGAGCGCAGAGCAATGGAGGTTCAGCCCCCTATCAGCATGGACTCTGACTTAAAGCGAAGGTACTAAGGCTTAGATACAATTCGACCATATACAAACTTGTCTGTGAAGGGGCCTAATATGACAGAGCAGCACAGAAGGGAACTTTTTTCTAGCAGATGCACCCATGTCTGCCTGATAACTCAGGATCTGCAGCCCTGTGGCCTCGACATACACATCTGCTCAGATCACCCACCTCTTCCTTTTGACTCTGCTGTGTCCTTCACCAACTTCTAGGCCTAGCAAGGCCTGCTTCCACAGCTGTGTTGCTGTCAAATTGCTCCTGAGTTATCAACCTACTGAAATAATCTTCTTTTCCCAAAATTCTAGTGATGCCTTCTCCAGACTATCATAAAGAAAAAAATGCAAATCTTCCCAAGAAAAGGTGAATAAGATCAGGTACTCTATAGTTCTATTAAAATATAATGTAATTGGAATGCTGTCTACTATTATAAAGTGGAGTTATCTGGTAGGCTAGGGTGGGGTTTCATAGCTAAAACCCAGCATATTAACCTGGGGATCCCTGTAGCTGTGTTTTGGAGAACTAGTTCAGTGAAAATTAATAGAAATAACCAGGCCAAATTTCATTTTTATATTTCATGTTCCTAATTTTTTCCCTGTTTTGATTCTGTTTCTATCATTTCTGAAGTGAACACCATTAGTTTAAATGAGAGAAGCACTGCTTTGAGAACAAGAACTGAGCTTTACCCGATTTACGAGTCAAGGGTTTAGTTACTGTTTTTTAGACTTGTCTGGTATGTCAAGCTATGGAAATGCATTGCTAATTTATGGCTCTGAGGACCACAATTCAGCAGAGAGTGCCAGGAATTGAAACGGTGAGGTCGGAGTCATGATGTCATTCCATGCACTATAATCCCTGACTGATCACCATGCTCCTTACCCACATCTTGCTTTTCCTGGTAGCAGTTAAATGCACAAGCACAGCTCTGCTTTATAATTGCAGTAATGATTATGAGGCTCTGCATTCCTGGAATAATAATACCCTCAAGAAAGTACAATGCTCCATCTCTGTAACTGTTATTAGACCCAAACCATCGAATTCACATACATGCATACAAAATAAATAAATCCTAATCTAGAAGGGATTTAGGTGCATCTATACAGAACATCACTTTTGTCATTGCTGATCCTTTTACAGGCGTCACCATTTTATTTCAACAAAGAAAGGAATCAGAAAAAACAGTTCTCAGCAGAAAAGATTAGAGTAACTACTATACATAACAGCATTCAGCAGTGATTGAACCTCTTGACCTTCAGCAGTGATGCAGGCTAGCTCATATCATGTGTAAGAAGTGAATTTTATGTATGGCTAAAGTATTTTCTTATATTGACAAATCCATATTCTGTCCAGCTGGAATAGACAGTAGATGTAATCCTAGAATGAGGTTAGATAACGCTTAGGCTGTGTTATCTCAGCCACGTTGTACAGGGATTTGGTTAATTTTAACATTACCTTACCTGTCACAGCATTAAAGAAGGTAGGTCAGGTGATTGTAACGGAAATGATGCACATTCACCTCTCTGGTCTACGTTTTTTAACATTTAAAGAATAAACTCTATGAGAATGCTGTCTGCAGAGTCAGAATTGTTTGATTCATGCCAAAACTGACATGTGGATGCTACTAAGGGTGCCTGTGGGTGGCTGAAATGCTGTGAGCTGTTTGCATAGCAGAGCTGTGGTTTCGTGGTGTTTCTCTGCAGTCACTTTATTCTGTTTAGGTCATGAAACACATGCTTCATTTTTTATTTTTTTTTGGTCTTATCATTGTATCCCTGGCATACACAAGAGAACTAGAATTTGTCCTGAAGTAATGATGTCATCTGCAGCCTGGGGGTAGGTTAGGTGAAGTCTTTGTACTTAGAATATTTTAGAGTTTCCTGTATAATTTTTCTCACCTTTTTCCCATCCCCATAAACAGATTATTCATCAAGGCATATGATAACTTTTCTGAATTTTTTCATTATAAAAAAAAAACGATAACGCAAATGTGTTTCAAAATAATCACAAGTTCCCTGATTTTTAGTGCAAAGCTGCCCGTTCTGCAAATCCCAGATCAGATGGTTGAAAGCGCCAGGCCACAGGTCTGTAAGATACTTGCCCTTGACCGATAATACAGATGAACCTCTTATCATTGAGAGCCTTTGAGAAACATTTTATAGTTCAAGACACATAATCTGAAAACTGAAAAGACACGCTTGTATTTGAAACCTCAGCTTGATATTAACTTCTCATCTGATACCAGCAAGTCACACAAAATACTATTTATCTCATAACTTCCTTTATCTCAGCACTAGAACTGACCCTAAACGAGTCACGTTGTCTCAGTCATGGGAAGGAAACAGATATTAATTTCATCCTGTCCTCAGATAAGTGTCTCAGGTAGGTTGAATTTCCCTCTCATGGGATGGGAAGTCACCCTGTCACTGTGGATTAGACAGCAGGCTAAACTGCGAAGGCACATTGGAATGCTCAGCCCTAAAATGGCTGTAGTAAGCAGGGGTAAATCACAGCCAACGTGATGCACCTCTATCTTCTTCCTGTACAATTAAAATAATAGTAATTTGTTACATTATAAACATTGCAAAAGTCTGTTAATGTCAGTAATTTACTCAGGTACTAAGGCAATGCATTACTATAAGTTTCTAAATCGATAAATGACATGTGGAGATTGTTCCTACTCAGATTTCTAAAATGTCCTTAGAGTCTCTAAAACACAGACCCACCTCTGATTAAAAAAAACCCAAGAAGTTTTCTGAAACATGACATTATTTAGAACCGTCGTTTGAATGAATCTTTTCCATGTGGCTCTATACTGATAATATGGCTTGAAAAAAACCTGGAACCAGTTACTGAGCTCTAATGAGGAATACTAAACTACTATTACATTATCATAGTGTGTGGTTACTCCAGTCTAATAGTTTGTCACTACTCCAGTATTTAATTTTAATTAAAGCTCTACAGATCCCGTGGCAGGGATTGGTTTTTCTAATTGTTTCGTTATGTTTTGTCTGTCATATTTTTCCCTTTTAAGACAGAAAACACCACAGATTGTCTCCTTGTCAGCAAAGAACTTAGCATGCTTTCAGAAAAGAGCGTCTCTTAAGAAATATAGCTTAAGATATATTTTTATTACAGGCTGGAAAAGCAAATAATTACAGTAATTTTATTTTTTTCCTTTCAAGTGTTGGCATGGCCCCACTATTCCTTGTGTTTTCTAGGAATCAAAAGAATATAAACTTTTGTATTTAGCCTTTCCTTGTCACTTTTTTGATTGATCTGTTTTCAACTACTTTAATTCACAGCTTCATTGCTTGCTTATCTGTAGCGGTCGACATTATTCATTTTTATAGTTAGAACCTGCTGCTACTGTTGAATATAAGCATTTTAAATAATGTTTGCAACCCCCCCAAAAAAAGAATAAAAATTTGTTTTCCATATTTTTAACCATCTAAATGGCATCTAGACAGATTGGTTGCCTAGGTTGTCTTTATAGATAGCAGAGGGAGAGACATACCTTCTCACATGAATTATGTTGTCTTACATGTGTCTAAGAAAGAATGAATCAGTACTTAAAGTTCCTGTTTCCTTCCCTGATTGTACCAGATGCCTAGACAAGTACTCTAGTTTAGACATCTCATGTTTGTATTACTATAGGTAGATAAGCTGAATCTCTCCACTGATCTTTACAGCTGGCCAAAATGAATTAAGTCAGTCAGTCACTTCTGAACTAGCTTTCCAAAATACAGCTATGTGAATCCTCACACTAATATGTTAACCTTAGCTGGGAACTGGCTGCACCAGTCCACTAGCTAACATCATTTTATATCTAACTGGTTCCTCCAGATGGTTATAACTTCATCCTGAAGAACATTTTTTAATTTGACCTGGTAAAACAAAAAAACAAAAACAAGCAACCCCAAACCCCAAAGTTACTGCACCAGGCCCTTCACAAGCTTTTCCTCTCCCTGATCTTTTTCTATACCTAGGCAGGTACCTAGCTCCCTACAGCAGAGGTGTTGTCAGTGGAAGCAGAATTTCAGAAAGCCATTCTTTAAAGTTGTGGGAATCCTGGTCTCTTGAAAAAGGAAGAAGTCAAAGGCAGAAGGGACATGCTTTCCTCTGGAGACATGAGAGAGTGGTGAAAAAGACTAGAGGGAAGGTTTTCCTATTGGAGACCAATGCGAGCAAAATAACCCTTTCCAGTGGAGTGTATTCCTGTTGACTCACTCTTAAGACTTGGTTTCTATTTTCCTAATTCATTGTTGCACTCAAGACTGGCTGCCCAGACTGATGGTCATGACCAGACCCCGATAATATTCATGTCACCACCTCTCTATAGGAATCCTGTTTCCTAGGATTCCTATTACAATGACTTTCATACGTGATTTTTGTTGCTTTAGATTATGTTAGTTGGAAATTGCGGTCTCTTTTTTGAAGATTTATAACACAACTAACTATTTTCTGGTGTCTGCTTATAAGTAACCTGGTAGGAGCTAGAAAACAGACACTATTCTACTATTTTGGGGAAAGGCAGAAGAAAAGAACTTATTGGCTTCTTTGGTTTTTGTACTCTCTTAGTGTTTGAACCTATGTAGATCCTGAACATGGTGTCATACAAATACGTAAGACCACTATTTTTAGTTATAAATTAATAAAAATTCAGTATTTCTAAGAAAACACGAAAGATGTGTACACTAAAGTGCACTAAAGTACGCTAAAGTAGACTAAATTAAAGCTGACCCAGCCTTCTTGTACAAAAGTTACAGCAAGGCACGATCAGACTGAATCACTGATCCAAACACACTGGAAAACTTTTTAGTTATGTTTTTATTGACATCAGGTTATTACCTTGATGAGACAGTTTCCAGCATTTTTCAGAGCCTCATGTATCAACAATACAGATAAGTGTGTCCAGATGAACCAGGATTTTGAGTTTCTAACTGAAAATGAAAATCAGGTTGGGGATGACACGCAGTTAGAAAACCATTTTCACACCAAAATGTTCTTTGTCTCCTTTCACTGAGAAACACACAAACTTGTTTTCAAAAGCCTTACACTGAACGTAACAGTGATAAATGTTATTGTTGCTTAGTATGTAAACAGTGTAATGCCCATCTTCTTTTGTAATCAATGCACGCGCTTCAAGCAGAATAATTAAGGCTCCAATTTTCACAGTTGCAACATGGCAGGAGTATTGACAGGGCCATTATCTTAGTGGTGCGACAACTGTGCTTTGATTTCAGAGGATTTTGTGGCAGGTAGACATACATGCTCAGGAAGACAGAAAATGAAGCTTTAAATACATTTCAATTACTCAAGTATAGGAGCGTATTTTGTTTTCCTACCAAGGAACACAGACAGGTTTCATGCTCTGGGAACTCCATGGTTACAGTGTGGCCAGTTTCTGTGATTTGCTTTGTGTTGTGAGGTTTGGGAGTTTGTTCTGTTTTGGTTTTTTTGGTTTATTTTTTTTTTAAACCAATGAAATCATGCAATAGGAATCAGGAATTAAAGCCTTTTCTAATTTTATATCCATGCATTTTTGAGAGCAAATGAAAACTACTTGAGAAATTCTACATACTTATCTTTCTGTATGGTCGATACGAATTTTTTAAAGAAAATTTTTGTGTGATTGTGGATTTGTGGAACACAAACTAAAAATCTGCCTATTGCACAGTAATCTGATAGTTAGGCGGTGGAAGGAAATTTCTTCACTGTTGTAAAAAAACCTAATTTTTTGTTCATTTATCTTCTTTATGTGTTTTTGTATACAAACCTAAGCTTGACAAATGAAACCATTTGGTGATTCTGTCTATGTTTCTCCTTTTTATTTCAATTTCTATTCACTCAGAGTTCTATGGATTTTGATTCTTACAGTATTTATTTCTGTGTTTGAATATTACAGTGTTTATCACACAGTTCTTACTGCAGCAAAATGCTCAGGAGACTTGGAGAGGCCAATATTAAACAAATATTAAAAAACCATAAAAGCAAACGTGGAAATATGAGGCAAGAACAGACTTGTAAAGAAAAGGAGAAGGAACTAGAAGAGAAAAAGAAAATGATACATCAAAGGAGATGATGTGTGAAAAAATGGCATAGAAAAGCAGGAGTGTAACGTTCAAGGGGAAAAAAGAACAAAATCATAATAATTTTAGTAAAGTGTGTATGTTCTACCCTGTTAATTTCACATAGATGAATTGTTTTGATTTGGTTTGCTTCCTGTATATGAAAGATAACTCTGAACCTAGTGACAACATTCTCTCTGTGCTACAACATATGGTGTTTTTATGTGAAACATGGTATCTCCTTTTTTATATCGTAAGGAATCTGAAGAAATGTAGAGAGATTTGCTGGTCATTCATGCTTGTCATTCATCCCCTTTGTGCTGCTGTGCCAAGGCAAAGATGGTGCAAGGTAGTAATGTCTTGTTAGCGTAAGCACAGTTTCTGTCTTTCCTGTATCAATTTTTAAATAGTGTATCATGAGAACCATCTATGAGAAAAAAATCTGTCTCTTATTTATCTCATTCATGATCATGTAATCTGTTTTCCCCATGGCAAGGAAAAACACTGCATGCACTCTAGAAAGAAAATTTGTTCCCTTTTGCCTTAACTTGTAAATGTAACACTTAAATTATAGATAAATCAAACTTTAACTTTTCAGATTTATTAAATTATTTTGCGACTTTATGTTACAAAACCAGCTAGAAACCCCAGTGATTTATAGTTCTGTTTCGGCTTCTGGTTTTCACAGAGTACCCTCAAATTAAGTAAATACATCATGACAACGCTTTCTTTAAGTAATTTTCAGTGCTATCATTATATATCATATAATCCAATACTAGGTCTTCCAAAAAACATACCTTCCTAAATCAAAGTGATTTAAAAGATATGTTTAAAATGTTAGGCAGGAGAATATTTACATGCCTGTTTACATTTCAGACTCTATAAACTGAGACCTGTGTTTGAAGAAACTCTGTCGCTCTCAGTTTGGTATCTCTTGTGGTTACAGCAGATCAGATTAATAGGCACGTGGTGTTACCTGCTGTGACAATTTTTTATTGTACCTGACAACCATATTGATAAACAATATCTAGGGTGCACAATGTTGCCCATGTATACAAATGCCAGAATTTTAATGAATGGGACATACAGTAGTCCAGGCTGGTGCTTGCCAGTTATTGATTAATTAATATCAACTCAAACATTTTAAATGTTTCCTTTTTACTTAAATTAGATTTAGTTTTTTTCTTAATTTATTTGTGCTTAATAATAGTTTAGACAGAAAATGTCTCTGAGTCAAATGGCAGTAAATGTTTGGGAGATTACTGTTTGACTCGCTGCACTGCTGAGGTTAAGGCTCACATCAGTTTGCAGAGCATTTATATCCTGTAGATTACAGAAAAGAAGTGCATTAGAAGTTTGAAAGTAATTATCTCATGTAAAATTTGAGTTTAGACCTTTTAAGTCCTTTACAGACCCAAAACTTTAGGGATAGTTAGAGAATAAGTGATGTACATATCACACCTCATCTTCAGTCACACAGTTGCAGTGGCTACCATACAAAGCAGTTAAACAAACAAAAAAACAACCCCCAAAATGAAGGAAGACGTGCTCTGTAAATGTGGAAAAGTTTTTCAGAGGAAAAGAATTTTATAAAATGTAGACTAAAAAGGAAATGTATGTGACTTGCTCCCATTACTTACATATATGTTAGTGTATGTAAGTAATCTGGACAGGGGATTTCTTACTGCCTCTGCAGAGGAGAGGTAGGGCAGAGAGATTTGAGCGGAAAGTCTGCTTAAGAAAAGGAAGAGTGATTATCACTAAGGACTATGATTATTGCTGACTCATGTTTTTTCAGATCTAAACTCATTTACGAAAAAATCAACAAGAATAGGGACTGATCTCAGGATATTGATGTCGTGTTTTCTCACTCATTTGTCCTGGTTTTCTGTACCAAATTTCCTCTTGGGAAGACAAGGAAATCATTATGCATATCACTTAAAATTTCTGGGACATGTTCAGTTATTTTGGATGAGGACTTTCAATGTATAAGTAAGAGAAATAGTCATTGCTTTCCCCTGGTCACCAAGAATCATTACAACATTAGGTTTTCACAGATTTATCACTTATGACCAATACTTATGACCAATACAACAGTGACGTTGAGGACACTGAGGGACCTTTTTTCTACTAAATTTGTATTTATTCACGTTGCTTGTTCGGACAGGCACCTCCCAGTTTTACTTCTTTTCATTGTGTTTTTAGGTTAATCTGTAAACTGACTCATTTAAAATACTGTTTGAACTTGACTGTTTTGGTTTATTTTTCTTTCTTCCTTTCTGCTTCTGATGCTGTCTTACCCTGTGAAGTATTTTGGGATTGAAGGTGAAAATAAAGTGCTTTTAAGGACAAAGTTAAATTAGAATTACCATGTGGAAAGAAGGGAGAAAATTCAAATGCTCTGTGGGGATTGTTACAGCAGTGGAAGCAGACCAACTTGCAGCACAGAGCCAAACCCATCTGGGCTGCCCCATAGTGGCAAGATATTGCTGCCCAGATAGAGAATCTGGTTGTAAAAGTACCTCAGGCAGATGCCCACATACCCGAGCTGGACCACTGAAGAACATCAAAACAGCCAGTAGGTGGATCCAGATGCTAAGATTGAAGAGGCTGAGCTGGAGCTGGGTGGCAACATAAAAGTGGATTATTTATAGCTCAATGGGCTCATGGCACCTCAGGCCATCAAGGAAGAGATGCAACATATAGATGGGCTCATGACTGAGGGGTGAACTTGGCCATGGATACTATTGCACAGGTTATTCATAAATGTGAGATGTGTGCTGCAATCAAGCAAGCCAAGCAATTAAGGCCTCTTTGGTATAGAGGATGATAGCTGAAATATAAATACGGGGAGGCCTCACAGATTGATTATATCACACTCCCACAAACCCACCAAGGCAAGTGCCATGTGCTCACAATGGTAGAAGCAACAACTGATGGCTGGAAATATACCTTGTGCCCCATGCCACCTATCGGAACACTGGTTGTGCCTTGAAAAGCAAGTCTTATGGCGACGTGGCACCCCAGAAAGAACTGAGTCAGAGAATGAGACTCATTTCCAAAACAACCTCGTAGACACTTGGGCCAAAGAGCATGGCGTTGAGTGAGTATATCACATCCCTATCATGCACCAGCCTCCAGGAAAATCAAATGATACAATGGACTGCTAAATACTACACTGAGAGCAATGGGTGATAGGTCCTTCAAACTTTGGGATACACATTTAGTAAAGGCCACCTGGTTAGTTAACACTAGATGATCTGCCAGTCGAACTGGCTCTGCCCAGACAAAATTTCCACATACTGTAGAAGGGGATAAAGCCCCCGTCGTGCATGTGAAAAATGTTTCAACAAAACCAGCTTGGGTTATTCCTGCCATGGGAAAGGCAAACCTGTGTGTGGGATTGCCTTTGCCCAAGGACCTGAATGCACTTGGTGGGTAATGCAGCAGGATGGGGAAGTCCTATGTGTCACTCAAGGGATTTGGTTTTGGGTAAGAATTGCCAACAAATTAAATTGTGTGATGTTAATTGCTAAATTACCACTGTATATCATCACTAGTAGGGTTGTTATATGCTGTATCAGTGGTATTACAGTAAGAATTGCAGAAATTAATGAAGAACGAACTTTGATGAAACCCAGTGAAGTGCAGCGGTGATGGAACCAGAACTGGCTTCAGCAACTGACACCCAGCAACTTTCTTGAGATTGACATCTTCAACCTGCAGACTGTGGGCATGGGCGTAGGCCATGACAGATATACCAGCTGCGAGATACAGATGCAGCATACAACAATTCAACACCACACACCATCTCTCCTGCCCTGAAAGTCTGTTATGACAGGTGGACCCCAAAGTCATGAATTTAATAAACTCAACAGACTTTTCAGAGGGATGGATGTCCCTTACACTAAGGGAATGATATCTGTGTATGTGTATATATATCTATATATATATCTCAAAGATAGGAAAAGTGGTGGTGATTTATTAAAAAGTGTAAGACCTAGGCATGATGTAGATGGTATAGAATAAGGGGTAGATACTGTCCTGGTTTCAGGGATGGAGTTAATTTGCTTCCTAGTAGCTGCTGTGTTTTGCATTTAGTATGAGAAGAATGCTGATGATATATTGTTCTAGTTGTTGCTAAGTAATGTTAATTTTAAGACAAGGGTTATTTCAGCTTCCCACAGAGCATGTCACAGTTTGGGCCAGGTTGGCCAATAACAAGATGATAGATGCTCTCCCCCACCTCTCACTCCAAGGAGAGGAAGAAAAGGGATAAAAGAGATTTACAAGTTTAGAAAAAACTAAACTACTTCAATAAAATATTAATAATAAAATAAAAATTAAATATATACTCTCTCTTATATATGACTATATCAAGTTCCCAGGAAGATGTCAAAGGCAGGCACTGGGCAAGTTCCAGACTGGGTTCAGTGATGGATGGGAATTGGATTCCAGATGTAGCTTTAGGAACACACAGGTCGGGATCAATGATAGACAAACAGACAGGGTCTTCCTCAAACATCAGTCACTGAAGAAAGAGAGCCATTGAAGGAGCCAGCCACTGGAGAAAAAGAGCTGACCCTTTGATCCCTCAGCTTTTCCACAGAGCATGGCAGATGGGGTGAAATACCCTATTGGTCAGTTTTGGGTCACCTGTCCTGTTCACTCCTTCCTACAGGAGCGACCCCTCTGCAGGGTAAACAACCCCGTCAGCTGACCCTGGTTGCCACAGCAACAAGTGTAAGCAAGAGCCTCTGTCACTGAACAGAACGTTGGCTCTGATCCACCCCAAGCAAGAGTTTTCTATTGCTTATCCCCCAAATTGCCATTCCCACAATTAATTGAACAAATTAAATTTTACAGAGGTGACATATACTTTGTAATTACAGTAAGACGGATGTTTTATTCAAATTACAGTCTTGGAATAAAAAGGTACATTTTGGAATGTGAGGAATTACTGTCCATCCATAGCATTTAAATATTTTATTTTCCCTTTTGACCACTAAATGCCTGTCAAAAATATTTTAGAAAACAGGTTTTAGAATTTTTCCATATTTGCTTTTTTCTCTTTGAATTCTCCTTTGAATGACTCGGTTGATTCGTGAGGAATAGTTTCATTGTGACATGAAAATATCCCAGCTTCTTAAAATGAAGACTATCTAAGCAGATAACCATTGCACTACAGCTCAAAAACCCCACAACTTACATGATAATTTATGAAGTGGAGCACAATGTAAAAGTCATCCCAGCCCCAAGCTTCTTTCTGTCTGAAAGTTCCTGAATTCTTTCTTCTCCAACCCAGAGAGACGTGAAATGAGCAGAACCAATAAATGGTGAAACGTGTGGAATATCAAAGCAAGAAAAAAAAGTATCACCCAAGAGCATTTCAGCTTTACTTCATGGAAAAAAAAAAATCTCTGAACAAAGCACTTCGCCAATTTTCTCTTGTGAAATGAGATCTAAGCATCTGCCTGCATTTCCAGTCTCTACTCTGGGAAGCTCTACATTAGTCACTATACACTCTACTAGCATTGTATTAGACCTAACTCCTTTCATACACTACACAAGGTGGACAATAAAAAGGATATTTCCATCATCTCAAATTCTCAGAATACATTGTTATTGTAGAGATTAAATATCACTTCTCTGAAGCCTTCCCTAACTGTTACAACAAACGAAATGCAAGATAAGACTATATTTTAATTCTCTAGTTTAAAAGAGTGTAGAAAGACTAGTCACAGAAGCCTGTTAACCAGGATGGTGAATCACTCTGCTCTTCTCATTGTCTGGAAGTTTTGCAGAAGGAAAGCACAACTGAATATAGGCAGAAAACTCCACCTCAGATAACCACAAAAGGGATGAAGGAAGTCTGAGAAGTATAACAACATCTCCTGGCTCACTGGCATTGCGGTATGGGATTCAAAGGGTTGGTAGCTTGATTTCTAAATAGCTAAAGGGAGACTTAGTCTGAATTGGTTTGGAGATTATGGTCTGGGAGTAAGGTGATAAGGTCCTGTGAACCTTTTATGTTTTAAAATTTTATGTTCTTTCGTAAAACTGCATTTGTGTGAATAAATTCTGGACTCAGGAAAAGGGACTGATCACTGTGATCTTTGTGCTACAACACGTGCATAAAGTGACGAATCTGCATAAGTTTGGATAAAACTGTATAATAAAAAGTAGATGGCAATAGGTAACTCGACAATATTCTTAGCCTGCTAAGTTTTTCCCAGATTTGTTTTTATGAACATGAGTTCTTATTTATTCTGTAGGATAATTTTACAAATACTTGATATTCTTGTGCAGACATTCTAGTGAAGAGGGAGTCTTCTGTACGTGCTCCTTGGCCTCAGGTATTTGCTGTTTCCTCAAGTGTGAACTAACTGTGCTTTAGTCAATAAAAATAAAACCTGTACACATATCTTGTCAAATACCTAGTACTATTAAAAAAAAAAAAAGGAAAAAAAGAAAAAGAATTCATGAGTAAAACTTCCAAGAAGTATGCAGTCTTTTCATCGTTTCTGCCTCAGAAAACAGCAACCTGCCCTGATAAATACCCTTGTCCCTTGACTCCGCTTGTATTCTTTGCAATTGAAATTTTTTTAATAAAGCACTCTGCTTCTGTCCTCTAAAGAGTTTTATGGCATAGTGGGGAAAATACAGTAATCAAAAGTGGTATGTGATTTATGACGTAAGAAGTATCAGCATGGCTTTGTTTTTAATCTTTATTATAATCTCATTACAATCTTTGAAAATTATATCATCGAAGCATTGATTTCTACCTTTTATCTTAAATGTTCTTATCTATTGGGTAGTTTCCAATCATTATGAAAATGGAATGTTTTAAATATGCATAAATATTCACTCTAAATCTTTACTTCAGTCAATGATTGTCACTAGGTCACTATGCAACTATCTTGCATAGAGCAAGAGAAGCTGGAGTACCAGAAAATTCTTTAGAGTGTCTTTAGAGTTGTTCTCAGACTTGACCTTAGAATAAGGTGAGAAATTAAAAAGGAAAATAAGTAGCTTACCAAGGCTAAAGGAAGCAAGCTGATATGAAGGAATGATGTTGTGCTATTGGCAGCACTATGTCAGTCAAATCAGCTATTTTGTGCATTGGCAACACTAAACAATTGGACTTCCCTGACTTACTGCACTGTGACTGGAGGTGCCACTCCTCTTCCACAAAAATCTTGTGGCAAAAAGATATCTCATGACAGCTAAAATTTGAGCCATATTCTCATGTCTTTGTTTTCTTCAAGACAAGTTTTATCTTGTTTATTATTCTGTACTTATAAAGCAGTTACTCTTCAAGGAAAAGAAACAAAGATCCTTGAATTGTCCTTTCCTTCATTTCTTTAGAAAATGAAACATGCGAGCACATTAATGTACTGTTCCTCCAAAGTAAGTTTGCATTTTCAGATTTGAACAATTTGCACTGGGCACTGACAGTGCATTTTAGGGGGGATTGAGAAGACAGGAAGGTAGAGTGTCTTACAGATGAGAGGAAAATTTGTCCTATTTGCTGTGTTGTGCTTTTTTAAGGAATTTGAGTTTTCTTAGTAGTTGCATACTAGTACTGAAAGTTTCTTGTCTCGGGAAATTCAAAACCATCTAGTATCTGGTTTTATTCTGGAGTAGGATAAAAAGTTGATTGAGTATAAAAGATATTCTGTAATTGCATATTTAGGAGACTTTGAGACACTTCTTTCTTTTCAATTAATATTAAACGTCTGGATTTAAGAATTCTGTTGCATTTTAGTTTCTGGAAAAAAAAAATTCAAAATACTTCACTTTATATCATTTCAACATTGTTTGCATTTTTCAACATTCACAGTTTTTCTACTGAGAATGATTCTGGCATACTTCCCAGAATGTGTCTATGCAAGTACTTCACCCTGATTATTCATGCTGTCCAAAGAGGAAAAAAAAATACATACCTCTTCTGTTTGCAGATTGGCAAAAGTAAAAGACATGGAAGAGCAAGGAGAGTAGGAAAAAAATGTAGTTCTTGCAATGTTTGGCAAGCAATTTTTATTAACAGAAAACAGTCAAAATTAACCTGTTACATGGACTTGGGGATAGAGACTTCACAAATAAATGAACGAGCACTGGGGCACGGTCAAGTCTGTTTGAGATGGACTTGGGCAGAAAAATCAAAATGGAAAATAAGAAACATCTTCTTCTGGAAATTACCTTGAAAACATCCTTAAAGAGTTTGCAGTTGACAGAGTAGGTGAGGGAGTGGTGAAAACAGGACAATCGCACAAAAATGTTGTCTCCAGAACCTTCCACAAATAATCTTATGTGACTTCTTGGAAGTCTGGTAGTAAAATCCTAAGGGAACTTTCATGATTTTTAAAATCTTATTTAAGAACACTTTCAGATAACCTTATTTTAAATATTCAGAGAGATTCTCAGATAATCCAAAGAGCTTTATGATTACTTTTTACTTGAAGAATGCCTTCTTGCTAACAAAAAAACCCCCACCAAAACCAAAACATACAAATTGGAGTGTTATCTTTCATAATGGAATCTAGAGTTTAAAGGAGAAAATGGCATTCTTATTCAGCTGAAACCTTCTCAGGTAGAGCTGACAGAGTATTAGGATTGACTAGAAAAAATGCAATAGCTTTTATTGTTTAAGCATACTTCATTGGAATTCCAGAATAGAATGTTTGGTTGTAAATATCCTATAACACCTGCAGCACTGAAAGAATTTTATAGAGATAGTTAGCCTCCATCTCAGTTGCTGCACTGATATTTTTAATTTGTAAACTTCTCCTAAATTATAGGACTGACATGGAAAAAAATATGCTTTTCTTTCTTGGTTCTGTGTGATAGAGGAAAACAACACAAGCCAAAAAATAAAAATCTCTTTATTTTTACTGCTAAACGAAGGAAACTGACACCTTGTACAGTAGCAAATGAGCCACTAGCTCATTAAATCAAAAGGCAAACATCTTTCTCAAGCTAATATAATGCATTGTGGAAAGATCATGTCATTTAAAACTTATCTACAACGGAAACTAATTAAGTAGTCTTCATGATTTATGATGATTATCATTCACTGTCTTAGAATTTCTAATTATTCTGTGGAATTAGTCGTGAAAATTACCAAAACATGAGGTAATTTAGAGAATAATAAAGCTGGAAGGTTATATGTAGTCAATGCTATTTAAACCCTCTGCTTATCACAGGAAGGCTGACCTTGCTGCATGTCTCACTGAGGTAACATTCCCACAAAGCCAGTGAAGCCAAAGCTTGAAGAATTAGCCTAAAAATACTGTAGTTTAGGGTGAATGCCTAGAGCAGCTCACGTCATTAAGAAATCACTGAGTTTGTTTGAGTAAGGATTTTACCTGTGATCTGTTCTGAGCCAATGTAATCCTAGTATTTTATTTCTTTCCTATATTACAAGTCTCCTCACTAGTACAGTATATTCTGCATTTTTTTTCTTTTGTTATTCCCTTCTCTGTTATCCTATATTTTCTATTAAGGCATGTTAGGAGTGGCCACCTCTGCCAGCTGCTCCGGGCCAGGACCTCTCCTGTCTGGCTGCTGGAGCCCAGCCTTCAAAAGCACCCACATACAGAACTCGCATAACACATAAACACAGACAGCAAAGTCACCTCCTCCTCTGTCTGGATCCTGGGACATCTTATCTACTTCATGTGTCTTCTGTTCAGCAGCTGGTCCAGCTTGAAGCTTGTCAGCAAATGACACATACAACAGTGTGCCCTGGCAGCCAAAGGGGCCAACTGTGTCCTGCGGTGCATCAAGCACAGCATAGCCAGCCGGTCAAGGGACATGGTTGTCCCTCATTACACTGCACTGGTGTGGCTCCCCTCGAGTATTCTATGTAGTTTTGGGCACCTCAATACAAGGACATCAAACTATTAGAGTGTGTCCAGAGGAGGGAGACCCAGATGGTGAAAGGTCTAAAAGGCAAGACTTACGAGGAGCAATTGATGTCACTTGGTTTGTTCAGATTGGAGAAGGCCGAGGGGTGACCTCATCAGAGTCTACAACTTCCTCAAGGGGGCAGCAGAGGGGAAGGTGTTGATCTCCTCTCTCTGATGACCAGTGATAGGACACAAGGAAATGGAATGAAGCTGCATAAGGGGAAGTTCTGATTGAATAGGGGAAGTTCAGATTTTGCCTTCTGCAACAGCCCAAGTTGCAGAAAGCAAAAACAAGCCAAAAACAGCGGTTATGAGAATGAAGTACTACCCACTACAGCAGAAGATCAGGTTTGAGGCGATCTAAGGAACCTGAAGGTACACCAGTCAATGGGACCTGATGAAATCCATCCACGGGTCCTGAGGGAGCTGGCAGAGGAAGTTGCTAAGCCATTTTTCATTATATTTGAAAACTCGTGGCAGTTTGGTGAAGTTTCCACTGACTGGAAAAGGGAAAATAAAACACCCATTTTCAAAAAGGGACAAGAGGAAGACCTGGGGAACTACAGGCCAGTCAGTCTCACCTCTGTTCCCAGCAAGATCATGGAGCAGATCCTCCTGGAAACTCTGCTAAGGCATGTGGAAAATTAGGAGGTGATTGGTGACAGCCAAGGTGGTTTCACCAAGGGGAAGTCATGCCTGACAAATCTGGTGGCCTTCTATGACAGTGTTACAGCATTGGTAGATATGGGGAGGGCAACGGACATCATTTACCTGCACCTGTGCAAGGCGTTTAACACTGTCACGCACGACATCCTTGTCCATAAATTGGAGAGATGTGGATTTGATGGGTGGACCACTTGGTGGATAAGGAACTCGCTGAATGGTCACACTTAAAGGGTTGTGGTCAACGGCTCAATGTCCACATGAAAACCAGTGAGGAGTGACGTTCCTCAGGGGTCACTGCTGGGACCAGTGCTGTTTAACATCTTTGTTGGCGACATGGACAGTGGGTTTGAGTGCACCCTCAGCAAGTTTGCCAACGACACCAAGCTGTGTGGTGCGGTCAATGTGCTGGAGAGAAGGGATGCCATCCAGAGGGGCCTGGACAGGCTTGAGAAGTGAGCCCATGTGAACATCATGAAGTTGAAAAAGGCCAAGTGCAAGGTCCTGCACACGGATCACAGCAATCCCAAGCACAAATACAGGCTGGGAGGAGAATGGCTTGAGAGCAGCCCTGAGGAGCAGGACTTCGGAGTGTTGCTGGATGAGAAGGTCAAGATGAGCCAGCAATGTGTGCTTGCAGTCCAGAAAGCCAACGGCATCCTGGGCTGCATCAAAAGAACCATGGCCAGCAGGCCAAGGGAGGTGATTCTGCCCCTCTACTCCACTCTGGTGAGACTCCCCACCTGGAGTACTGTGTCCAGCTTTGGAGTTCTCAGCACTGGAAGGACAAAGACCTGTTGGAGCTTGTCCAGAGCAGGCTCACGAAGGTGGCTGGAGTACCTATGCTATGAGGACAGGCTGAGAGAGTTGGGGCTGTTCAACTTGGAGAAGAGATGGCTCTGGCGAGACCTTATAGCAGCCTTTCGGTACCTAAAGGGGGCCTACAGGAGAGATGGAGAGGGACTCTTTATCATGGAGGGTAGCATTAGGATGAGGGGTAATAATTTTAAACTGAAATAGGGTAGATTTAGATTATGTATTAGGAAGATATTCTTTACTGTGAGGGTGGGTGAGGCACTGGAACATGTTGCCCAGGGAAGGTGTGGATGCCCCGTCCCTGGAGGTGTTCAAGGCCAGGTTGGATGGAGCTTTGAGCGATCTCGTCTGGTGGGAGGTGTCCTTGCCCATGTCAGGGGGGGCTGGAACTAGATGATCTTTAAGGTCCCTTCCAAGCCAAACCGTTCTATGATTCTGTGAATATTATGAAAAGGTTTTTCACAGAGAGGGTTATTGGTCACCGGAACAGGCTTCTCCGGGGAAGTGACACCAAGCCTGTCAGAGTTCAGGGAGCGTCTGGACAATGCTCTTAGTCACATGATTTATTTTTAGGTAGTCTTGTGAGCTGGGAGTTGGACTCAATGATCCTTATGGGTCCTTTCCAACTCAAGATATTCTGTAATTCTATGCACACCCCAATGCACACTTGGTTTCCCCAGGCAGGGACCAGGGTTTTTTATTTGGTAACTTGTCCGTCCACATGTATCTCAGATGTTTCAAGGGCCAAAAAGGTAAGTTATTGGCAAAAATGCAGCATGAGATGCCTATAGAAGACCACCAAAATATAATAAGCATCTTACTTCTCATAGAAAAAGATTACTTCAGAAATATTTGGAGAGACATACTGTAGAATTGTTTATATCTCTTAATAAGGATTTCTTTACATGCCATAAAAAGGATTCCTCCAAATCACACAGCCTAGATGTATGTATACTAAAACAGAAGGAAAAAATCACACTAATAGATTTTAAAATACCATTACATTTGGCTTATAATATGCATGAACATCACTGTGTTTTACAACTTCTAGTTCCAATTAACCAAGACCTCCCTGGACCAGAAGTAGGTATTTTTCACAGGTGATATTACCACATTTCATCACATTACAGTTCTTGTGGGTTGCAAATTAGTTAGTATCTAGTCTAATGGGATTAATGTCCATTTTCCCTACAATGCCCATGCAATTTGGAAGGAAATTTCCATCTGGGTATTTGTGGTATAAAGAAGAAGCTGGTTTTGGGGGAAGATAAATTTCATTTTTAATAAAGGTTGTCAAAATCCTGTGCAGCCCCCTAGGTCAGCAAAATTTGTTTGTAATCTAAGTGCATTGAGCATTTTAAACAGAAAGAATTCCTGTTCTGTGGGCAATTAATATTGCTTTCTCAGAGTAATGAATTCAAGGAATTAAATGTGCATTTTCTGACTTAAAATATGTTTTCTCATTATAAAACTATCTTATAAGGGAAAATTCAATGCTATCCGATCTTCAGGCTTTATAATTACTGCATTAATGCACGAATAGTAGTCAGATACTCATCAGCTACAAATACCTATAATAATGTCCATGAATATGTACTAAATTGCAAATATTGTTTTCCACTATGACTGGAATTCTGTTTTCCTAATTAAACTCATTATTGAGTTCCTGTATGCATGATGATACAGGGAAAAACCTGGAAACCATGACCTTCTGACGAAGTACATTTAATTTGATGAGTCACTTATAGGCACACTTTTCAGACCAACTTCTGGTCCATATAAGCACAGATCCTGTCATTTATTCACAAAAACCGTTAGCTTTCCTTTTACACACTGCTTGCGTGTTTCTTTTACCCCTCTAGCTGTTTAAAGCCAAGGTGGTGCGGTATTTTTATCCAGTAAATAGTGAGCAAATCAGACACTCACTCATGAAACTCAAGCAAGGCAGCCTGGATGAGGAGGAACTGCATAACAAAGCCAACGGTCAGGCAGAGCAGAGCCAGAGTAGCACAGGCTGGCAGTGGTCCCACTGTGATAGTTACTATTTCAGGCCAAACTCACAGTTAGAGCAGCTCTGGTAGAGAGCTTGTTGATTCATTTAGTCCAGCAAAACCAAAAAGATCCAGTTCTAAAACACAGTAGTACATCAGTGAGCTCTGAGCAGAAGAGATTTTTTTGTAATATAGCCTGAGACTCTGGCAGATAGCGAATACAGGCTTTTTTGCAGTAGCAGTGTATGGAAGTCCAACAAGAGCCAAGAACTCTTTGAATATGTAATTTATTTTCATTTTCATTCCAATTACAAAAAAGTTCAAAAATCTTCAAGAGAAATAAATTAAAAAATGCACTGGGATCGGTTCTAAATTTGGCAAGCTATAAGAAGAGAGCCATCCAACACAGAAAATAAGCCAGGGCTTTAGCAGTTCAAATCCGATGATCCTCTCCTGAGGGTGTTTCCAGCACTGCATCATTTGCAATGAGTTTAAAAGGAGACAGCTGGCCTCAAAGTAAATACAGGAACTGCAATTCTTTGTTTAGCAAAGGCCAAATGCTCCCGCTGTTTTGCAGCACAAATGTGGCTGTGCAGAGCAAAACTGGAGCATGGGCTAGGATCTTCTCTCTGTTTAAGCCAGTGGCAGCTCTTGAATGCAAAGGTCTCCCCAAGGGGTAACAGGCACAGGAGAGCTTGGTCCCCTGGCACAATGAGCTGATGTACAGCTATTCGAGGGTCACACAAAATTCACCGATAGAACAGTGACATGAGAAGCCACTGAAATGTAAACAAAAGTGCTGCAGCTTTTAGTTTTGGGATCCTAACTCTGAATTCCACACCTAGACCTTGTATGAGGTCTTTTCTTTGGAAATAGAGATATACTGGCTGTAGCAGACCATGCAGCTGAGGTCAGGGTCTCGTGCTGGGCTATTTCTCATCCATGATCTCCTCTGCTTGCATGCCCTCATGCTCACCCCAAACATCATGTAGGCTGTGGTCACTTTGGACTTATAGATCAGTTCTTGGAAACTGTAGAAAACAAGGAATGTCAGATTAACAGAGGACTTTTTCAATCAATAGTTTGTGTTGTAAATTCATCTCAGTAATTGATAAGGTAACTGTGAGTTTCCAGTCTTTAAAAACAGCCCCAAATCCTAACCCGCTTTCCTGCTGCTTCCTATCCCTCCTGTTCACAGCTTGAGCCTCATCATCATTTTAGACTGAAATAGGACTTTTCTGCCCTTTCATCCCTGTCGGAATGCGTTATGCCAAAAACGTCTTTCCAGATGGGCCTGATTTACATGTACACACAAGATCAAGATACAGCTGTTTTGTATCTTGAACGGTCAGTACATGTTACTGCTGCATAATATACTCAGCATGACCCAGGTAACCAGTCTTGATCACTCTAGATGGAAAGCTTTCTCTTCTTTTTCAGTGAAGAGCCAGATACTAACTAGAATTTAGCATGAGTTTCTATAGTATATATACATTTCTGCTCAACACCAACACCACCTATAGGCTGAGCTGGTTTTGGCTGAGATAGAGTTAGCTTTTCTTTATAGTAGCTTGCATGGTGCTATGTTTCTGAAAACACGTTGAAAACACATGGATGATCAAGCTGTTGCTGAACAGTACTTACACAGCATCAAGGCCTTTTCCACTTCTCACGCTGCCCTGCCAACGAGGAGGCTGGTGGTGCACAAGAATATGGGAGGGGACATGGCTCACTGCAACAGACCCCAATTCACCAAAGGGCTATCCCATATCATATGACATCATGCTGAGCAATAGAAGTTGGGTGAAGGAAAGAGGAAACGGGTGACTCTCAACAACTTTTTTGCCTCGGTCTTCACTGCCAGCGTCTCTCCTCACACCTCGCAAGTTGAAGGACCGCGAGATGGGGACCTGCAAGAAAAAGTCCCTCCCACTGTAAATGAAGACAATTGAAGCCATGACCACCTGAGGAACCTGAACATACACAAGTCTATGGGACCTGATGAGATGCACCCCAGAGTCCTGAGGGAATGGGCTGATGTAGTTGCCAAGCCACTCTCCATTATATTTGAAAAGTCATGGCAAGTCAGGTGAAGCCCCTGGAGAGTGGAAAAAGGGACACATCGCACCCATTTTTAAAAAAGGTAGAAAGGAGGACCCTAGGTACTACCGACCTGTCAGCCTCACCTCTGTGCCTGAGAAGATCATGGAACAGATCCTTCTAGAAGCTATGCTAAGGCACATGGAAGACAGGGAGGTGATTCAAGACAGCCAGCGTGGCTTCAGCAGGGGCAAGTCCTGCCTGACCAACCTAGTGGCTTTCTACAATGGAGTGACTGCATCAGTGGACAAGGGAAGAACTACAGATATCATCTATCTGGACTTCCGCAAGGCCTTTGGCATGGTCCCCCACAACATCCTTCTCTCTAAGTTGGGGAGATACAGATTTGATGGGTGGACTGTTCAGTGGATAAGGAACTGGCTGGATGGTTGCATCCAGGGGGTAATGGTCAATGGCTCGATGTCCAGATGGAGAGGGGTGACAAGTGGTGTCCCTCAGGGATCTGTATTGGGACTGGTGTTGTTCAACATCTTCATCAATGACATAGACAGTGGGATCAAGTGCACCCTCAGCAAGTTTGACGACGACACCAAGCTGAGTGGTGTGGTTGACAGACCAGAGGGATAGGATGTCATCCAGAGGGATGTGGACGAGCTGGAGAGGTGGGTCCGAGGAAACCTTATGAAGTTCAACAAGGCAAGTGCAAGGTCCTACACTTGGGTCAGGACAATCCTCATTATCAATACAGGCTGGGGCATAACGTGATAGAGAGCAGTCCTGCAGAAAAGGACTTGGGGGTACTGGTGGATGAAAAGCTGGGCATGAGCCAACAATGCACACTTGCAGCCCGGAAGGCCAATCGCATCCTGGGCTGCATCAAAAGAACCGTGGCCAGCAGATCCAGAGAGGTGATTTTTCCCCTCTACTCTGCTCTCGTGAGACCCCACCTGGAGTACTGTGTCCAGCTCTGGAACCCTCAGCACAAGAAGGATATGAACCTGTTGGAGAGGGTCCAGAGGAGGGCCACGAAGACGATCAGAGGGCCGGAGCACCTATGCTATGAGGACAGGCTGAGAGAGTTGGGGTTGTTCAGCCTGGAGAACAGAAGGCTTCGGGGAAACCTTATAGCTGCCTTCCAGTACCTGAAGGGGGCCTATAAGAAAGCTGGGGAGGGGCTTTTTGCAAAGGTATGTACCGATAGGACGAGGAGCAATGGTTTTAAGCTAGAGCAGGGTAGGTTTAGATTAGACATTAGGAAGAAGTTCTTTACAATGAGGGTGGTGAGACACTGGAGTAGGTTGCCCAGAGAGGTGATGGAGGCCCCATCCCTGGAGACATTCAAGGTCAGGCTTGATGAGGCTCTAAGCAACCTGATCTAGTTGAAGATGTCCCTGCTTACTGCAGGGGGGTTGGACTAGATGACCTTTAAAGGTCCCTTCCAACCCAACACATTCTATGATTCAATGATGCAGGGTTACGGTGTTTGTCTTCCCAAGTGACCACTACACCTGATGGAGCCCTGCTTTCCTGGAGATGGCTGAACACCTGCCTGATGATGGAAAGTAGTGAATGAATTCTTTATATGGCTTTCCTTGTGCATGCAGCTTTTGCTTTACCTATTGAACTGTCTTTATCTTGGCCCACGAGTTCTCTCAGTTTTCTGACTCTCTCCCCACGCTGAGGGGGAGTGAGCAGGCAGCTGTGTGGTGCTTAGCTGCCTGCTGATGTTAACCCACAACATTGTCCCACCAAGAATTCACCTAAACATGTAGCTGCAAAGTAGCTGAAGTCTTGTGGTGGCTAATATTCTACAGCAAATTATTAATTTCCTGCACACAGCAGTAAAAGAGAGCAAGGTAAGCCAGTTTTAGGTGTTCATGAAGCTAATTCCCACAGAAAGGCAGTTCCAATACACCAGGTCACTTATGTTCCCACTGAACAAATGCATTTCTGTGCATCTCATATCAACTTTCTTCTCTCATTTAACAGGAGTGACAAGACTGTATGAAATGGGGTTTGTATTAATAAAACTACCTTACTGAGAAATTGTGTATCATGAGACCTGGTAATATTTCTAAGTGATACAGTTCAAAGTGAAAGGTAAATAGAAACTGCCCTCCTGTCAGATGAACATTCATAGAAAAGCAAATACACACTGAAAAAAAAAGTATAACTTAAGGAAAATATCAGTATTTTCAGCAGAACTGGTTGCATTTTACCTATTGAGGCACTTTTAATTTTTTTTTTTTTTTTAATGTGAGGAATAAACTAAAGTAAAATGTTTCAAACTAAACGAAGCAGATTTTTAAAATTTATTTATTTATTTATTTATTAAACATGAATCGATTATAGTAAAGTTTTGGACATTACCAGGACTGAAAATATTTTTGGATTTTGTTTTAGTTTTGGACTGAACTTTACCTGGAATTTCAGTGTCTAGCCATTGAAGCAATAAATAGCTCCATAAGTTTTTTTGCCACTGTAGAGCAGCACATTTATGATGGCTACCAGGCAATCCAGTTTTGTTGCTTCCTTCTTACATTTCTCTGGTGTCTTTAAAACAAAGTTTTTAATTTTAATTTTTTTCATGGAGAATTTTAGAGTTTTGGCTTTCCACTTTAGTTTCTTTCTAACCCTTCTGCAAATAGCTTGTCTTAGTGAATTTTTTGCTACTAGAGATTTTGCAGTGATGCTGTGCTTGTCTATAAAGTAGGAATAGCCTGGTTAGCCATCTGTTTGCTTATCAGAGGTGGTTTTCATCTTTTGTGTGGGATTAATGCACTTTCTGTTCTTTGTTATTCTTTGCAACATAACGTCCTAGCCCTTGCAAAATGGAGCTTTCTATTAATATCACTTTTCAATCACATATTCTGTTTCACAAATGCTCAAATATTAATTTAACTTAAAATTCATAGAGCAAATTGAAGAATACTTGGGTGGTTTCTCATTGAGCAAGAAGAAAGCCAGAAGCAACATACAAGTTTAAGTCCGCAATATTCAAGAGTCAACAGAAGTTAGTACCAGAAACATGGTTGGAGAAGGAAGATCAGTAAGGGTATGGTTACATGTGATACGGTAAATTCTGCTGACAACACAAAATCCTGAAAATACATTATAGTACTGTACAAGGCCTAGTAGCATTTCTGCATTTTCTTAAGATGTTGCAAATGCATGAAACTTAGTGTCTTGGGAAAGCAGTTTCTACACTGAGTCACTGCCTGAGGTGGAATAGTCAATGCCTAAGGATGGAAAATATCAGCCAAAACCAATTCAACTGGTTGTCTGAACAAGCTTAAAGACTTGGTTTTACCATTGTGTTAAAACATAATGGTGACTTTTTCTTTTAAAGAGCTGAATGCCCAGAGTTAGTAGTGCAGAATCTGAAATATCACTGTGCCTGCATGAGAAAGCTGTGCCTTCTGTTCTGTCCAGAAAAATCTGCTGGTGCTTGGCTGAATTATGAAGTTTTCTGTGTATATGTTCACATTTGGCCCGTGTCTGAGATCAGGGAGCTTTTTCTCTTATCGTGTCATTGAATACCCTGTAGCAACCTGCCGTGGAACCTCACAAAATCAATCTGGACCGACTAACAAACTAAAAATGGGATTTATTTTTACCAGATGGTAACAAAATCAATTTAAGTTGTACTTGAACTGAAATTTCTTTGAGACCCCAACAAGCATTAACAATTTACAGGTTCAGAACATCACTCAGGAGTTAATCCTACACAACTGACAGGAATTCTTAAGGTTTATGGCTGATGACCCAAAATGTGCACTCATTCACCTAATAAGGGATGGCTCTTAGTCACAAGAAGTAACCCTAGGCAGTGTCCCACCCAAAGGGGAGCACCCCTGACTGCAGACCCCTGAGGGGAACTGACTCAAGATGGCTCTCCCACCAACATCCTTTATAGCCTAGCCAGATCTGAACAGAGGTCATATGTGGCCATGTAGCACCCTCCCATTGGCTGAAGACCCCCAGATTCCTCACCTTTCAATGAAAATGAATATTTGCTGACTGCCACCACGTGGGTGTGACAAGAGCTGTGGCAGGAGGTTTTCATGGGCTTTTTTGGAGTCTTTGTCAAGGTGGGTGTGTCTACCACAGAACCACAAAGGATTTAAAGAAGTTTTTGAAGAACTGCCTGCTTCAGACTGTGAGCAGAATAGTAACTGGACCAGAATTATGGAGAGGCTGTGAGAAAAGATACAGTCCTTTATCTTCACCTGAAGATAAGAGGTCTGAAATCTTGGACTGACTGGACAAGGAAATTGGTAATTATTCTCAAGGGGAAAAAAATTATATATGAAGGTAGAATCAATGAAAGTTTCATAACAGAGACTGAGAAAAGAAGTGGAGAGGTGTGAGCAGCTGGACATTGAGGTTAGGAGATGATTCAGGAAGGGCAACTGGAGGTGGAAAGTGAATGAGAACAAAGAGAGTTGAGTGAAAGAGTCAGCTGGATAATATGGGGATTAAATAAAATATGGGGAGAAATTCTTCAGATATGAAGGAAAAAGAAGGGAATCGAATCTGCTGTGCAGGGAGTGGAACTGCAAATGCCAGGGTATGGGGAGAGTTGAGTATCAAAAAAATAAAGGATTTTCTAGACCAAGCAATTGAAATTAAATGTCTGAGGGGTTGTCAATGGTACAAACTAGAAGGTAAGAGTGGCTAAAGGTGAGGGCACAGTAACAGAAGACAAAAAGGAAGGAGTGGGACCAACAATTATTGAAAGGGAGAAACAGAAAGAGTTGAAATATGAGGCAGAATAGAAAAAGACTGCATTGACCTGACCATGCTCCTCTCTGTAGACTGGAAGTAACCCTCAAATTCCTGACTGAAAAGAATTAGATGTAAATTTCTCACATAGTCTTAATTCACTCCTCCTTCTGTACATATCATATGACAGATATCAAAACGCATAGTTAGACACTATTAACTTCATCTATTGTACAGAGCAGATCTGCATGGGGAACAACAAAGTTATGTCACTGAGGAGGCTGTTCCTGCTAGAGTCCCACTTCAGTTTTAGAAAGTGAAATGTGCATGAAGAAGGAATTACAAGGAAAGAAAGCAGCTTATCTTAACAAAAGCCAGTGGATGTTTTGCCAAAAGATTGCCCTTAGTTCCTTAGTTCAGTTCCCAAGCTGGGAATATCACTTAAATAAAGAATGTCACACATGTTCACTAGTGCAGTGCTGCTCATTTCCCAGGAACATGTTATACCACTCCCTGGTATCTGAATTGCAAAAATACAGTACATTCACACCTCCAGCTTTAAATATACAATGGAAATCTCTTGGATGAAGGGGGTCGAAAGCGGAACTTGCAAAATCCTGCAAAATATCTTCACATGCCACCTTTTGGGCACTCAGAACATGACAGACTGGCTATAATCTGTACATCTGGTCTTCATCCATAAAATGAAGCTATTGAACCTTATCGTTTCACAAAATCTTAAGGGTGTCAAATATTTTCACACTTGTAAGCATAAGGTCACAAGGATGACGAACGCCACTAATAAGTTTATGAAGAAGCAAAGAACTCTGTCTTCAGTAAGCATTATCACATATCACTCACTAATTAGGAAGAGCAAAACACACCCCATGCCCCCAACGCCACTCCTGCTTGTTCTCTCTGTGCACCAGAGAAGAAATGGGCCCTGTGAGAAAACTAATAATCGTCAGGTAACTGTGACATAATGAAAGTGCCAAGGTGAATTGCTTCTGAGTTCCTCAGGCAATTTTAATTCTGGAATTTGCTGACTGTATAATCAATTTTCAATCCTAGTAACGTTCTTGGAAAGGAGTTACTTGTATAATTTTTCCAAGACTATTAAACTTTTGGAAAATCCTATTTATTTAAGACATAGTTGCTTGAAAATATTTTTGAAGTAGCTAGGAAAAGAAATATGCTGTATAAGAATAATAAATTGCAATTATTTCTCTGCATTTTCCCCAGCTTCCTTTCTGTGCTTTTTATATTCTTATAGATAGTAATCAACAAAAGAACAAGGTAAGCTGTTTAGAAAAAAAATTGAATATTTATCAAAACTTAATGCATTTCTTTATGAGTTCAGTGAGCCTAAATGTTAATGAAACTATTCCTTTCAAATTACATCCATAAAGCCAACATTAGATAAGACACTATTACCAAGGGTAAAATGTGATTAAATTGCTGGGTTTACATCTACTAATCTGGAATGATTTGTAGGTCAACAAAAAAGTATTTAAGATGTTTCTGTTTTTTAGACAAAGTAGCATTTCATTCAAAGCACAACTACCCTTGCCCACATTTGGATACCTCGTTTCTTTCACATCAAAATTTTTTATTTATTGTTGTATATTTTGCAGTAGTTTTATTAAAAAAACCCAACCAACCAAACAAACAAAAACCCCCCAAAATGCCAGCTTGTATCAAGTGACTTTACAGATATAATATTAATTTATAATTATAATATGATATATAATTTATAATACATGGATTTAAACTCATACATTTAGTTGCACTCAGTAACTTGGACAGCTGTTGTCCTATTCTAGGGGTTTATTTCAAGTCAAATGCAGGTGATGCTGACTGTCATTGGCAACTTTGAATTTGGATTCGCATGGTGCCATAAAATCTGCAGATATTCGGGCTTACAAATCTGAGGAACCATTTGCCGTTGAAGCTGCAGTTTAAGTGCTGTTATTCTCATTACTTGTTTGTGCATGTGTATACCCCATTTTGCTCGTTTACTTGAAAAGCTCAGTAAAAGCAGACTGCCAGTTAGAAAATTTGTTGTTGGAAAGGTAACTTAAAAATATTAAGATTTGTTTTCTGTTCTGGAATAAATTTAACCACTACATTGATTCTTCCCCTCTGTTATTTGACTTATGAAGTCTCTGGGGAAAAAAAAAATAGTAACTGCATTTGAACATTTATTACTTAAAGCGAGCTGCTTGTTTATGCTTTGGAACCAAAACCTGTCGTGACTGTAGCATGTGTGAGTTACGCATGTGAGGCATAATAGCAAGAAAAATGCACTTGACTGAGATTTGGTATGGGCTAATATGCCTAATTACTCTGACTGTTAGTCAAAGCTCGTTGCAATTCTGTTAGTACCTGAATTAGAAAATTGATGAAGGTGCTACTATGTGTAAAGCTCCCTCCAACATCCCTGTTCCTGCATTGAAATTTTCTGCACACCAGTTTACAACTAGCATCTATATTGTGGAAGTAGACATCCAGCTATAGAAAGAATACCAGCTCCAGCTGAAAAATTGTGAGTTTCTATCAGATCCTAGCAGGATTCATGTTACTCTAATGGTATTGTTCCTGTAAAATCTGCACTTCCCAAAGTATTGTAACTGTGAGAAAGTTATCCTAATCATATTTCAGAAAGTGTCTGGTAAATGTAAGAGGGGGTCTTCCACTTTCTCTGATGAAAACAGCCAGCCCCTCCCTCCCAGCCCGCTGTAGCAAGAAGGTAACAGACACTCTGTCACTCTGAAACAGAGGACTTCTCCCCAGTACTCAGTTTCTGTCAATGGCCAGTCATTCCCATCTCTGAGGCCCAGCATCAAAGGCCACAGTCCCAGTGGCAGCTGGTGACAGATCTGAGAACCCACAGCTAGAAGTCACACTTGAGAATCTTTGCCTTCTCTCTGCCTACTGAGGCCAATAGACCATGCTGCTCAACCGTACTCTGGGATTCTTGTCTCTTTATGGTAGCATAATACCCCAATCCAGGTAACTATGTAGAATATCTGCATGACTACGTGTATCTTCATAATCATTTTCACAATGCATTCATCGGTTAGTTTGATCCACTCCACTACACATATGGCTTTTTTCAGCTTTAATTATTGCAATCTGAGTGAATAATCACATAACCAAGGATAGAATCAGAGTGTGCTAATAAATTACTCAAACTAAGATGTTAAAGGCTATATCTAACCTGGGTGTAACACCGCTGGCTTCTGTGGCACTGTGTCAGGGATGAACTTCACTCATCAGTTTGCAGGATCTAACCTAAATTATTATTCCTTGCACACTGCACTACTGTCTATTAAACATAGTTGCAGAACACTCATCATGGGTTACCTCTCTTATGCACATTCTGATTGTCTGATCAGCAAACAGAAATTTTTTCAATGTAATGAAAACATTACATAAATACAAATGCCAGTTTAAGGCAGAATATATTCTAGCAATATGTAATCATAGTTGTTGATACTTTAAATTGTAAATGCTTCTTTTAAAACTAACTTTGCATCGACAAGCTAGAATGTAGTGAAAGAAAGGGTTTTAGATTGCTATTTTTTCTAAATCAAGGTAAAAAAAATACTCCTAGCCAAAATGTGTTCACAATTAGCTCCAGTGTAATTGCTCATGCATATGTGCAGGTTCAGGATGTGGAAACAGGCTCTGCTATGAAACACTGAATGGATTGCCTAATTTCAAAATACATATCTGTGCTCTAACCTTGGAGTTCTCAAAATACTTTTTAGAAACTGTGGTAATGACAGTGAAGGTTATTGCACTTGATGGCCATTTTTATATTTTTCTTTCAGGCTGTTCAAAAAGATCTCCAGTGAGACCACATCCTGTCTGCACTGGTGGTCATTCCAGTATCTCTAGATTGTCTCTGCTCCACCCCTAATGCACTATGTGTAAGGCACAGCACTCTTCTGCTGCCTCCCATCTACCTTATCCGTACTATTCCTCATAAGAGACCCTTTCTGTCTCTAGCCATTACCTTCCTGTGCATAAAACCTAAAGGAAAAAAAAAGCCTTTTTGGCTACAGTCCTGTGAAGAACCCATCAGAACCCATGTACCAAGCTGGGCGTATGTCTAAAAATGTTTGAAATAGAAAACTGTAGTTTCTAGGTCTCATACAAAAATATACAGTGATTATGAGGACTCATCGAGCTATTTCCAATTTGGTTGTTTATGAAAATATTAGCAACTAAAATGTACAATGGACAATTTTGTGGCTTTGAAGCCAGCTGGCAAACCATGGCTTGCATCCATAAACCTTCCAAAACAGGGTGGTCATATCCAAGTTGGATGTCAGGAACATTTCCTAATCCTTACTAATTCCTGAGTTATTCCTGGGTGAGTGCTCATTGGCACAGACCAGTATCATGCCAGGAACCATGTTAAAAATCCAACGGGCTTGGGGACGTACCTAAGTCCCTGTCATGCCATGCACTGGCTTTGTTTACTTCAGCAGTGTAGAGGTAGTCCTGTCTGGCAATGAATCCATGCAGAGGGAGTTAATAAAGTCAGTCATTAGATACAATACCAAGCTGTTTGTTAGATGCTTCTTATGGTAGTTGCAAACTTCTTTGTGAAATTTTAGCAGAGATGGAAAAAATTTACAAATGTTTTTGGAATTTTAGCTTAATTTCTCTAGTGGGAAGATTTAAACTGGTGCTTCACTTCTTTTAAAAATTAGTCTCAATCACAGAAAAGGTACAGAGGGCTGAAAGATTAATTCCTACTCTGTCCAACTGAATCAATATCCCATTTTTAATGTACTGTGAAAGCAGGTAAAAATCATGGTTTTTTAAGTGGGCAATGAAAAAGGAAATGGAGAGAGTATAAATGTGTGGAAATATTTAAATTATCAAAAGTTTCTATATATTAAATTATCAATCATATCTTAAAAAATGCTTATACATTTAGATATATCAACGGAGTGAGAGAACTGAATATTTTCTTTCGTTGGCTTTGTCTCCAGGAGTTTATAATGATTAGTACAATACTGGTAAATGTAAACATAAGAAGTGTTATTCTGCATACTCCTACTGCACTTACATTAGATGATTCAGACGTATTGAAAACCCCTTATTATTCAGGCTAAACCACTGTTCAAACTCAATCTTAAACTTGAAGAAAATGGGTAGTTTACACACTCTGTGTTAAAACGAAATCCTAATCACAGATAAAACAGAAACACTTGCAGAGAAGCAATTGGGATTTACACCTGCTGTCCTAATGAAACCTTATCTATAAAATATGATTTCTTTTCAGAATATATAAATAAGCATGTTCTGGGGTTTTGCTTATTTGTTTTGTTGTTTTGTTTGGTTGTTTTTTGCTTTTGCTTTTGTTTTTGCAAGGATTAATTTTCCTTGCAAAATTAGGACATAAGAGTGTTCTAATTTAGCCTACATTGTGATCAAACACAACAAACAATCATGAATATCTGATATAGAATGCATAGATATAGATTTCTACAGATTTGTAATTTATTCATGAAATGTGTCATGTCATAGACAGGGTGGAAAATGGTAATATAGGGAGACAAAATGTTCAAGGTCAAATCTCATCATCTCCAAAGACTTAAGCTCAAATTTTGACAAGTATTTCATTCGGTTCTACAAAACAAAAGACTTAAATCTTATTTTGAATGTGATGGGAGCTAGGACCTGAGTTCCTTTACAGTTCTTACCTTCAGTGACTTAAACATCATTCACGGATATTTCTTAAGTGCATAAGAGCCTCATTCCCTCTCAAAAAAAGAAATTTAGGCTTCTAAACACCACCTGAAAACATTATTGTTAAGGCTAAATAGGAAGTAATCTGACTGTATGCCTACATTTTCTTTTGCAAGTGAATCTGTGCTTATTGTACTGTGCAATGAACCAGTCTCACAAGAGACAGAAGCAAGCCAAAAGCCACGTAATTGCGCAGTGGCAGCAGCATAGCAAGGTGCTTGGAACATGCAAAATACCCAAGGACGCAGCACTGTGTGAAGTGCTGTTTCACAGTTTTTAGATCAGAGCTCAGTAGACGAACAAAAGATGCCTGCAAAAGGGTCCTGCAAAAGGCATGTTGTTTTCATGAAAGACAGAGACAGCCACTGGCAAAAAAACTGTTGGAATTTTCTGAAATAACTTCAAACTTACAGTGTACTAACTATTGGGCTTTAACTGGAGCTTTGGAGCTATTTCTTTTGATCTGATTCTCATGAACTCTGTGTGTGTGTTTGTGTACCTGTATGTGTGTCTGTGTGTCTGCACATGTCTGTGTGTATACACAGAGGGAGGCAATATACACATAGGGGACTTTTGCATCTATGGTCTTCTGGACTGCTACATTACAGTATCCATTATAACAGATCACTTTCTCATGAATGCTCATTAATGTTACCCTAAAAGTCTGCAGATGTGGACCGAAGAAGTTGTATTATGTGCTTTGTATAAAGAAAGGGAACGTACAGCCAAAGCAGTTCTTTCTGCCCAACTCCTACTAGCCAGTTTTTACACAGAAAATTTCGCTCAGCTGTCAACTGCAGCATAGCTCTAAAGATGCTTCCTGGGTGCAATTGCACTGAAGGAAAGCAGTGTAAACAATGCTTCCCTCCTCATGAGAGAACAGACTGTGAAAGATTGGGAAATTTATTCTGTCATTCAGTTTCCATCAGCTGAGAGTGCAAAAGAGTCTTCAGGGAAAGAAGTGAGTGGTGTCTAGCTCACAGTTGCCTGAAGTCCTGCTTCCCTGATGTTGCACTTGAAAGAGGACATAGCAATAAAATGCGACATCCTCACATCTCCCTCAGTTTGTCATTACTGATGTGTAGAGATGGAAAGACTTAACCTTCACGGCTATTGAATACTGTTCTGGCCATACTGCTATCTGGGGCTAAATATGCTTTTCAGATTTTCAGAAACAATTCTTCTAAAAAAGCCATTCTTCAGATGCCTGATATATATATGCAGCAGAGGAAAAAATGATATTTCAGAAGAATCCTTTACTGTGCTAAGAATGCTCTGATCTGAGTTTTTCAGAGATCTCAATGACTATGTTTTCTTCTAAGACCAAATCTGATTCCCACTCAATGACTCAAAATTTAAATTCTTGTTGGCTTCACAAAATGTAGGATGGAATCTAATGTTTGTAGCTTTGGATGCTATATGCTGGCATCTGCAATTAAAATTGTCCTAGTTTTGATGAAACCATATGACATGCAATACAGACTTTAAGAAGACAGACATTATACATAACCCAAATCTGTCACAAAAATAAATTAGAAGCAAGCTTTGCTGAGCGCAGCCACTGTATATGCTGCTGGATCTGGGTGGTAAACTGACAAGCACAATCATTTTCACAGATCAGTCAGGAAGTGCTTTGCAAAACATATGATGTGAAGTGACACACGGGTTTCAGCACAACTGAAATAATAAATAAAATGGATTTAGCGAGATAGTAGTTTGAGGCATGTAATTAGCTAGAATTTCTCCTTTCTAGAGTAATGACTGCAACATAAACCAAATGTATCACAGACTTGATATAAAAAAGTGAAAGCCATTTTCTGCTCTGTGTTATGTAGAGACCAATCATGCAAATGATCGGTTTTGTTCCTTCAGGACAGAAATCTCTAACTCCACGATGAGGAATAGGAAAAAAAAATAAATCTCATCAATGAGAACAATGAAAATACATATATCTACAATAAACCTGGGAAATACGTAACTCACTAGTATGGTAGTGTATGCATTACATCAATGCGCTGACTGAGGTTTTTAGTATATTTCTCTTTAAGCAAGTTTTTTTTCTTTTTTTGCTGTTGCTTTTCCTCCTTATCTAATCATGAAGTAAAACATGAAATACTGTATCTTGTGCTCATTCTGAAAAAATACAATCCAAAGAGCTCTTAATAGGCATACTAGAATTAGCATGAGTGAGATATTGTCAATTTTTTCCTCTTTTCTACTGAATATCTACAACATTTTGCGATTATTGGCTTAACACCTTACTACGTTATATTGTCTGTGGGGAAAGTATTCTGTTTGTCATGAGAATTGACAGCCTGGATGAAGTCAAAGGTGACTATATGTCAAGAAGTTATCTTTGATAGCAGTTAGCAGAAACTTCTCAGGAAGACAGGGAAAGAACAGATTTCTGTAACTTATCAGTATCCAGCTACAAGTGACGTAGGGACTTTTTGAGTGGCAGGTTGCTGTTGGGTCTCATGTTTGATAAGCACTAGTCCACATGACTGTCCCTGAATCTATATCATTATGCTTGGAAACCCCATCACGATTTTGCCCCTATGACATTGTGCACAAGTTGTTTGCAGCCATCATTGGAAAATGTATTTCATGTTGTTTAAAACTCTTATCTTCAGCCACAATAACCTAGTAGGTTAATTTGAACTACATCAAAAGAAATCAGCACATTGCTAATTCTTCATAACTTCACTAGCTTGCCTGTGTTATATGAAACAGTGAATGTGATTCTTCTCCCCGCCTTTACACCCTTCATGACTTTACAGACCCCCAGTGTTTAAAACATACCTCATTTGTTTTCCAATCTGAAGTTACACTCTATTTACCCTCTTTTTCTATGAAAATTACTCCTTATCTTTGATTATTCTAATTACTCTTCTTTTCTAGTGTACCACAGATTTCACACTAGCATAATAACAGATAACGTATTTTCTTCACTATTCACCCTGACAATTCCTAATTTTATTAGTCTTTTTGGCCAGTGATACATACTGTGCTGATCTTTTCAGAGAACTCTCCATAATGAGTCTTCTCTGAGTAAGAAGAGCTAATATAGACCCCATCATTTTATCTTTTCCACGTGTGTGTTATCTCTACCCATGCACACATAATCTGTTGTCTACATGGCGATCAGGGTCCATGATTAAGACATTATCAAATCAGACAGTTGTATTCCCATCAAAAAGGTCATAGACTCCACCAAGTGGCATCTTTTTGTTAGGCTGTCATGAGAAAAAGAGTGCTAAATGAGGACTTGTGAGTTTGGAAATTGTTTAATTTAATATGATGTTTTCTGACTTTGGAAGCAGCACATGCAACTTGCAAATACATATGAAAAACAAGAGTTAATTATGAAATCAACAGGTATCAAAATAGAATCATAGAATTGCCTAGGTTGGAAGGGACCTTTCAGATCATCTAGTCTAACCATCAACCTAACTCTGACAAAAAACATCACTAGACCATATCTCTAAGCACTATGTTTCCCTGTCTTTTAAATATCTCCAGGGATGATAACTCATCTATTTCCCTGGGCAGCCTGTTCCAGTGCTTGATTACCCTTTCAGTGAAGAAATGTTTCCTAACATCCAATCTAAACCTCTGATGGTGTAACTTGAAGACATTTCCTCTTGTCCTATTACTTGTCACTTAAGAGAGGAGACTGACCCCCACCTTGGTACAGCTTCTTTTCAGGGAATTGTAGAGAGCAATAAGGTGTCCCCTCAGCTTCCTTTTCTCCAGGCTAAACAATGCCAGCTCCCTCAGCCGCTCCTCATAAGACTTGTGGTCTAGACGCCTCACCAGTCCTTCTCTGGACCCACTCCAGCACCTCAATGTCTTTTCTGTAGTGAGGGGCCCAAAACTGGACACAGTACTCAAGGTGGGGCCTCACCGTGCTGAGTACATGGGGACAATCCCTTCTGTTCCTGATACAGGCCAGGATGCTGTTGGCCTTCTTGGCCATCTGGACACACTGCCATATTCAGCGGGCTGTTGACCAACACCCCCAGGTCCTTTTCTGTCATGCAGCTTTCCAGCCACTCTGCCCCAAGCCTGTAGCACTGCGTGGGGTTGTTGTGACCCAAGTGCAGGACCCGGAACTTGGCCTTGTTGCACCTCATACCATTGGTCTCAGACCATCAATCCAGCCTGACCAGATCCTTCTGCAATGTCTTTCTCCCTCAAGCATGTCTACACTCCCATCTAACTTGGTATCGTCTGCAAACTTCCTGAGAGTGCACTCAATCCCTTCATCCAGATCATCGATAAAGATATTAAAGAGAACTGGCTCCAATACCAAGTCCTGGGGAGCACCACTTGTGACCAGCTGCTGCCACCACTCTCTGGGCCCAGCCCTCCAGCCAGTTTTTTACCCAGGGAAGAATATCCTGTCTGCCATGGGCAGCCAGTTTCTCCAGGAGCATGCTGTGGGAAATCATATCAAAGGCCTTATTAAAATCCAGGTAAACAACATCCACAGCCTTTCCCTCATCCACCAAGTGGGTCATCTTGTCATAGAAGAAGATCAGGTTCGTCAAGCAGGACCTGCCTTTCATGAACCCATGATGATTGGGCTTGATAGCTTGGATGATCTCTTCCATGACATCCCCAGACACTGAGGTCAGACTGACAGGCTATGGTTCCCCACATCATCCTTCCAGCCCTTCTTGTATATGGGCATCACATCTGCTAGGCAGCAGTCAACCAGGACCTCCCTGTTTGACGGGACTGCTGGTAAATGATGGAAAGTGGCTTGGTCAGCACTTCCACCAGCTCCCTCCGTACCCTTGGGTGGATCCCATCTAGCCCTATAGACTTGTGTATGTCCAGGTGTTGGAGCAGGTCCCTCACCATCTCCCTTTGGATTATGGGGGCTTCATTCTGCTCACCACCCCTATCTACTAGCTCAGGGGTCTGGGTACTTGGGGAACAACTGACTCTGACTCTACTGAGTCAAAGAAAGCATTAAGTACTTCAGCCTTCTCCTCATTCTTTGTCACTATGTTACTGCCTTCATCTGATAAAGGATGGAGATTCTCCTTAGTTCTTCTTTTGTTATTAATATATTTATAGAAACTCTTTTTATTGTTATTAATATCCAAAGCCAGGTTAAGTTCTAGTTGAGCTTTGGCCCTTCTAATTTTCTCCCTACATAACCTTACAACATCTTTGTAGCCTTCCTGAGTGGCCTGCCCCTTCTTCCAAAGGCCATAAACTCTGGTTTTTTCCCTGAGTTGTAACAATGTCTCTCTATTCAGCCAGGCCGGTCTTTCCCCTGAGGGCTCGTTTTTTGGCCCATGGAGATGAAAGGTATGGCTAACATATAATGTGCAAAACATTAACCATCAAAGGCTCTAAATTGGTAACTACAAAACACAGAGAGGAAGCTGTAAACTCTTCCACAGATGGAAAAATGGTCCATTCCGTGACCTGCTAAAAGGAAGCCTAGGGACATGAGACAGACTTTACTGAAAGTACACTTATTGGCAGTAAGAAAAGATAAAAAAGCAGAAGTTGTTGGAAAATAGAACACACAAGAGAGAAGGTAAGGATTATGTAGCAAAAATTGTAGTTCATTGTATGCTTGTAGCTAGGTACACTGATCATTTCACAGAATCACAGAATCACAGAATGGTTCAGGTTGGAAAGTACCTTAAAGATCATGTAGTTCCAACCCCCCTGCCCTGGGCAGGGACACCTCCCACTAGACCAGG
>VWZL01000840.1:393927-449411 GCA_013396915.1 Stercorarius parasiticus
GCAAACTTGCTGAGGGTGCACTCAATCCCACTGTCCATGTCACCGACAAAGATGTTAAACAGCACTGGTCCCAGTGCTGACCCCTGAGGAATGCCACTCGTCACCGGTTTGCATGTGGACATTGAGCCATTGACTGCAACCCTTTGAGTGTAGCCAGCTACCCAGTTCCTTATCCACCGAGTGGTCTAATTCTATAAAATATAAAATGACAGCTTAAGTGATTTTCACTTGCCTTACGCTAAGGCAGAGTTTCTTAAACAAGTCAGTATTATAGTCTGTGATGGAGAACAGAGTTTTCAAAATGAAATTGCTGAGAAACAGTATTTTGGAGGGATTGAAATTATGACTGTTCAAATTCAGTGAGCAGTTCCAACCAACAGCAGAGTGGGCAAACACATTTTGAAGGTGTCAAAGTATTTTTTTTTCTTCAAGCTTCTCTTGTGAAACAAATTTAAAACAAAAGTCTGTATTTTTTAAGAGGCTTTTTCAAGTGTTAGATTGTATTTATTTTTATAATAGCAAAATGCTTCAGGTTGACTGAAAATAAATTTTGAAAAGGACGAAAGTCCATTGAAATGAAAAATGTTTGACACAAAGAAAACATTACAAGCTGGCTACTGAAAAATGCATTATTCATCAGCTCAAATTATAAAACAATCATTCACTAAAATAAATACATTTGCTTAAAAAATGTATAAATATGCTGATTTGATAAAAAGAAAAGGAAACTCATGCAGTGGTCAGAGATTTTTATCACTAATGATCTCTGTCTTGGTTTGTGAGATCAAACTTTATAGTTCTAGGATTCTTGTCTGCAAGTAATGCCTATGACACTAAACTATGAAATGTTATAAACTGACTTCCTAAAATAGAAAGCAGTCTTCAGAATTACTATATACAACATTCTCTATATATTCCTTCTGTTGTTGCCATCATATGATCATTAAACATCACAGGCCACAATACAAAACTCCTATAGACACCCAATCCTTATTTCAAACCAACATAAGTCAAAATCTGGTTCTCTCTGTGTAATCCCCACTGAATATATACTGAATGACTAATAGCATATTTTATTGTTAGTGTTGTTAGTGCAGCACTTGGTTTTTGTCAGTTCTGCATGTTGTAATTTTCCTCTTTGACATTAGAAATTTATTTCATTGTGATTTGCCATGTCCTTACAGTGCCTCTTGTCAGCAGATTCTCTAACAATTAATTTCAAAAATGTTATTGCAGTTGAATGTAGTTGACACAATGCATAAATTTATATATTCATCAGCATACTTGTGAAATGCAACCATCCAAAAAGTCTCCTCAAGATAGCAGATCTTAATTTCCCTGTTTTCTCCAGATTCTCTCAGGTCATCTATTTTAAAGTAACCTTGGCTTCAGCAAAATCCTCTGAGTAACTCTCGCTACTTGACACAAGCTGCACACGTATCATAAATTGTCTTTCAGGCCGTAGATCCTTTTGCCTATAATTATCAAAGCAAGTAAATACATTTGTAGCTTGGAAAATTTAGCAATCTGCTGATTATTCTGCTATGACTTTTTTCTGTTTGGGGAAAATGCCAACTGGCATTTTTTGGATTTCCCTCCAGCTAAGAAAAGTTTTGGATTCTAAACTCTTTGCCTTTTTTGTTTTGTTTTGTTTTCCTATTCCTTTGGTATATAGGTCAATAATCAAATTTTGTTTTCCTCAGCTTGTTTTTCATGAAACTGAGATCTTTTTCTGCACATCAGTGTCTCTGAGATCAGACTCAGTTCACTTCCATGCTGCAGGCTTTGGATACCTATCTTCTTGCTTTCTTTCAAGAGCCTCAAGCCCCTCAAGATCTCATTCTGTCCCCTGTAGAGCTTCTGCAGAGCTTTACCAAGAATTTTTTTGTAAGCCAACATTCCTTTAATGGAGAAAAAGAAATAAGGAAAGGATTGTAGGAAGGCAGAGTACCTTTTGTAAAACCAGCTGGTCCAGTTGAAAGGGAATGCTTTCAAAAACACAAAGCATTTTTTTAGATCTGAAAGAGGAGCCCAAGCAAGCTTAGTGGATTTGGAGTAGATGTTAAAACAGATGCATCAGACTTGAGGATTGATTTATACAAAGTTAAGTGATCTTTTAACAATTATGGAAAGAAATAATTTTCTCAGTTTTTCTTAGTTTATCTGACAGTATTTCAATAGTCACTGAACACCTTATTTACAATAATTTGGGGGGGGGCAGGAAGTGGAGTACTCATCCTCCCCTCCAGTTCTGAGCCACATCATTAACACTGGTGTCTTGCTGTCATGTGCCAGTGGCAGCAGTAGATGCTTTACTGCTTCAAGTAAGGCCACACAGGAAGTTCATAAAGCTGATGTCTGCAGCCTGGCTGGCATGGGAGATGAAGGGTGGCATTGTGATCTTAAGATTGAAATGTAAAGCAAGATTTTCCATGGAAAAGATTATTAAAACTTACAGTTTGGGCATATGCTCCAATTATCTGTCAGGAAACTTTTCAGACAGCTTTTCTTAGCACTTAGTACAGTATTATTTTTCATTGCCTTGTACATTGTCATTAGCAGTAAGGATTTTGCTATTATCTCTTGTCCTACTAATAACTAATTAGTCTTTGTGCCTGAGCCATCTTTTGACAAGAGAACCGTAGTAAGATTGGGAAGTAAGTACTGGCGAAAGGGAAAATAGAAGAGAAGAAATTAGAAATTGGAAGTGGACAGCAGAGAAAATTCAAATTAAAACAATGTGAAATCACTTTGTAATCAGAGTATTCAGCATAGAGAAGTTGTAAATGGGCTTATTCTCAGTAAACATCAATAACTGTTAGTAACAGCCTAAATTAAGCAGATGACATCGTATAAGACAGGGAAATGCACTGATATGAGGTTTCAAATCCCTATGAGAAGAAGCAAACTGAAGGAAGATGACTGACAGTCAGCGCATTCCTGCACTTTCCCACCTGGTGGATGATTCAGCAACTGCAACAGGTATGGTAAGGTATCAACACCTAGTACCTGACAGAGCATGTGTTTCAGCCCACTGCAATCTGGAGTAGGGAACAGGGTAACTGCTGAGCACTCACCTGCTATATGTGTGATGCTGCTTTAAGGTCACTAGTTTAGGACTAGGGTTAGGGCTAGAGTCAAGGTTAGGAGTTAGGGTTAGAGTTCAGGGTTATGGTTTGGGTTAGGAGTTCAGGTTAGCGTTAGCACTCGGGTTAGGCTTCAGGTTTGGGTTAGGGGTTAGGATTAGTTTTATGGTTAGAGGTTAGGTCTAGGGAATAGGGTTTAAGGTTATGTTTAGAGGGTTAGGTTTACTGTTAGGTTTGGGTTAGGGTTATTGCTAACATTGGCTTTATGGGTTAGGGTTCTAGAGAGAATTAAAAAAAAATTCTCAAGTAAATGCTTTGAGGATTACATAATTTTAGGATTTTTAGTGGTGTAAATATTAATTGGTTTGGTCCCTGAAACATAGAAACCAGCCCTAGCCTAATGTGCATGATGAATTTAACCGTAAACAGATACGCATACTGGTTTGTGAGAGCGAGAGAGACCAGGTCTTAAAATAGCGACAGTCACAGATAAATATATATAGTGTCATTTCACATATTCATATTAATATTGGTAGTATCTGGTGTCTGTTTTTCTGGAGATGAAGACCTCTATGGACTAAGTATAGTGCAGATTGTGACTAAATAATTCCTTCTCCTCAACTAGGGAACAGGCCTTCGCTGGCATCCTTTGGCACATATTTCAGCCTAGTTGCTGGAATAAGCTTTAAAATGAAAACTGGAGAGCCTGGGAAGCATTTCGCTAGTCACACCAGGTCAAACTGCTTTGCATTACTTTCTGCCTCTCTTCTTGTTTAGAACTGCACTAAGGCTGCTGCTGTAAGCGTTTAGTAAGAGGGAATTAGACTATGTTTACCTCATACTATAAAGTAAAATGCACATGCAGGGCTATGTTCAGGACCATACACTTGTGTCTGTTTTCTTACCTTGAGCGCATGTTTACAATACCCATTGACATACAGGGATAAACCGCTCTCAAATATCTCAGGAGATACTTTTGTCACCTGACTTTTTCATGCTGTAAATAAAGAAAATATTGACAGCTGTGCCTGACTTGGAGAGCTGAATAGCCTGAATAATTTTAGCTTGAGATGATTAATCATGCAAAACAGCCTGAATAAATACAGAAAACTACAGTCCACAACATCTAGTCTGAATGTAATCAACGTCTAAATCAGAATGTTCTGAATGATCATGCTCAGAGCACCAAATGCTGAAACACATTATGTTAACAGGATGTATCTCATTATGTATTATTCTAGGACACTTTTGTCAATGAGATGTTTACCTAAATGAGTTTATCCCTTCTAGTAAGATGAAAATAAATATGCCATATCCTTGGAATTAATTCAGATCATTCAACATACTAAAGTATGTTTAAAACTCTTCCCCCTAGTGCATGAAATAAAACTGGAGAAACTGGAGGGCTTCAGTACCTCAGTATGTGTGTAGATATTGTACATCAATTTTCATAGGAGCTAGTTAAATCATTTCTCTGTATGAAAACAAAAAAAAAATACCCCTAAGTTGTAGTTAAAATTTTAGCAAGCATACACAAATTATGCTGTGTTTCAGAATTTGGTAAAGCAAAACAAAACACTATGGTTTGTTTAGTCTTATGTTATGTAAAGCTTTGCTCTGGCTTGAATTGTGTCTCAAATGTATTTCCCATTTTTCACTCCCACCTGAAACTTTCTGGCTTTTCAATCTTTCTAGCTTTTTTAAGGGAATGTAAAGCAACAAATAGTTAACTTCCTAAACAGTCACATGCACACCATGAGATTTCTCCTAGTCTATTTGCCAGAAGTAAATGCATGAAGACATAGTAAATTTTTTGCCAGCATACATAATGTAATATTTAAAATAGGATACTCACCTTCCTCTGGGCAACTCATTGAATTTTGTTAAGTTGCCATAAACACAAATCGTTTTGCAGAAATACCAAATGACAACATTAAAGTGGCTTTTGCCAGTTCTTTGGCACTTCTGTTTACTTACTGGTTGTTTTTCTCTCACTAATATACTCCAGATTTTTGAAATAAGCACAAAAGTTAAAAAAAACCCAAACCAAGTCCATAATTTACTATCTTTTTGAACATCCTCAGTTATACGGTGGATTTTTTTTTATTACGTATTAATGATATTATAGAAATGATACTGACGCAAACAATTGTATACTTAGAATCTTCCTATACTTGAATTCAAATAGTTTAATCGGGAAAATGAGAGAAGGAAATTGCTTTGTCTGCATCCATCTTTCAGAAGCATTTTTGAAAGTGTTTTCAATTTTAAACTATACCCAGATATAAGCTAGATAACTAAAATGAAAATTAACCACATATTTTTAATACAATTAAATTTGTAACTATGTTTTTAATTGTTGAAAATAGATCATGTTTGTTTTCCTGTTTTCAGCCAAGTGGTGGGTTGACCTTGGTTGGACGCCAGGTGCCCACCAAGCTGCAATATCATTCCTTTTCTCCAACTGGACAGAGGGAGAAAAATATGATGAAATGCTCGTTAGTCAAGATAAAGAGAGGGAGATCATTCAGCAGCTACTGTCACAGGCAAAACAGACTTGACTCAGGAAAAATTAATTTAATTTATTGCCAAATAAATCAGAGTAAGATAATGAGAAATAAACCCAAATTTTAAAAACACCTTCCCCCCACCTCTCACTTCCCAGGCTCAATTTCACTCCCAGTTTCTCTACCTTCTTCCCTGAAGCTGTACAGCGGAACAGGAATGGGGGTTGTGGTCAGTTTAACACACGTTGTCTCTGCTGCTCCTTCCTCCTCACACTTGTCTGCTCCAGCGTGGGGTCCCTCCCACAGGAGACAGTCCTCCATGAACTTCTCCAACGTGGGTCTTTCCCATGGGCTGCCGTTCTTCATTGACTACACCAGTGTGGGTCCTTTCCACGTGTCCTTCCCCTGGAGTACAGACTTTCAGGAACGACTCTCCAGTGTGGTTCTTTCATGGAGTCACAAGTCCTGCCAGCAAACCTGCTCTGGCGTGGGCTCCTCTTGCCACAGAGGTCCTGCCAGGAGCCTGCTCCAGCACAGGCTATCCATAGGGTCACAGCTTCTTTTGGACACATTCACCTGCTCCAGTGTGTGGATGTCTGCTCCACTGTTAACCTCCATGTGCTGCACGGGGACAGCCTGTCTCATCATGGTCTTCACCGCAGGCTGCAGGGGAATCAGTTCCAGCGCCTGGAGCACCTCCTCCCACTTCTTCTTCACTGACCTTTGTGTCCGCAGGGCTGTTTCTCTCACATAGTCTCACTCCACTCCTCCTGCTGTGATTGTGCAACACTTATTTCCCCTTCTCACGTATGTTATTACAGAGGTGCTATCTCCATCACTGAAGGCCTCAGCCTTGGCCAACCACGAGTCCATCTGATAGCCCTCTGGCATTGGATCTATTGAACCTGCAGCACCCCCTTACCAAAACCTTGCCACACAAACCCAATACAAGCCACCAAACCAAAAATATGTTATTTGTACAGCTTTAGTGTTTACCAGGCCTTAAATTCAGCTAAATGAAGTCATTTCAACTTCATCTACTGACAAAATATGCCTCTAAAGCATAGGAAATATAGGTTTCTTTCAAAAGCTGTTACATGAATTCAGTTTCACAGGCGAGGGCCTATTTCAGAAATTTAAGGCCCCACTGAGCCCCAGGATAACTTGCAAAACTCCTTTGAAGTCAACTTAAGCTAAAGCAGAATGAATTAGTTGACAAATTTTGTCTTTAGAACTTGTCAGCTGAAGTGCCTGTGGTAATCTTAGTGTTAGTGATACTGTTAAAGGAAAGAAGCAACTTTTTTGACTATTTGTAAGATGACTATTAAAAGCTTAAATGATCATGGAGGGTAAGGACCACAGAAAAAGCATTGGTAGACCAGATATTGAACATTTGTCACTGAGGTAGATCAGTATTTTTAATTCTCGGCTTTACCATAGGATTGAATCCTAGAAAGTCAGAATTTCTTTCTTTGCTTGGTGTAGTTATGGTCTTTTTTCTTACTCATTGTCCATGGTGCATTACCGTATCTCTCAAACTCCCTTGCTTCTGTTTCATGATGTACAGATTTTGAAAGCAAAAAGCAAAAATATTAGCACCTAATTGCTGGCTTTCCAAACTGATGAGCTAAAATCACATTATTATTTGCTGTTCTTAGCCATATATAGACACATGTAGCTGGAATTACATAGCTGTAATTCCTATTTGCCTGCTGAAACAGAAGGACTGATGTGACTTTGAAATGAACATATACAAAGTTTGCACTGCCATAAAAGTCCAATGCTCCATAATTTTTCACTGAATGAGTGAACCCCTAGTTTAAGACCAGTAACTGGCTGACTGCAGTCACGAACTCTCGTCCCTGAGCTTCACTGACAGTTCACTGGACCATTTGAAACTGGCTCCCAAATGGGGAGTGTATTTGTGAAAGCATGATGAGAAAGGGGTACTGCTCTAGATGCCAGCCAGGAAATAGGGAGAAGGAGGCACTGTGTACATACAGAAATGCTCAAGCACTCCAGCTACCAGAAAAAGCCCCAAAAGGTATCAGAGTCTCATACAAGGTGGTTAACTAGATCACTACACAACACTCAGTGGTGATACAGGTACCAAGAAGTTAGAAACTAGACCTTTCACCAGAAACTTATACTGTCACAGGCTTAGAGAATGTGTTTATACATAACTACTGATTAAAATTAGGGAATATGAGAAAATCTTTGTCTACATACCTTCATGAAAGATAGATCAGTGTAAGCTTAATGGAAGGACATCCTAGGAAATATTTCCTATTGCAATGCATGTCTGGTTTTGTACATACAGTTCATTTATTTACTATCATATTGATAGTAAATACAAAGAAAAATCACACCAAGCAGAGTAACAGCCATTTCGGTGTACTTAGGGCTATAATACTATGTCCCTGAACAGTTCATACTCATGACAGGCAAAACAAAGAAATAAAAGAATCATTTCTTGTCCTCAACTATCACAGTTACAAAATCCTGTCACCTTGAATTAGATTCCAGCTTTGCCACCTCGTCGAGGGCAAGGATATGTTCTCATTTGGGTTATCAAAACTGCAATTGTGGATTTTATCAGAAAAAAAAAAAACACAACCAAAAAAACCCCCAAAATCAACCAAATAAAAACCAAATTAAAAAACCCTTCTTCTGTCTCTAATTTCCAGGAGTGCTTCCTTCCAAGGGATTGGAGGTACAATGTAACTCTTTTCTTTTTGGTATTGTAATCTAGATGTTTCTAACCACTTTAAGAATATGGAGGATAAAAATAAAGTTCCTTGTACATCAAAGAAAACATTCAGTGATGCAACTGTCTGTCACTGTTCAAAGCAACTCTGAAAACAGGATTCATATTGATACAAATTAGAGCTGTGATTATTGATGTTTTTGCATCAGCCCATCTCTTCTGTAAATACAAAAGACTATAGATTTGTGGGGTTTTTTTTCCATTCCCACTTTACTTCCCCCTTCCTTAGAAAAATTCCCTCTCCAATAAATACATATACTTCTAGTCTCTGCTTCACCTAGTTTTTTATACACCAGCATCCTCTATACCTGTGTGTAAAATTGTGTGTTATTTTTGTATTTTATTTAATATATAATTGCAGATTATATATTAAACTTACATATAAATTTATATTCCTTGCATCTTCAGATTTGGACTCCAAGTTTTTCTGTATTTTCTGCTGATTTCTAAACCTAGCTTGTAGTACATGCTGTACTCTCCACATGGCTGAAAGCATGAAATCTCTTGGGGGGAGAGGAAGAAGAGGTAGGGAAAGAGCAGGTGGGACTTTTGCTTCTATTCACTGCTAAAGTATGTCCAGTGGTCCCTTTCCTCTCTTTGAAAGTCTACCATACATTTTGAGAACCTCTTATAGAAAGCTGGTGTTTAGTTATGCTTTTGTCTTCTTATCACAGTTGCTCAAACCATATGCATCTTCTAGTCAAATGCTGCCATTTCATAAAAGCAAGATCTGGGCAGCGGAAGAATAGTAACAGAATCACAGAATGCTAGGGGTTGGAAGGGACCTTTGGAAATCATCTAGTCCAACTCCCCTGCCAGAGCAGGGTCACCTAGAGCAGGTTGCACAGGAACATGTCCAGGAGGGTTTTGAATGTCTCCAGAGATGGAGACTTCACCACCTCTCTGGGCAGCCTGTTCCAGTGCTCTGACACCCTCAAAGTAAAGAAGTTCCTCCTCTTGTTTAGGTGGAATTTCCTGTGTTCCAGTTTGTGCCCATTGCCCCTTGTCCTGTTGCTGGGCACCACTGAGAAGAGCCTGGCCCCATCCTCCTGACACCCACCCTTGAAGTATTTATAAGCGTTGATAAGGTCCCCCCTCAGTCATCTTTTTTCCAGACTGAAGAGACCCAAGTCCCTCAGCCTTTCTTCATAAGAGAGGTGTTCCAGTCCCCTGATCATCTTTGTACCCCTTTGCTGTCCCCTCTCCAGCAGTTCCCTGTCCTTCTTGAACCGGGGAGCCCAGAACTGGACACAGTACTCCAGGTGCGGCCTCACCAGGGCAGAGTAGAGAGGGAGGACAACTTTCCTTGACCAGCTGGCCACGCTCTTTTTGATGCACCCCAGGAGACGATCGGCTTTCTTGGCCACAAGGGCACATTGCTGCCTCATGGTCAACTTGTCTGCCAGGATTCCCAGGTCCCTCTCTGCAGAGCTGCTTTCCAGCAGGTTGACCCCTAACCTGTACCAGTGCAAGGAAAGAAGAAGAACAAGAAATAAAAGAAACAAAAAAGAGATCCAAAGCCATGCAGAATGTATCAACTGTATACATCTTCAGTATTTTTCTGTACTGTCTTGCAGACTTGCTGTATTATAATTTTAACTCAATAAGCTATTAAGCATTCAAAATGCATTTATCCCAAAATCAAGAGAAGTGTATTTATTGGTGACATTAAGAATGTTTTGATAACTGGTCTTGAGGTCATATTCTTCATTTGGTTCCACCTGTAATACCTAAAATCAATAAAATTAAATACCAGGGTAACTTTGAAAGCAGGAGCATTTATCAACCAGACAAAGCACCTCTTTGCCTTATAATCACCTTGAAGAATAGTGAAGGCAAAGAGTCCTAAAGTGGGGAAATTTTTTTTATATAACTACTAGAGACCAATTTAAAGGGGAAATGGGAGTACAGATAATCTACTTCATAATGTGCTATGGAAAATAATTTTGAAAAAAAGTTATTTTCACTTGAAACTACAATGAAAAATTATTTTGCAATAAGATATACTACACAAAATGGTTTGGCAAAGGATCGCTGTAGAAGTTAATTTGCAATGAGAGAATTTGAGGGAGAGTTATAAAAAATAAATCCCACTGCACAATTGGTGAAAGAACAATGGAAAAATCACTAGACAAAGAAAATTACATAAGCACACAAACATTTTATTTACTCAAAAGGTAGAGAAATTAGACTTTCATTCTGTAACTAAAAAAAAAAGGCAAAAAACAAAGCCAAAACAACAACAAAAAAAACCTGAACAAAAGGCAGAGAGAGGTCATAATATTTTGGAGAAAGTGGAAAGAAAAGTTGTATTAACAGTAGTTCAATTAATGTTAATCATAACTGATTTTAAAAACACAAGACAACCTGCTATTAATCACGCATTTATGTGCATCTTTACTATGTATCTTTGTGGAAAATGTGTCTCTTGATGCCTCCTTCTCCAAATATTGACATATATTTTTTTTCCCTAATTATACAATGTTATTCAGTTGTTATTTCTGTTACTGTTTCATGCACGCTACTGATCCCAGTCCGATACCAAAAGCACAGTCTGTTTCACTTAGAGAACAAATAAGGAGTGAAAGAGAAGGTTCCTTAGAAATTGTTTTCAAATTAAGTGACAGTGCTACCTTTTCTTCCATGTTTTCCAGTTGTATATTCCTAATGACTATCCTGTCGTCCAGATAAGAACTCTGCAATTCAATTCTTTATATTAACTCTGGAAATAAAACCTTTTTATTGATATCTTGGACTTTGATTCTAGGTGTGAAGAAATGTAGTTGAACTAGTTCTGTCCTATGTATTGTTTCTTGGTTCTTTATACACATATTAGTAACTACAAAAAAAAATATGCAAATACATTTGTTATTTTTTCTTTATGGTTTTACAATGCTAATGTTTAAATGATGCTATTTTTATACCAAATAACTCACAAAACAATTTTTTTACTGTTAAACCCATCTTAGGCTCTGTCTTGCGATATGCATACCTCAATATTAGGTCTATCTGAATTTGCTGACCCCTATACTTATACAATATGTCAACAAAGCAAAGGGGAAAGATTTTTCAGGAATAGATCACATTCTTCCTAGGTGACTTTTCTATTTTGATTAATGAAGCCCAGTTTTTCAAGTACAGAGACCTTTTTATGAACTTAGAAATGTGTTGTATAATCCATATATTTTTCTTCATCTCTGTTTTCTCTTCAGTCCTTCAACTATTTACTATGTCACCTTACTTACTCATTAGAAAAAACTGCTTCTTTAAATCCAGGTTTCTTCTTTTGGAATATCAGTATATACTACTTAATGTATAATTATACATGTTAATTTTCATAAATTCTAGAGAGACCTGTTTTTATATTTCTTTGTATCATTAATTCTAAGACACCATACTGTCTTAGGATACTTTTTCTTTTGAATGAAGATTCAGTGAAATGGGTCGAAATAAAGAAAGTCTACTACTTAGTATGAACAAGAATCACAAAACCAAGGTGAGATTCAACAAGTAATTATTCACAGAAACAATGTAAAATATATGCATCATGAGTTATTTCTTTTAAATATTCTTCCTAGTATTAAAAATAAATGAAAAAATAGGTGTTTTTTTTAAAAAAATAGCTATTTTGTTACCTGAAAATTTGCACTACCATTACATCTTCCCCAAAGGATCTTTCTTTTAAAGTATAAAACCAAGAAAATAGGGTTGTAGCATAAAAATCCTGGCAGAACCTTAAATACAGTGTTGCAACTGTCACAATAATATATGTGCAATGAACTACCAAAGGCAGTAAAAGAAGCCACTAATATAAATTGTTTTAAAATGGGAGATAGGCAAGTATTTGGAAAAAGAAATATTATGGGGGTAGAAATGCTAAATCAATGTAAGGATGTGCAGTAAATGCCAAGTTACAGAGCTGTTATAAGACTTACTGCAAAATCTCAATGCATCGTTATTTTTCCTTAGAGCAAAAATGAAGTTATTGCCAGATTCCATGACAAATCCTATGGATTGTCATGATAAAGTGGTAACAAATTGACATTTAGTGTGCCAAGTCATTGAATGGAGCTTCCAACTTCCTGCACAAAATAAAACGTCTTGCATTTTATGTTAATATCTTCCAACCTTTTTACAAAGGTATCTGTCTGATGTTCACTTCATGCAGCCCTGAACTGTAATATCAGAACTTCTCATCTGTCCAGGAGAAAATGTGTAAGCACTAAGCAATTCTACTTCTCAAATTTGCAAATCTTGATTTTCAGTGTTCATATATAGTGCCTACAGAAAGAAAAATACTCATGGGTACACTCTGCAGTGCATTTCCTTTAAGAAAATGATGTGGAAATAAATATACCATCTGATGAAAAAAAGAAAAACGGAAGTTGCTCCATATATTTCATGTGTCTTATGTAACATCGAATAGTGATCACATATATGTAAATTATTTTTATTTAGAACAGCAAATCTGTTTTGAAGAATGTATTAATAAGACTATAGCATATCAAAATGTAAGTAATTTTTACATTGTTCTTTTTTTTTTTCTATTTCATCTGTGCTTTTTGATATTAGGTTTTTTTCCAAATAGGATCGTTACACAAGGAGAAAACCATGGCTGTTAAGATGACTGAGGAATAGAATTTCCTTATACTAAGAACCAACTACTAGGTTTTGATTTGTTTAGTTAGTAAAATAACAATAAGAGTTCAAAAGCTTACTATTCGTAAGCACTTTCAAGGGGAAAATATCCAAGGCAAAAAAAAACCCTAAAGAAATGAGTATACATTGCTAACCCAAGAAAAAATTAACTTGAAAGTTAAAAGATTTCTTGCTGTCAGACTGGTAAGGCACAGAACATCATTCTGATGTGAGGAGTGTAGTGGGAAAAGGAGCAGAAGGAAACTACTATTGACAGTGCAAGCAAACTGAGAGAGAACCATAATGACCAGGCAGGAATATCCTGGCTTCTCCTGGCTCATTATGATGTGAATATGTTTCTTGAATCATTATTTGCTAGTATATGTGGATGCAATGGAGGAGAGCGTTTGCCTCTAAAATGACTGATGAAGTGTATAGAGGCTATTTGGCTTGTGGAGGGAGAGTTATTTCCTACTACAGCTCCTTCCAGTTTCTCTTCTGTGAATTACCCAGGTTTCTGAGCTGATCTTGAGTTCCTCTGCAGGCATGCAGCCAACCTAAAGGGTTTTCCAGAACAACAGTACTTCAGAATATAATAATGGTGGTAATGAAAGTCTTAGTTCTGCAGATAGAAGAATAGTTCCTAGTTACACGCCCTGGCACACATCCATATATCATAAAGCCCTTTCAGTACAAAACCACACTTGAATCCAGCAGAGTTTTGAAATGCAGAGAATTTTCACTCCATTTGATGGTGATCTGCTTCAGCTTCAACTAAGTGAATCAAAAACTGAAAAAGTGAAACTGACAACTTGGACAACATGTCAAATCTGAAACACTACCAACGGGCTGAAAAGTACTTCTGACCAACAGACAGTTGGGATAAACCTTATAGAAGATGTTCTTGAAATTTCCTGAATATCTGAATTCTCTCTTACTGGATCTCATGTCTTCGAATATACATGAGGAAAACACAAAATCTCTCTGGAGGCAGTTAACAAACATATACAAAAATCAATGACACTGCGGAGAGCATACTCACATCAGAGTGCATAAATTTCTTCCCTGTTTCATTCAGTGAACTCACTAAAGCAAGAAAGGAAGGGGTATAGCTCTTTAGACATTTCAGGATGCTTCACTAAAAAAATATGAAGAAAAGGGACTTTCATTTACTAGCTTTCTTAGTTGTCTTAAAAACAATATACTCTCCAGATGACTCTTCATATCAGCTTCAGCTATTTTTGCAAAATTTGTTTTCATAAGAAATTGACAGGATTGGCTTCTGAAATTAGAAATAATTTTTCAATGCCTCTGGAGTCACAGTACTGGCTGATATTGCTTTATAAGAAATCAAGATTTTCCTGAGACTGCTAAAACTTTCATTTCTTTAAGTTGAATTAAAAATGTCAAGCAAATGAGAGAATTATTTCCATGCCTCAGTACCCATATTCACATTGTAAAGATTATTGCAAGCTCCCCTAATTCAATGAATTCTAGCTAAAAGATTTATTATTTCAGGCCTTTTTTTAGGCTCATCTATTTTCTACTGTGATTGTTCATTGTCTTTATAATAATCCAAGTATTCTGTTTGCTGCAGATTTACTCTGAATACATAATTTTAAAATAGTAGGAGTAGCATGAGCAAATAAGCTGACACATCAGGATACGCTAGTCAAGTAAGCAAATTTCATTATAATGACTTTTTTAAAATACAGTTAAGGTCTTTCTTCCATAAGAGTTCCTTCTGATATGCTTAGAAGTTCTGGTTATGGATGGGACTCTCTGTCTTACAGGTTATGAGTGTATAAAATAATTTCCATAGAAGTAATGTGAAGAAATGACAACATGCTTGTGGTTAAGGTCATCTGTGAATTGTATCAACTAGTATTTCTTCCTTCATTTTTAACCAGGGTTGTGAATGTTATTATTGAATTTGCTAGTTTTTAAGTCTGTTTGTAGACATATCTGTTCCTTTGCAATCTGGTCCATTGCCTATACCCACGCTCCCTCCAGATCTTATGTATTTTTATATAGCATAATTGCAAACAAGGCTCTGATGAAGTTAGTACAAACAGCAAATGCTTTTCATACATACGTGAAAAATGTGTTGAATAACATTTGCTAAAAAGAAACTGGAAAAAAGATCCCATTGGCTACTCTTCCACTGTTTATTGCCTCCACATCTGTTACTGAGCTCTCAATGTATGCTTGGAAGGAATGGGAGAAAGGGCAATTCAGTTGACATTTCCAGTAGCAAAATGACACTATTGTGTTGACACTATGAAAGGTGATGGTAAGCCTATGTCTTGTTCTTCCCTGAGATCAAGTTTTACTTTGATTTATTATATGACAGGCGTTAGTACATTATTTCATACTTACATCTAACTACAGTCACTGCACCAGGGTTCATAGTATGTTTAAGGACATGTCTGATTTGGAAGATAGAAGCACAACACACCTATTAATGTGCTGATAATAATGAGCTATACTCTAGCTAACAACCATCAGTTCCACTCACAACTTATATATATTTGGGAACCACAGTGTCTGTATGGAAACAGACACTAAACTGTTTACCCTTATCAACATTTTTCACTTAAGCCATCCAGAAGCACATTGATCTTATTGATCTTAATTGAGGGCTGGGGGGAGGTTTGTTGGTTTTCTGGAAAAAAAAAATAGAGTGCATTTCTGGTAAAGAATTACAGAGCTGTTGACATATTTTGGCTTTAGGGACAGCTTCTCCACCCTGCAGCTAACTTCCCTTCAGCTCTTCTTCCATCAGACAAAATCACTGAAGACCTACGGCTTGTTTTCCCTGGCAACCACAGCATCTGGCAGAGATTTGGAATATTTGTCTCTGTTTCATATACCGCTAACAGGTATTCCCATGGATTTATTGAAAAGTCTTCTCAACTTCATTACCATTAATGTTTTCAGTAGTGTAAGCTCAGGAAGCAACAAGAAAGAAACTGTGCTATATAAACAAATTCATGTCTGCCATGAAAATTTCTTTGATTTTCTTTCCTTAGTGTTTGGATCTTTTTAATTTCTTTTGGCTGTGCATTGTAAATCTCATCTGGCAATAGTAATATCGAGCACACGCAGTTTTTCTTTCAGCTGGTTGAGCTGTTTCTCTTCTATTTCTCGTAAAAAACCCTAAACTATTACACATACACACACCAATGCACTTCTTCAAACACGGATCTCCTAGAAATACTAGCATTTTAAAAGGATGACATTTCCCGTTACACTTTTGGTACTAAATAAAATGAACAGGCAACTGTTCTCTGGCCCAAGACCATCTGGTACAGTACAAATTTTATCCATGCAAGTAGATTTTTTTCCTCTCCTACCTCTATTGGGAATGATTCAGAATCCATGCTACCTTATGAACTAGGCATTTTCTAATGCTGAAGAGATTCTTAGTTGGCAGGGGTCAAAACTATGCCATGGATGGTAATAACAACTTAAAGAGCATGGATGGTTGTGTGACAGTGTTTGTGGACATATCTTGTCTTTATTAATTTTACTGGCATAAGTATAACCTTCTTATCAGGAGGTATACAACCTATATACATATAGATAAATGTAGGCAGGACAAAAAGGTGAACTTAACTCTTTTTATGAATATTGTATGAAGACAATCTAGAGACACAGGTACCAGTTATAGCGGGAACCACAGTTATCACCAGCTTGATGAAGACATGCACTATTTGAAAGCATTCTCTTAGCTTGTGTCTAGTCAGCAGTCACTGTGGGACTCATGCTAACAAGTAAAACTAACATATCTATGATAAGATTCATTCTTAATTAAGAAAAGTATTATCTTATCTCCCTGGTCCTGAAAAAATGAGCGAGGATGTCTGCAAATCTATCAAAGCTATTAACTTTCAGTTGAGATGTTCTGGTTTAGCAAACTGTCCTGGTAAAAAATACAGACAGGTCTAGTCCTTAATGACTACCTTCAATATTTGCTCTGCTGTATCCTGAAATGGGAATAGAGTTGGCTTGAAGTAAACGGTACTGTAAATATGTCTAAGCATTGATATATTTGAGTAAAAAGGCATGTATTTACAGCAGATGATATTTAATCAGGGGTAGTAATTAAAGATCTCTTCCAGGGTTTGCCAATACAAGTCATAAAAGCAAGAAATTAAAATAAATTATGGATTATGTGAGTGTTCTTGCATCTTTTTCATGGGGAGGTGCCAGCATTAATAATGCTGGCATTTTGTATTATAGTTAAATAATATCATTGTTGCAAGGTATCTTACAAAAATACTTATATTTAATTTTTTTCAGAAAAAAAAAAGACAAGAGCAGAGTTCATACATTGATCATATGTATCTCTCCTTTTTCATTTGTTCATTTTTTAATTATAACAGCTGGAGACTAAAAAAGTGAAAACTAAAATTCTGGAGAACAGATAAGAGCTTCAGAAACGTGTATATGTATGGACACTTAGGCTAGGGTTTATCTGACTAAATACAGAGATGTACTTTTCAGCAAATAACTTTAAGCTCCCTTTGTAATAAAAAAAAAAAAGACACAGACTTCTCTGGGGAATATTTCATATCATCCCAATAAATAGTTCTAAATTAATTCTAAATCTCCTAAACTGAGTCTATTTCAGGGTAGAAAAGAGATGAAAAGTTTATTGATAAGGCTTACTAGAGGTACCATAGACTGACTAGCTCACCTATAAACATCTTTGGGTGCGTGCATTTGATCAGATGAATCCTACCCTTGTTTTTAAATCTTAACCTTAGTGACGAAAGAAACTCCTTGTGGAAAATTGGAACTGGAATTTTTTTCTTTTCTTTTTGCATGCCCATCTACTAAAATGAGCTTGATGATACAGAAGTCTGAGAGGATTGCCTGGCTGTGATAGTTGCTATGAATGAACTGTGGTGGGTGAAGGTCTTTTGCAAATCTTATTACAGATACATGAGAAGAAAAGCCAGAACTATCTTCAATAAGATAGAAAATATAACCTCTACTGTTGTTCGGGAATTTGTTTTTACAGTACTGTAAGCTTCATAGTGACTTCAGTGATTTGTACTGTGACTGAAAAAAGAACATGATCAAGAGGGAGCAATTACTTGTTGCATGGGGGGGAGAAAAGGATGGAAAAGTTCCTATTTTTATCACTGTATTAATTCACTACTAAACACAAGAACATACATCTCATTCCATGTTTAGTAATGTGCTTCTATTGAACCAGGTATACTGCATAGTTCAGTTTTATGGGTACACCTAAATTGGGATGTGATCTGCTGGAAAGCAGCAGAAATTATCAGAAGGCTAGAAAAAATTACTTAACAGTGAAAGATCACAAAACTAACACTGTTAAGAGAAAAGAAGACTGAGGGCTGAACATGCTAACCATTTTCAAATGCATGAAAGGCCATGGCAAAGGGATAGGGAAGAAACTTCTGTGCTCCCTGTTCACTGTGAATCAAATAAGATTAAACAATACGATTAAACTAAAGAGGTAGTTTAGAGATTACAATATAAGTCTACAAACGTATGGATGGTTCAGCACTTCTTTTGGGGATAAAACAAATTCTGACATCAGTATTTAGTCTTTTTTAAGCGTGTTAGATATTTGTTTGTTGAGAATGACATAGATAGAGTTGATGATACACTGCAACAGCTAAATGTTCTTTAAGAGACCTGTCCTGGCTTATTTTTCCATGATTTGAATGTACTCCTCTAGAAACGGTATGAAACTGTTGGTTTCTTTTTCTCCTGTGCTCCATTTCATTTTTCATCTGCCTTGTTTTGCCTCAGAATTCAAACGTAGCTTAATTTATTCCTGTTTTAATGTTAGTTTCATTTTCTTACCCTCACAGAACCTACTGGTAGACTGACTCCTTCACAGGTACAATAATACCAAGTATGTGTTTTAATTGCTCTCCTGCAAAAGTTTCCCTTGGATACCTGACATAGCTTACGTTCTCTAACACTGCATGTCCTTTCCAACTTCCATAAATATTTCTAGAGTATTTTAGTTATGAATGTCCTATTTGATTTAATTTTTATGTTTACTCTCCTGCACTTTCTTAATTTTTTTAATCCACCTAGTTATACTGATTGGTTTTACCTGGGCAATTGTAATTTTTTTTTCTCCACAATTAGTGAATCTAAATCGAAACAAACGGCAGTTTCTTGCACAAATATATATTATTTCTACCAATCTTTAACTACACATAGCCCCTTAAATCCATCAGGAGAATCTTAAAATTCAAAGAAACATTACTTTACCTGCCGACAAGAAAAGAAACCCATAAGCTAACCATGGAAGTTAAAAACACAAAGCTAACAAAATCATTGGTGAAGTCCTTGCCACAATGAAATCAATGAAAGTTTCAGATTTCTAGATTCAGAGCTTAATTTACTATATTTTTAGTGTATGCTTTAATTTGTCACCTAAATTCACCTTTATATAGCTGTGCAACACTTCTTTTAAGGCACCAGAATTATATGCCTGCTTAGGCTAGTGATGAGATCAACATCACCAGTTTTTAGTTCTAGTTATTAGATCACCATTAATTAACTCTTGCCACTTTGCTTACAGGTTCCTTAATAATCTTCTAGCCAATATTCAAGCATCTGTTAGAAAGAACTTCTCTCTCTGCACCAAACACGTAAAAAGTTTTCTCTCCGCAATAAATCAATCCTTTCTTAGGTCTAGGAAAAAGTCTGTAAAATGGAGGAATCAAGTTAAATGTATAAACTAACAAGAAAGTCTGTAATGGTAAAAATCTCTGTTTAAAGTATGGAAAAATTGTAAAATGAAGATTAATCTAGAGCGGATACATGCATTAAATCCTCATATATGTAGAGGAACTTCAAGTGCAAATCATTAGGAAGCTATGGCCAATACGGACTTCTTTTCACCTGCACTGCTGACAAGTAGACACTGGTTGAGTGCTCAAATTAGTAGCTGCCGCTACCAGGTTTACTGAGTTTTATAAGGAGAATAAATTAGTTTCCCAGGAAGTAAAAGTCCAGCTCCCTGAGCTGGAACTTCTTTATCCAAGGACATATTAAAAAAAATAATTATCACTGTAGGAATCATCCCCTGAATCACCCAGAGACGTAGTGGGATCTTTAAATTTAGATTTAATGACTTCTAATAGGAAGATATGTCTTACAGAGAAGTTATGGATTTGCTTCAGAAATTATCAGATGGAGTTCCTCACCCTGTATTTTCTACGGAAGCAATAAATTACCAATAAGGGTGCCTTTGGTTTAAAAACTTGTGATTCGGAATCTTGTTTGTTTGCTTGCTTTTAAGAGAAAGGACAAAGCAACATTAGTTAGCAGTGCTTAAAGTAGTTGGAAAATTTTGCACAAAAAAAAATAATTATGTGCAAAGGTTAATTTACACTATTGAAATAAATGAATGGCAATAAATTCTTTTTTTTGGCAGGGTTTGGTGAGTTCTCCCAATGATGAATTACTGTAATTAAAGTAATGTAGAGCTGATTCCAACAAAACACCAGTGTAAGCATTACACTTCAAGGAAGGGCACTGAGTTTATGAAATCTAGACTTAATGCAGCAAATTTACATACACTGTGGACTGCCCAACCTTCTGTTAGTCCTACTGACTGTGTTCCCAGCTTGTGTGCTAAGTAATTTTGCCTGTTTTTTTATTATAAATGATTAATGTTTATTTTTGTTCTTTATATGAAAGAAAAAGAAAGAAAGAACAAAGAAGGAAAAGAAAAGAAAAAAAGGATAGATCTGCTGGTCTTTCTTTGTTGCATCATGCAGGTATTCCTGGAGAATAATGTTTGCTGCTTACTTAGACAATGTCTGCCTCTGGAATGGACACTGTTCAGGAGTGGGCACTGTAACAGAAGACTCCTAGTAGTGCTACCTTCAGTAAAAGTTCCTGAGCAGAAAGATGGACGGGATCCTAATTTAGAAAGTTTGGAGTTATATTCTTGTGACCTTGTTAATTAAAATTAACAAGGCAATTTCACAATTAGCAGGCAATTTGATTTCTGTTTTAAAGTTTCTGGTAAAGCTTAAAATCAGAAGAACTCTATGCTAAAGAGCAAAACTGACCCTTCAGTTTAAGTAACAGAATCATGCAACGTCCCCAATCTCAAAGTCTTGAGATGACCAAGTTAGGTCAGTAGCTCTCCTCCTTTCCTCTGGCAGCTGTATAGAGTTGGGTGAGTTCTCCCTCCACCCCATGCCAGGTTCATTGATCAGTGCTGTAATTTCCACTGATGGTCTGCAGACCCCAGACAGGGAAGCTCAGTGGATATTGAGGCTGCAGCCAGCAGCTAAGAGCAGACCAATTCCTTGAATATATAGGTATTTTTGAAGTGCCCCAGATTATCATGCTTTACCATGTCCCTGAACTAGTTATATAAACTAGCCAGAACTTGAAGCACTATGGCTTCCTCAGAGTTTTGTTCTTTAGTTGTGTTGTAACAAGTAAACAAACCATTTAGTTTGAAGCCAGCTTGAGTAATAGGCATAAACCATTTACAAATATGTTTGGCTCCTGTCCTCTAAGGACTGCAACCTCCTTACAAGTACTCTAGGCTGTTGTCCAGTTTCCTCATGATGTCATCGGTAGCGTAATCCCAGAGATTTATCTCTTGTCCCACCTTGTATAGCCTGATAGAGAAATGAATGCATAAAATTTTTAGGGAGTAGGATAATAAATAAAACAACACCTCTGTATGCTACATGTAGATATCCACCAGGTGACACTTCTGTTGTCTTAAAAATCATTTAAAGCACCTTATTAAATCTCTATTTGCTGTCTTGCCTAGAAGCAGCTACTAATCCCTTAAAAGGCCAGAGAAGCTCAAGGCAGATTTTTTAAGTGAATAAAAGTTCTTAGAGCCTGAGGATACATAGAGAGTCAAAGTCCTACAGAATTCAGGGACCTGCTTGAGGAATTTACAGCTAGTTTATCAGGAAAGACACATGCACTTGTGAATTCATTTCTTTTATTATTTTTGTTTTTACATTTTACAAAGAGTTCTTCATTTCCTAGAGTATGGTCCTTGTGACTTGATTTCTCTCTCTCCAGATATTTGAATTTCATTTTAGAGAGAGAAGAAAATGCCATTAATAATGCTGAATTTTCACATTTATATTTACTCTTTAACTATGGGGCAAATCTGGAAAATACACAATCACAATTAAGTTGATTCCATGTTACCTCTGATAACTTCAATACCCTAGTGCAATGGTGATTTCTATAGTAAACTCATGACTACGAGTTTTTTACAGCAAAGAAAAACATAATCATGCCTCATAAAAACAGGAATCATATCTTTTTGAGACCATCAGTGATACTCTGAACTTTTAGGATAAATAGCTTTGGATGTTTTGAAATGAATGATATGCCTTTGATAATTTCAGGATTGCCTTTTTAATGTCACTGGAACAATAACCAGACTAAATGGACCAAAATAATGAAAGACATTGATAGAATCCTATCTGTGAATAGAGCTCACTGAACAGTTGCATGTGGATTTTTAATTTGTATTAGGCCAGTGTCTATATAACCAAAACATTTGGACAAAATAAGAGAAAAATGGCATAACTTTTGTTTTCTACCCTATTTTTCATTTAAGAACTTTCATTAATTAGTTTCTTATAAAAGGCACAGTGATTTTTTCCTTTAGATTTAATTACTGTCTTCCCAAGATAACCATAGTAAAATATTTATCAGTTAAAGGAATAAATATTCTGATAACATTTTTATGATGCAGAATTAATTATTCTTTAGTGTCCTCATAAACCTTTACTCTGTGGCCAACTAACACATGAAGAAGATGCAATATAAATGGACAGTCTATTATGTTTTATATCCCTTTAAAAGCATAACAGCTTCAAAAACCATTTTACGAGTCTTTGGGGACTGATGAAATTTATACAAGAAAAATTGTTATTCTCCGTGCTGTTTAACACCATGTATTGAGTTTGCATGGCAAGGTTTTGGTAGCGGGGGAGCTACAGGCATGGCTTCTGTGAGAGGTTGCTAGAAGGTTCCCCTGTGTCCGACAGAGCCAGTGTCGGGTGGCTCCAAGGTGGACTCACTGCTGGCCAAGGCTAAGCCCACCAGTGACTGTGGTTGCGCCTCTGTGCTACATATTTAAGAAGAGGAAAAAAAGAAAAAAAACCCAGCATGGCAGCAGCCAGAAAGAGGAGTGAGCATATGTGGGAGAAACAACTCTGCAGACACCAAGGTCAATGAATAAGGAGGGGGAGGAGGTGTTCCAGGCACTGGAGCAGATTCCCCTGCAGCCCATGGTGAAGACCATGGTGAGGCAGGCTGTCCCCATGCAGCCTGTGGAGGTCCACAGTGGAGCAGATATCCACCTGCAGCTTGTGGAGGGCTCCATGCCAGAGCAGGTGGATGCCCAAAGGAGGCTGTGACTCCATGGGAAACCTGCACTCGAGCAAGCTCCTGGCACGACCAGTGGCCCCATGGAAAGAGGAACCCACACTGGAGAAGGTTTGTTGGCAGGACTTGTGACTCCTCAGGGGACCCATGCTGGAGCAGTCTATTCCTGAAGGACTACACCCCATGGAAAAACTCACGTTGGAGAAGTTCATGGAGGACTGTTTCCGGTGAGGGGGATCCCACGCTGGAGCTGGGGAAGAGGGCGAGGAGCGCTCCCCATGAGTAGGAAGGAGTGGCAGAAACAACATTTGATGAACTGACCGCAACCCCCCTGCCCTGCCCCCTGTGCTCCTTGCGGGGAGGAGGTAAAGAAAATCGGTAGTGAAGCTGAGACCAGGAAGAAGGGGGCAGGGGGGGAAGTTGTTTTAAGATTTAGTTTTTATTCCTCATTACCCTATGCTGGTTGGATTTGTTATAAATTAAATTAATTTTCCCCAANGGTGAGGGGGATCCCACGCTGGAGCTGGGGAAGAGGGCGAGGAGCGCTCCCCATGAGTAGGAAGGAGTGGCAGAAACAACATTTGATGAACTGACCGCAACCCCCCTGCCCTGCCCCCTGTGCTCCTTGCGGGGAGGAGGTAAAGAAAATCGGTAGTGAAGCTGAGACCAGGAAGAAGGGGGCAGGGGGGGAAGTTGTTTTAAGATTTAGTTTTTATTCCTCATTACCCTATGCTGGTTGGATTTGTTATAAATTAAATTAATTTTCCCCAAGTTGAGTCTCTTTTGCCTGTGATGGCAACAGCTGAGTGATCTCCCTGTCTTTATCTCAACCCACGAGCCTTTTGTCATATTTTCTCTCCCCTGTCCAGTTGAGGAGAGGGACTGATAGAGTGGCTTTGGTGGGTATCTGGTGTCCAGTCAGGGTCAATCCACCACACACTCTCTTGCAGCACTCTATCATATTTCTCTGTCTGTGGTTTGAGGAGAAATAGTTAGTGTTTGACCTATCAATTTCTTACCATCTCACTGAGAAGAAAATGTCTCAGGCACTCACTTCTGTTGAGGATTCCAATATTAAGATGCACTCAAACATACTGGTGAAGCTGAAAGAAATCAGTCCCTTTGAAAGGAAAGTCGTGGAACAAGCAGGCTTCCTCCTTTTCCAATAGCAAGAAGCTGAGAGATTGGAAGACAAAGAAGAATGGGAGCTAGAAATGTGGTATGCCAGAGCACAGACAGCCTGAAAGAGAGTTTTTAAGCAAGGCTGGCAAGCAGCCTTCTGAATTTGTTTTCTCTCTTCATTTCAGAGAGAAGAAACTACTTAAAACAGCCCTCAGTGAGAGTCAAGTGCTGCTCTTTCCTAAGAACAAAGGCATAGTGACTTATTTTGCGGTGAGGTGAAGAATTATTCCCAGAAAGATCAGAAGCAAAGAAGTGTCAATGAGTTTCTCATGTGTTCTAACTCTGGGTGATTTCTTCAGGGAGGGATATGAAGCTGTGTATCTGGATGTTACTTTTGAAGCAAAATACAAGTTAAACTTGCAATCTTTACTGCTATGTATCTCAGGATTTGCTGATGTAATTAAATCCTTGCAAACCCCATGCAAAATATACTTCTATGTAGCTCACACCTCACCTTTTGTGCTCATTTTGTTATTGTGTTCCTTTTCTTTCCAATTGCATTGGTGAAAAAGCTTAAGAAAATTAAAAAATGCTGGTATTTCTTCTGTATTCGAATCTCACAGCTTGAAACATAAATCTCTATTAGGTAGCTCTAACCCACACTGCCTTTTCTTCATTTTTCTGTGATAACTTTGACATATCCCTGCAATAGGTCTATCTGCATAAGCTTGAGAATATGGCTCATTTTACAGAGGGAAAAACAAGATAGACAATAAAAAATTCCCTTCCAGGTCCTGCTGTTGTTTGCATTTTAAGAGCCTAAGAATACTTCTGCTTCCCCACAAGTGCCTGCCAGTGAGCAGGATTCAATGTAGCCATTCAAAATAACCATAACACTTTTGCTTACAGAAAATTGTGGTTTGCCTATCAGTCTATTGCTTATCAGTCTTTGAACAGAGGCCAATTTTCACTGACATTGCTATGCATCAGTCAAGAGGTGAATGTAACACATGGAGCATTCCCAAACTAACTACACTAGATATGCTAAGGCTGTGCCCATGCTCGTAAATTAAATATGCTTAGGAGTACACTCAGGCATGAGCTCTGACTGAAAAGGGATGTCCATTGATGTTTATCACCCCTTATCCTCCAGAGTAAGCTGGCTGCATTTATGGAGATAGCTCAAGTGTGCTCTGAGTCCTGAAGCATGTCTGGCAATAGTCCACGTGACATGGAACAAAATCACACCTGGCAATGTCCTCATAGACAACTGCATTTCAGTACAGGAAACAGCACCAAACATCACTTAATTTACTAGTATAGACATGTCTATAAAGACCAAGGCATAAAAGCAAGATGCACAAGCCTAGCCCAAACCATGTGTACTTCGTCAGGCAACCTGATGCTTTCAGGTCTTCACAGTTCTGTTGTTCTTTACACCAAAGAGAAGTGAATAAAAGTTTACAGTGATTTGAACTTTGCATGTAGTTGTCCATATGAGAAAAAAAAAGACAAAATCTGTGTTTTTTTCAACACTATATTTTTTTATTATTTCTAGTTTGTCTACAGAAACGTAAAATTCTTAGCCGTGCTTACTAAGATTTCTGTTCTAGAAAGAAATTATTTTGCTGTAGTTCATCAACAAGGTATATCTACCTTGATTTGTACTATTACTCTTGATAAAGATGTCACCATTCTAGAACCATTACATTAAATGCAAACATTCACCTTTTCTTCACCTCTTACTAAACATATATTTCAGTAATAACATTAACTTAAATTGGTGATTGCTTGAAGAGACTTCAACCTCTTGAGTAAAAGGCATTAGAAAGAATTAGAAGAAATGGAAGAGGTAAATTAACAGATTCTGTTTCATTCCAAGTAAGGTATTCATGTCTCATGCAGTATTATAGATATTGTAACTGCATTTTAAACAAAACATTAAATAAATAAATATTACCAAAGGTTGCCTATTAAGGATTAATTGTATTTTTGTCAGTTGTTTTTGGGTTTTTTTGTGTATAGCCTGGAATGATCTTGATGGGTGGAGTTAATTTTCCGGTAATTCTGTTTATTTTTCTTTTTTAATACCAATTTAGGCTATGTTTGCCTATATAGAATCTTAATGAAATGACATTGAATGAGTCAAGAGGTGGAAAGCCAAAAATATTCTGGAAGAGGATTTTAATCAGGCATTTAAGTCTTGATTGTTAGCATTTCTGTAGCTCCTGTACATGATGAACATTTTGGGGGAAATTATGTAGTAGGGACAGGTACCTCCATCCTTCCATTCAGCATGAAAAATTACACAGAATCTACAACCTGTGTTTCGTGTCAAATTAGGATGACATGGTGTGACATATCTCTAACAAAATAACAGAAGAAATGTCATTTATAAAAAAACTTTAAATATCTAAATAAAAAGGATATTGGGCAACTCTTTTGTCCCTTCTGCATTCCAAAAGGTCTTTCACAGCTCTGCTGTTGTCCAGAAACTGGAAGCACAAAATTTCACAGGCATAGCTTAAAGTACATTTTTTATTCACAATACTTCGAAGTACATAAAGATTTTTCCACAGCTGCTTTGATTTACCAACAGAATTAAGTATTCAAAATTCCATTTGCTGAGATTAAATCTTGTAACCTTTTGTATTATTAATAATTTTAGACAGGTGATATCTGTGATTGAACTAGAATTACTCATTTAAGTAAATTCATGGATGTATTTGAGTATTCCAGATATATTCAACCAGACCATTTTCTGAAGGTCTTGTTATAGCGCAAAATACATAATAGTTATCTGTAGATTCTCCAACCATGCTTCAGAGGAGCCTTTCTTTGAAAGAACACGAGATCCACTCACTCATAGCAGGCTATGAAAAACATAGCGTAAGAAGCCAGAAAATCTGTTTGTACAATTTTTTCATTGTCTACAACCAGACATTTAAATATAAAAGTTTAGTTCGTCTTTGTTTAACTGTATTTTTGGCTGATTTTACCCCAGCCATTCACATGAGTTTCAAGCATGAACCTGATCTCTTTAAATAAATATTTATACTTTCTAACAGTTCGTATATATAGACAAGTTAAAGTAAGTATAAAAAATCCTTATGCCATTGATATAACATGAATGCCACCAAATGTGGTCAGAGGAATGAGAATTAACTGTGAAAATACAATAGGCAAGACTGGAAAAACAGATTTCTGTAGATCTGGCTGCTTTGTTGATGTCAGTGGCTCACAGTGGGTGGGAAAGAGCAGCCTATAGCCAAATGCCTAAACTCTTCCAGATGTGAAAGCTGGACTCAGACTAGGGTCTTCTGCGGGCCAGCACTGCTAAGGAGGTTAGAGTACTGAACTGTCGTTTGCAAATGTCAAGTTCTCTCACAAAGCACCTCAGCACCTAACATGAGTTGTCTGAGTCCACCGTTTAGGAAGGGCATGACTTTTTAGATATTAATAAACATTGAATAAGGACAATAGAACTTCCCTAACACGGGTAGTGGAAGAAAAATAGCAGCCTTAAACATTTATGTCTGTAGAATCTTATTGTAGTGTAAATTGCAAAAGAGGAGACATTAAAATCAAGGGGAATAAATGAAATTGCTGAGAGGATCAGTCAGGGATATTAAACTTTTTATAGTAAAAGCACGAATAACCACACAATTTCTAAATTATGCCTTGCCCAGGTGAAAAAGCAGGACACAACTTTATAACGTGTATCACAAGTTCAGCAGGAATGCAAGTTGAGCAGGAATGATACAATTTGTGGTAGCTCTGCTAAGGATAGGGATAGCTATTACTTCCTAGAGGTTCATGTTAAAGGAGGAGCTGCTGTCCAAGCATTCACACTATGGTGTTGCACACATACACACACTTACTCTCGGGCGCACTTCCTCCTTCTTATCTGACTTATCCAATTTATCCAACTTTTCTTAACCTACCCAGCTGCAGACTCAGGCAGGCCAACCAGAGCTGTGACAAATATTCCTTAGCTGACTCCCAAGATGAGATCCAGAAGGCCAGCCACCTCAAGGGTGTGTATGGCTGTGGTTCTCACGGGGGACTTCAACCACCCTGACATTTGCTGGAAGGCAACACAGATGGAATGCACACACAGTCCCAGAGCTTTCTGCAGAGCATTGATGATAACTTTTTGACACAGGTGGTGAAGGAACCAATGAGTACAGGTGCACTGCTGGACCTTGTGGTGACAAACAAGGACTAGTTGGGGATGTGAGGGTTGGGGGTAGCCTTGGCTGCAGTGACCGTGAGATGGTGGAGTTCAGGATCCTGCATAGAAGAAGCAGGGCAAAAAGTAGATTACAACCCTGGACTTCAGGAGGGGTAACTTTGGCCTCTTCAAAGACCTCCTTGGAGGAATCCCATGGGCTAAGGCTCTAGAAGGAAGGGGGGTGCAAGAGAGGTGGTTAATATTTATGCATCACTTCCTCCAAGCTCAAGATCGGTGCATCCTTAGAGCAAGAAATCAGGCAAAGGAGGTAGGAAACTTGCATGGATGAGTGAGGAGCTTCTGGAAAAACTCAGATGAAATTAGGAAGCTTACAGAACATGGAAAAAGGGATTGGCCACCTGAGAGAAGTATAGGAACATTGTCAGAGTATGCAGGGATGCAAGAAAGAAGGCTAGGGCCCGCTCGGAATTAAACCTAACAAGGGATGTCAAGGACAATAAGAAGGGCTTCTTCAAGTGCTTTTATTACATCGGTAGTAAAGGGAAGACTAGGGAAAATGTGGGCCCACTGTTGAATGAGGTAGGTTCCGTGCTGATGGAGGATGCAGAGAAGGTGGAGTTACTGAATGCCTTCTTTACTTCAGTCTTTACTGCTAAGGCCACCACCAGACCCTGGAGGTCAGAGAGAGAGCCTGGAGTAAGGAAGACTCTCCCTTGATCAAGAAGGATCAGGTTAGAGATCACAGATTGACACACTTTCTCAAGTATTGTTAGTAAAACACTCTGTCCTAAATAGTTTAATTATTTAAAGACTTGTTTTCCAATTACTTACAGGCCTACTGTGTTTATTTTTCTTGAGAAAGAGGTCAGGATGCTTTTTTAAACTTTTATTCATAGTGATTAATTAGAAATAGAATCTTTTGAGAGGGTACAGAAGGAGTATTATTAATAATGTCTTTGATATAATGATGATATCTTGTCTATGCCTTTGTGTGTATTCTTTTCTTCAAATCTCGTGGCTTTGCTTTTCTTTCTTATTATTTTCTAATTCTGAAATTAGCACCTTTCACGAGCTAAATATTTTTTTTCTGATTTATTAGCTACTTTTAAACCCAAGCTTTTCATAGCAATTACAGTTCATAGCTGATAACTCATTTTGCTTTGGCTCATATTTTAAGTACAGAATTTTATCTACCCAAGTCAGATGGCAGCTGGTATCGTAATAGCCATATCACATATCACGGATGTTAAGCACCAAACAGAACTGGCAATATGTAAGAAAGATGTAATTAACAAAAATTAGTTGCAATATGAGAACTGTATTCAGTGGGAATCAGAAGAGACCTATGAATAATACAAAGCTAGTGATACTACAGAACACAAGTGTTCTCTTTTGTTCATTTATCTTTTTGATGTTATAAGGAGAAAATAATCTATACCACAAAACCAAGATGAAAAGACCTTGTCAAGAGTGTATGGACTTCCCTTTCAGGAAGTTTGTTTATAGCTAGATACTTTAACTCTTCTTTTTTTTTCTAAATTACAGCCTAAGGCTGTGATAATGGTGGAAGCAATATTAAATCTGATGAGAAACAAGACTGTGGAATTCAAGGACTTCCATACTCTCCTCAGCAACAAACAGAGAGAGGTAACCATGAACAGAAGGAAAGGCAGGTCCGCACAATGTTAGGTGCAGTATCTGACTTTTTCCCGCATTGTATTTCTTTAGAAGTTAATTGGTGCTGTTAGTTGCAGTACCAGATGCAAGATTTCTTTTGTGATGATTAAAAATAATCTGGACTCTGGAAGACTTCTGACTTGTTGACACATCATAGATTACCTAATTATGAGTTAACACTCCATAATCACATATTGTAGCTTAGCTGAAATAATTGTGCAGCTTGATAAATTGCCTGTCCCCATATTATTTATTTCCAACAATAAAAATGTCTTTTACAAGAAATAACCTAACAAAGAGGGTAGAGTTAAAATGTGGTACAAATTAATCACACTCACCCCTCTACCCTTTTTCTGACAAGAGAAATCAGACACACTTCATTACATTTTCAGTCTGTATATATGTCCTAAGAATATAATTATGTCATTACTATTTTCACAATGTCTGTTATGTCCCATTGCTTAATGACTTGTTTTTCAAAGAGATTGGCACATCATACTAAAATTGAAAGAGGGAACAGTCTGCTTCGTTTACCTGTATAGACTCTAAATCTCTGGATACTGGAACTAGAAAACTTTGACATCTTGTAGACGTCAATCCAGTTACTGGCACAGTGAATTTCAGTCAGTAGCCTTTTTGCTTCATTGGTGTTACTGCTACATGATAAAGCTAGAAATATTGTTATTTTAAGGACGTGAGTACCAGAGTATGCACCAACTGAATGGTTAAGCTCTCTGCCACAGATAAAACATGTGGGTCTGGATTTAATCAATATGTGGCAAGGTGGGTCAATATGAAAGTTGCTCCAGAGATTTGCAGTGGTGTCTCTTTACTGTACTAATGCTAATGTGTAGCCTAAACTGAAGTGGATCGGACTTGTTCTTCATGTCAACACTGCATTCAAAAATGCCATTACGGCTACCATACAAACTACTGATACTCTAAGCTGCCAGCACTGAATCTCAGGAGTACCTGGACTCAGCAACTGGCAATATACGTGATTTGTGGAAAGTGACTGGAGTGCTCTTCGCATGGTCCCTGAGCTATGCCCCAGAGCTGGAAAAATAATAAAAGGCTGTAACCTTTTCTCTAGTTGCTTGATATTGCATTGTTCCAATGGGTCTCTATGACTATTGAGATAGATAATGATAGTCGAGTTCACAGTGAACACACCAAAGACCTGGGATTACGGTGTCAGGTCCCCATTTCTGATTCCTGAAAATAGAAACTGGCAAGGCAGGGATTTCTACATGTGACAACATTTGCATCTAGGTGCTGGAGAAGGTGCTTCTATCCCTTTAGCTCCACTTTTCCACTTACCTGGTGCTGGTGAAAGCCTGAAAAGGAGAAAGCCATATGAGGAATATGCAGCAAGACTCTCATCAGTTCCTGAAGATGCACATATAAGGTAGAGGAAGGGAAAACAGCTGTTATAATACTGGACACACTCCTGACATGATAACAATTCCTGGAGCAATAGCTTTATTTTAATCTTCAATTCTGAAAGGCAAGTAAGGTGAACTTCTTTACTTTGAGGGTAACAGAGCATTGGAATAGGCTGCCCAGGGAGGCTGTGGAGTCTCCTTCTCTGGAGATATTCAAAACCTGCCTGGATGTGTTCCTATCCGACCTGCTCTAGGTGACCCTGCTTTGGCAGAGGGGTTGGACTAGATGCTCTCTGAAGGTCCCTTCCAACCCCTACCATTCTGTGAATCTGTGGTTCTTTGAATTTAGCGGCACCAGAATGAGGTGTTACCAGCAGCCCACTTTGTATGCCTGTAGGCATTTATTCTATCTGCAGCTCCCCACACTTCCTAACCTGTGCTTGACCCGGGGGCCTAGGCCATCCCTTAACAGTTCTCCTTTCCTGCTTCAACATGGCACTCAGGGTCTGTAATATTGACGGTGAAAATCCATATAGATGTATGATGTCGAGTGAAGTTAAGGGTCTCAAAAACTTGTTAGATGAAATGCACTTGAAAAACTTCATTTTGAAACACAAAATGTAATAACACATTGAGCTTATTAAAATGATTTTTCTTTATTTTTCTTTCTAAACCAAGTTCTGTTGGAAATTATCTATTGCAATTCTCTCTTAGTTGTACAAAGAAGCACCAGCAGAGCCATGCATGTTGCCCTACAATAAGTGCACATTAACCACAGTCTTCTACTGTGTCACCTGTGCTGCTGCCATCAGGGAGGAGTTTAACTCTGCCCCTTTCTGTCCCAGTGAATCTGCTTATGTCAGGTTTATGTGACGCTCATATGACCTAGAGTGGGTCCCTATTTGCCTGTTTCCCACTGCTTCTTTTCTTTTTTCCTTTAATGAATGAACTGATTTTCTGAGGTGAAAAACTACCCAGTCTTCTCACAGCTTATTAGGACTATGGAAACAAAGTGAAATACAAATGAGATTCAGCAGATGCAACCTAAGGTTTCCTTTGAAATTTCCTTGAAAAAAAAAGCAAAATGAAACTTATATTTAAACTTATATTCCTGTTTGTTCCTGCAAAATGCTAAATTCCTCCTGGTTTACAGCTTCTGAGAAAATCCTCATTAGAATATTAGAATATACTAGAATATATTAAAACATGTTACAGTATTAGAATATTTTCCGTTGTAAGGGAACTACAATGATCAACTAGTCCAACTGTCTGACCACTTCAGGGCTGACCAAAAGTTAAAGCATGTTATTAAGTCCTAATGCCTCTTAAACACTGACAGGCTTGGGGCACCGACCACCTCTCTAGAAGCCTGTTCCCTTGTTTGACCACCCTGTCAGTAAAGAAATGCTTCTTAATGTCCAGTCTAAACCCCCCCGGCACAGCTTTGAACATTTATCATGTGTCCTGTCGAGGGAGAAGAGAGCAGCACCTCCTTCTCCGCTTCCCCTCCTCAGGAAGCTATAGGCAGCAATGAGGTTACCCCTCAGACACCTTTTCTGCAACCTAGACAAACACAGAGTCTTTAGCTGTTCTGCACAGGAGTGAGCCACTCCTCACAGCCCTTCCACCAGCTCTGTTGCCTTCCTCTGGATGCATTCAGGGACCTGAACACCCTTCTTAAATTGTGGGGCCTAGAACAGCACACACTATTCAAGGTGAGGCTGCACCAACGCTGAATACATCAGGACAATCATCCCTTTTGACCAGCTGGTCATACTGTGTTTGATGCACCCCAGGATGGGGTTTGCCTTCATGGCCGCCAGGGCACACTGCTGACTCTTATTGAGCTTGCTGCCAACCAGCACCCCCAGACCCCTTCTGCAGGGCTGGTCTCCAGCCACTCCTCTCCCAATTCATACTTGTGTCCAGTGTTACTCCATGCCAAGTGCAGAATCGGGCATCTGGACTTGTTAAATTTCATCCCATTGATCACTGCTCAACGCTCCAATATATCTAGATCCCTCTGCAAGGCCTCTTGTCCCTTAAGACAGCTGACTGCACCTCCCAGTTTAGTATCACAGCAAAGTTACTAATGGTGCATTCAACTACTGCCTCCAGATCACTGATAAAAATAGTGAACAGAACTGGTCCTAGAACTGAGCCCTGAGGAACAGTGCTGGTGGCTGTCTGCCGGTTAGATGTGGCCCCATTCACTACCACTCTTTGAGCAGTTCAGCCAGTTCATCACCTAGTGCACTGTGTACCTGCTCATGTCATAGTTGGACAGCTTGTCCAGAAGGATGCTGTGAGGGACACTCTCAAAAGCCTTACTAAAATCCAGAAAAACTACATGTCCCACCTTCCCTTCATCCACTAGGGCTATGTGACTGTGGCGACTGTGACTGATGATTGCATTATTCTTTAAATGCTTTTCAGTAGCACCCAGTACAACCTTCTCCATAATTTTTTCCAGGAACCGCGGTTAGACTAACAGGTCTGTAGCTTTCTGGGTCTTTCCTCATGCCCTTCCTGTAAACTGGAATAATATTGGCTCGATTCCAATCAGTAGGGACGTCCCCAGCCTCCCATGACCTTTGGTGGATGATTTAGCTCAGCACCTCATTGGCCAGAAAACAGTCCTAAGTATAGCCAGAGTGTTCCAGAAAATGAAAAGTATTTACTAAGAACCGTTTATTAAAAAGAAAAAAAAAATTTCTGGGTTATTTTATTTTCTTTTACTCACCCAAAATTTCCATAATGAATGAAATGAATTACCAGCTGCCTTTGGTCCTGTTTAATACCTATCTTTTTCTGAACTGTCTCTGTTACAAGATAGTTTTTTGTGTCTCATATAATCTCTGTTGACCTTGCTTCCTGGGCTTGTATCCAGGAAGAGACAGCAAAAACTACAATGTGGTTTGAGCGAGTCACAGGTACCTAAGTAAAAAAATGTAATTCAAAATATCCGTATCCCTGTAAGCATGCAAGCTCACAAGGAACGTTGGGTTTTGATGTGCAGTTTTCCAAGGTGCTCCTGGCTGGGCACTGAAATGCCTCAGTAGGTGAACTACGGTCTAACTGGATTTCTGAGACCCAGGCAGAGGGGAATAGCCAGAGCCCACTCCCGAGCAGATCCTGATCCAACAGGAATACTCAGATATGAACACTAGTAGGTATGTGGCCATTTAGATGTAGCTATTTAGAAAAAACGAAGTTTTTCACCTTTAACAATCCCCAAAGGTTTTGCCTGAAGGTTTTCACCTTAAAAAACCCTATAATGGTAAGTAGTTTTGCCTTTTTATCGTATGAGAGAGAGAAAAATGATGGGCAAGTGGTTTTAATTCCTGCCTTAGACTGAAATGATTTTTATTCATGGCTTCCAGCTTTAGGAAAATGCCTTATATATCAAGATGGCTTTGAGTACACCTCTGTCCCTTTTCTTATTAAAATCAGGCAACTCACAGGCAGACAGAAACCATTTAAATGAGGAATGACCATGAATCCAGTGACTCCTAGGGAGTGATAATTCGATAAGCAATTCTTTCTCACATTTCAGGAAGACAAAGATATGTATTTGACCTTACATAGATTTTCAGAAGAGGAAAACCTTAGATAAATGAAGATGACTGTTCTTAGATAAACTTAGATGACTATTTTAATAAATGAATGCAATACACAACCACAACTGACATTTTAAAAAATTCTGTCAATGACCTTGCCCATCTTTTTCTTTACTCTGAATTAAGTGTTTGAAATAAAAAAATAAAATCTGCCATTTAAATGCTATATGTGAGCGATTTAACTGAGGATCAGTAATATTTTAATTTCTTAATAAATTGTTGCTATAGGGATCAAATACTGTGGAAAGTTTTCTTTTTTCTGTGCTGTGTGATAGAAGATTTCCATTTTCCTTGTCTAGCGCAAAAACATGCAACAAGCTTTCTTACTTGCAGAATAATTTATAATTGCCACAGCAAGGTGCCTAAGCATCACAAAATATTAAATTAGTTATGGATTTGGGGGGGTATTTTTGTATGTTTCTTGTTTTGGTTGTCAGTTTTTGTTTTCCTTAGCAGAAAATGGCTTTTATCTAACAATCTGAATGCAGTGGCACCTCAGATACAGCAAACAGACATAGCATTTGCCATGGATCAAATCATCCTCACTATAATAGCAAAATTTCTCCACACCAAACACAGTCATCATTCCTGCCCATCATTACTGGCAGTCCTACTTGAATGCCCATCTTGCCAGAAAGAGAGAAAATTAGGTAATACATCATATGAAATTCAGGATGCTTTGAATCTACAGAAAAAATGGTTCCCAGGACACTGTAGAGTCAATGGGGGACATCGTAACAGCTTTGCCTTCTTTTATATTCATGGGGCTTTAAATCAATGCAATCCTACTGATTGCAAAAGTATTAGCATGTCACAAGGAGAGAGGTACTTTTTTAGATTTTAGATGCAAGCCAAAGTATAGGCACTTTTTAATACACAAAAAAACTATGCGGAAAATATTGCTATAAATATGAAGAAAACAAAGTAGAGAAAAGTTAAGGATCCCATCACAAAATTAGTCAGTGACAGAATGATGAAGAGGATTTAACTGTGTTCCCATCCACCAGGTTATACATCCACAGCAAACTGGAAGAGCTAAACAGCTGAGGAGCCACCAGGCTGGCTATGGGTGGGACACAGGTATGTTTTTTGCAACTTTGGACTGAACATACCTGGAACTGAATTTTAGTAGATAGTGTAGCTCTGATTTGAGCTAAAATCTCTGTAATTTTATTGCTTACTCTAATATTCTACTGATCATACCCAAATTCAAACCTCTAACCTCAGCTAAGAGCCTTGTTCAAGAAAGCCAGCTAGCTAAAATAAATTTAAAAAAAAAAAAGCTTTTCATGCTGGTTTTCTTCTGGCTAGCATACTCAACTAATTCAACTTTGTTTTACTGTTGAATTATCTGGTTTCCTGGAAAAAACATAAGTTTTCTATAATATCATAAGGGGCCTATAACCAGAGTCAGCTGTTTTGCAGAGAGGGAAGGCAAGCAGATGTCAAGCACGGCTTGCTCTTCCAATATTTTTTCTTTAAAGTAAGTGACACTTAAAAATGTATTCTGCACACATCTAGTCCCTAAAGGCAGAGGATGTGCTCAATTTCTGTGGAATTCACAAGTCTTGTAATTATGACAAAAAGGATGTAGTCTAAGGCTTAGAGCTGATGTGCAAATCTTCAGGAAGACGGATTCTTCACCATTGCTTACTGATGGATATTTATCTGGCATTAAAAACCTTAATCCTTAATTTATCAAAGTTCTTTGAGCTGGATGTGTTTGCCATTATAGATACGGTTTTCTAAATAATTTGCTGAGCTGTGGCAAAAGGTTTAATATTTCTTCTTTTTGATTATGATGCTGACTAATACACAGGGCTCTTTTTCTTTACAGTCTTGTTAAAGGTCAACAGCTTCACAGCACTGATCTGCCCTTTATCATGTCTAAGACAAAAAATATTTTCATCATATATTTCATTCCCAAGATCCAGGATTTTTTACAGACCATCATATTAATTCCTATTAGCATATTCTTTTTTATAAATTAGTTGATTATGTTCTCATTGACAGTTGGTATTTGCATTTGGCTGTATGATAGTAATTATTGGGTTTTCATACTTACATGCTAGAAATAATGCTTTAGACTTTGTTAGCTTGTCAAAGTAGTGAATATGTACTTAAACCGGGAAAGAAGTAGAACTATATCTATACTTGAAAGTGTCTAAGAGTGGTTGGGGAAACAAAAGACATCTTTAAAAGTAAATACTTATTACAATCTTAGCAGTTATAACAGCTGTATAAACTGAACTCTGGTTCCTGGCTGTCACCCTTCTGTTGAGGAAAAGAGCATTTTTATGCCCTTTATGGCTTTCTCTACATGGAACATTAAGTGTGGAACATTTAGGAGTGTGAATTTTCTTCTTTTTATCTAACACACATTTAAGCAGCTGCTGATGCTACTGAATTTACACTCTTTGATAGAGTGTAAACAAGAGTCTACAATCAGGCAGCTAATTTGCAGCTGGGTCTTTCAATCTTGAGTATTCAGGAGAAGAGATATAAGCAACTGAAGTCTATTGACCATGTTTGAATAGATTCCTTGGATCCCAGATATTTTTTCTTAATGAATTAATCCAGGACACATACTGCGGTGTTCTTGAAATAAAAGATTTCTACGGAATTACATCTCTGAAGTTAAGCTACAATTCTTGAAATGAATGTGTAAATACTTGACAAGTAAACTATCATCCATGAAATCTATCAAAATCATAGTACAGAAGCAATTTATGTATCAAATCATGAAAACATTTACTGCAATAGATTTAGTTTGCGTGTTGGCAGGTTGACCTTGGCTGGCCATCAGGTGCCCATCAAGCCACTCTACCATTCCCTCTCCATCAACAGGACAGGGGGGAGAAGGTATGATGAAAGACTCATGTGTTGAGGTAGGGACAGGGAGATCACTCACCAACTACTGTCAATTAGTTTAATTTATTGCCAATTAATTGTAAGCGAGAAGGATAGTGAGAAATAAGAACAAAACTAAAACCACCTTACACGCACACATCTCCCCTGCCCTCCCCCCGTTCCCACCGCTTTTTCCCAGGCTTAACTTCACTCCCAACTCTTTTTCCTCTTCCCCCTGAGTGGCACAAGGGGATGGTGAATGGGGGCTGTGGTCAGTCCATAATGCTTTGTCTCTGCAGCTCCTTCCTCCTCACTCTCTTCTCCTGCTCCAGCATGGGGTCCTGCCTATGACATACAGTCCTTCATGAACTGCTCCAGCGTGGGTCCTTTCTACAGGGTGCAGTCCTTCAGGAAGAGAAGGGCTCCAGCATGGGTCCCTCACGAGCTGTCCTTCTTCAGGCTGCTGTATGATGAAGTAGGTACTTAGCCACTGTATTTTGGAATTTTCCTTACTATTTATTAGCTGGAAAAATGCACTTATATTTCTTTTGCAAAGATACACACTTGAAAATAGCTTTTTCTTTAATTTTGTAGTTTTGTCTCTGAAAACTTTCCTATCACATCTTAAGGAATTTGGCTTCAATCCTGAACTCCATCTTTGGACTATGTGGCTCTAAAATTGGAGCTTTCTGATTCCTGAAGACATATCATGTCAGGCAATTTCATGCAGAAACACCATATCTCTGTTAGTACTTAGATGCACCATCTCAATCATTGCAAGAGGGAACACTGTTAAAAGAGCATAAATTTATGGTGCTACTGAGTAGTAGGTTAAGGTTTAAGAAATAAAGGTTTTAATCAACAAAACATAAATAATTACATTCATTCTATTTCAATAATTAATTGTTTAAAATAAAATCTTCCTGAACCTTAATCTTTCAATAGTCAAAAGAACCAAAATATTAACAGTAATAATGTATCCAATATTCAAATAACATTTTTCCCCTCTCTAAATGCACATCCATGTGCACAATCGTTTTGAGGCCATAGTTCTCCTTGTAACTCATTTAAAGTCAAAGCAGTCACACCAAAGAAAATTTTTCATAGTGTACTCATCTATTGGATGTCACAGTGAACCACTTCTGAACAGCCCTGTTGGCTGTTGGATATCTTTGTTAAATACAAAGATAATCTTTGTATTTAAAATGGTGAAAACACATGGAATGACAATGAGCCTTAGACCTTATGCAGTGTCAGATTCCCACAAAGATTATCCTCTGGCATAGCCTGATGAGTGTTTAGGCTTCATGTGGAAGGGGAAAAAAATCAGTCCTTGTGTTTTCTCCATTCTTATTTGAGATAAAGATTAAGATTTGAACGTGTGAAGGTCCTCAGAAGAAGCATTTCTTTAGCAAAGGAGAAAGAAATGAAAGACAACTCCCTGCCATTTTTCTGATGATGCAGCGAAGGAAATCACAACAGTATCTTCTTCAAAATGTCAAATGATGCACCCTATCTAACTATGCTAAAACCACCAATAATTACACTGATAAATCCGTCTGAACTCGTAAAAAAATATCCAGGAGTCTTCATGCTTCTACAGCAGCTAATTTTGTTAAAAGTGAAAAAAAACTGTAAAAAACATAATGAAAATGTTAATCTACAGTTTTTGTCCATATAGGTATAGGAGTTCTCCTGGTGTTGCAGTTGAGTATATTCTTATGAATGGTGTAACAGTTTTACTCAAGAAACCATACGTTTACTATTCCAAAGACTACATTAAGGAGTAATAATTATTTTGTTTTATGACCTATTGGTTTTAACATACATTTTATCCATATTATGCTCATTGTTGTACACATCCATACAGCGACACAGCTCCTGCCTGGAGGAACATACACTCCGAACAAATCATAGAATCACTGCTGATAAAGGTAGGAAAACATAATTGTTTTGATTTCAAAGAGATGAGATACATTTAGGCATAAACTTCTTTATGTAGCAGCATTCTGGATTTATTGACTATATTTACCCCACAGTACTGCTGGTAACGGGAAAACTGCTAAGCAACAACTCTTTCTCTAGGGCTGGGCTGAAATTCCTGATTTAACAAGTGATCCACCTTTGTGATAAGTAAACAAACAAATCTATTTTCTCTTTTGCTAGTGAACTTCTAAAATGTGCAGAGACAAGAGATGTTCTTTTTTCTGTGTTCAAAAAAGGTTTGGTTCTCCCCATAGGAAGTAGGAAATCAATATACCTCTTTCAAAGTAAATGTTATGATAGATGAGAACACAGTCCTTTTCCTACAGTCATACATTTTTCATCTGCTAACTTATCTTGCATGGGAAGGATATATTTCATCAGATTTTTCTCTTTTTACATCTTCTGCAGCATCCCAGAAGAGAGGTAAGTTCAATTAAGTAGCTGCGAGGAAGGTAATCGCTTAACAGAGAAACTAATAGCTTTCTGTAAGTCCTTGAGTTGCAACACAAATCAGAGAAAATTTACACTTTTTTAGTGACTTCACCATCTTTGCATACATTTTTTTCAATCTTACTTTTCTGAATCTTCTCCCCTTTGAAATTTGCTTGTGCAATATTCCCAGAAAGAACGTTAAAAAAGCATCATGTGTGAATATTCACCTACTAACACTCTCCAGAAATGCTCTGAAAAGCAGGGAAGCAGGAGTGAGGAGAGGAGCTCTATTGATTTATGCTGAAGATGAGACACACAAAAGCCCCCAAAACTGCCATGGCTGAAATATGAGTGTTTTTAATTCTTGGGCTTTATTTCTAGAAGTGAAGCTATATCAAAAAATGAAACATAGTTCTGACAGTGTACAGAAGTCCAGACCAACTAAGTCTGCGTAAATGTGCCTGGGGTAAGAGGTCACCCTAATTTAAGGCAATACCTTGCAGGTTAGAACCCAAAGGAAAAAAAAAGTCATTTTCTTGTGAGGTGTGTAAGAGAGAAGAAACACTTAAAAGCCTTCCTGTGAGCTAAGGGACGTGTTCTCAGCATGACCTATACTTCTCCAAAGGGCACAATAAGGGAAAAAACAGAGCAGGGCTGGGAGCATTAGTTAGAGGGGCTAGTGGAGTAAGACCATCAGGAGAACAGCTAACAAAAGCATGTCATATCCTTTGGTTGCCTCAGCCTAAATCAGACTTTTTACCCACTGAGGCTTCAAATCATTAAATATAATTGGAGATTACTGCAGGATGGATGAAGCAATCTATTGGTCTCACAGCTGCATGCTTAGATGAACAGAGTTTAGGTTGTTTTAGCTATGCGTCAGGAAAGAGTGACTGTAACCTCATTTATCGATCTTATTAATTTTTCTCTTCTCCCTTAAATATAAATATTATTTGTTGACCTTTTCACTCGTGTTAGTGAGCGGGCAAAATAGAATTTTGAGCATTAGAAAATTATGTTATCCAGTAAGGAAAGTTAAGTCCGTTTATGATAAGCATGGTGGAGAGCTTTGATCTAGTATTTTTTGTAGAGAGACCCTTGAATTGAACGTGATCTTCTTTGCTACCAGTCTCCTCCTGGCATAGAAGTTACACAAGTTTAAAAACTAATAAAAAAATAGACTATGCTGCACCAATCAGGTCAGGGCTGGACATGTGATATTTGAACACAATAGAAATTTGTCTTTTTTCGTAGTGCAAAGAGTTATGTTAAGTCTTAATGAATACAGTGGAAAATAACAATCTGGTGACAATGTTACAGTGGCAAGAGACAAAAGACATTTAATATTTGATTTGATAGTTACGAATCATTCCTTCTGCTCTGTCCGCAAGAAGTTAGGAACTCGGATTTCTTTTCAGTCACCTGCAAAGCAATTTCCAATCATAGAATCCTAGAATACCAGTTTGGAAGGGACCCCAAAGATCATCTGGTTGAACCTTTCTTGGCAAAAGCACAGTCTAGCTAAGATGGCTTAACACCCTTTCCAGCTGAATCTTAAAAGTGTCCGATGTTGGGGAATCCACCATTCCCCTGGGGCAATCATTCCAATGGCTGATTGCTCTCATTGTGAAAAATTTTCCTCTTGTATCCAAAATTGGAATCTCCCCAGGAGTAATTTGTACCTGTTACCCCTTGTCTTTTCCATGCGACTCCTTGTGAAAAGGGACTCTGATCTTTGTTCTCAAACAAGGAATAACGCGTGTTGTTATTTGCATTACTTGCCTGTGAAGGTATTGGTGGCAGCTTGATAGATAATATGCATGGAAAAATATCTACCTAATGAACCTAGAAACTAAATAGAACTAATAATGGTGATAAATTGCCATTCTCCTTTTCAAAGGACTAATTTTGATGATACATAAAGAGCTCTGAAAAATATTACAGTACTTAAATTTGTACAGCAGGTTTCATCAATGATTAAGGAGCAGGTACTTATGCTCAGGTATGCATAGTGGGCATCAGGGACAGTTCATTGAAAGTGCTGCACACAATGAATATAAATTCTAGACAAATACAGAAAATTCTTTTATTGAGATGTAATTTGCAGGCAGAAAAAAGACATGCCTGGAGAACGTGACATGATATGCTTTGTCTTTGAATCCTAAATCATGTTTTTCGTGTTCCTTACTCTAGTACACAGAACCATTACATGAATTCAAAATAATTGTGGAGTTGCTTTTAAATTAAATGTGACATAACTGATGTGTACTACAAGTTTTAGATCTTCCACATCTAACTGTTTCATTACAGCTGTTTTCAACACTAGGGATGTAGACTAGTCAATATGTAGAAGACCTATGTTAAAAAAATATTTCTTCTGCGACTGACCTAGTTTTTTTAAGTGGTCTCCTTAATTCTTATGGTACAAATGCTTGTCCTCAGGTGAAAGAAATACTTTCTTCAAAATAAGAATTTTAGTTAAAAAGCTGGAAATTTACATTTCTTCTTGTTGTGGTTGTTGTTGTTACTATTATTATTATATAGAAGTAATAAAAATCCTACATCTAAAATTTGGCTAAGACAGCTTATTACTTTTGACACGTACTGTAGATTTGCTAATAAAGAATGAATAAATGAGTCTAAAGTAAAAGCAACAGTTTGCCTCTACCTACCTGTCCTAATAAACTGTAATGTACTGTCACTTGCCTACTGACTGAACAGAAAGATAAACATTCCATTCTGAGGAGAATATTTTTAATAGGAAACATGTATGTAAAGTGTATACTAATTAAATTTCAGTTACGTTCTTACATTATTAACAACCTATATTTTATACTCTGCAGTTCCATTGTGTCTGTATAAAGATAACTTCCAAGTTATGTCTTGACAATCTCTTGTCAAGATTATATTCTCTGAGAAGTGTTTCAGAATGTCAGTCTAGTACATAAGTACGCTTCTAGTCTAGGTGGACATTATTCAACATTGATTCTGTAAATTGTCTTGAGGACTGGATGGTTTGCAGAAAGATATGGAAGGCATCTACTTCTAAGTAAGACTAAATACACAAGACCTTGGTCTTGATCCTGGCTTGTTAGGAATTGCAATGAAGAGACATTGATGTCCATTTTTTTTTACCTAATACATATGGGAAGATAATTTTGGGAGGCATTCTCCAGAAAAAGAGATGAACACCTATTCTTTACTTTCAAGGAATTGCTGTCAAGGGAAACGGCAAATTCTACTAACACTTGCCTACAAAGTTTAACTGGCTGTCAAAAAAGTCAACTCAAGGTGAAGTTTGGAACATCTGTTATAGAACATTTTCATTTTAACCAATTTTCTTCAGCTTTTTAATAAAAGACCTAAAGCAAAGAATGTATGGCTTACAATTTCCCTTCCCTCCTTTCCTTCTCCATTCTTTTTTTTTTATGTTTTTTTTGCCCTGTACTGACAGTATGTGTGGTAACTGAAAGAGAAGAACGAGTTAGGTGAGAAGGGAAACAGAAGAAATATAAAGGGAGGACAATTCTCATGTTGTTGTAACAGCTGTGTTTTGGCGTAGTGGGTGAGGCCTCTATACAATGAAAACCTCAAGCAGCTGCCATACATCCTCTGCAACGGCTCCTAGTGTACTCCAGAGTCTATGTATTTTCATATCATAAGCTTCTTCCTAATCCTAATGCTGAGCTTATAATTGGAAATGAATGCCCATGTATTTCATGACACAATACCCAAGAAACTTTCTAGGGTAGCATTTGAAAGTTTACTAGAATCCTCTTGATTGAAATTGTTCCAATAGAGAGAAACAGCAAGGGGGAGATGGAGGCAGTGACTACTGATCACCAGATCAACTGAAGCTGGAAGGAAAGGGAATGCAGAAGTAGTAAGAAGACCTAAACAGTAAAGAAAACTCTTTTAGCATGAATTGTGTCTGGTGAGATGTTCCTTCTGAGTATTACTCCTCATGTCCTACTATGTTGAGTTCTTACAGGACCCAGATTAATGATTTGTGATCACTGTCTGGTGTTATTGGTAAGGAGCACTTGAGTTACCTTGGGGAAATATGGAATAGAAGTTTAAATAGTATACATTAATTTACTTGAAATGGTCATTCTCTTTTAATTAGAGGTCATCATAGAAATAAACAAACAGAAAGTATTGGAAATGGGAGTGTATATGTAAATGAATGTATGTATCAGTGTGGAATTTGGATAACAGTTATGTTTTCAGCATGGAGTATAGTAGTTTTTTAATACTAATATAATAAAGAAGTTACCAGTGAAATCTCAGGCTGATTAAAGAAGTGGCTTGCTTCATCAGCCTTACCCTATACCCATTTGTATAATGGGTGATGCTGTGAATGAGTGTTTGCTGTAAGACTGTGAATGCTTAAAGAAGAAGCTTTTTGCAAACAAATCTGTGGTTCCTTTTCTTAGGAAATGTTCCTATAACCTCTGTGTGCCTTTTTCTCCTGTGGTCAGGCATACAGTGATTACTCACACAATAGAGAACAAGAAATTCACTGTCCCTCTGCAGTGTTTGTTCGAAATACTCAAAATACTTATAGTTTTGAGATGTTACAGTTCCTGTAGGAAATAATAAAGTCATTGGAACTCCCTGCACCCAGACATATAAAATATGTGTCAGACAATTCTATGTTTAAAATGCCTGTGACTGCATTTTTCCATCAAACTGAAAAACTGGGTCGTTGGTCTGCATTTGTTATACTACCACATGGCTGAAACTAAACAGAGATGGGTCTGAGCCCATCCACACTCAAGTATTCACCCAATACAAATTACTGATCTTCAGCTTTTAGCTGCTAATGAGGTCTCCTCCTTGCAGAGCAGGTTAGCAAAATTTTTTATCCCTAAGCCTGTCTGACACAGATGGTATTAACACAAGGAATGCACAAACCTTACTTGCCTTAAGACAGCACACGTTGGGAAAACAGGGAAACTGGAAAGGGAGAGGGGGCTGAGGAGACTATATAATGATTAAACATGTATATTTTGTTTGTGTGACATACTAGAGAATTGCTGAGAAGCAACCAGACTTATACTGTGATTTGGATAAAATGTTTTGTAAGCAACTGTATTTTTCAGTTGGGGAAGAGTTATTCTGCAGTTTGAGTCAGGGAAGCGTGCTTTTTGTAGAGCATGTCATTTGGGCATCATCAATATTTCTGTAATTGGTTTCTTAGTAAATCGTTTTGTCCTTCTGTGAAATGGTTGTTTGTGTGTTTGTCTAGACCCTCTCACTAATAAGTAAAGTGGTGTTTATATCAGGAAATCCTATCACTACATGTTTTTAATACTGGTGCATTGTGTCTGTGCTGCAAACAGAGAAGTCTAAGTGCAAAATGTCCCTAAATGTTCATATAAAAGGGAGAAAAAAACCTGATGTCTGGGCAGAATAACAAATGTTAATAACCAGGTAATAACAATCACAGCATAAACAAATTCTAAATGTCTGCTGTTTAGTGCCTTATGTTGGGGTGCTGAGACAGTGAAAGAGTCTGAAGGAAAGAGGGGGAATGAAGGAAAATGGGAAATGAAGAATTTAAAACAAAGTAGCAAAATGCGTCCTGGTGGAAAGGATTTACTGTTGTTTAATATCAGCTACATTACTCTTCTTCCTTATCCTGCTAAGACAATTGGCTAGTTTTGTATTGTCTGTGTCCCATTAAATACTTCCTGTAGTATTTTAATCCAAACTGCTAACTGCCTCATCAGCCAAAAACAAGGGAGTAATAGAAGTATTTATTATGTCGCAGTTTGGGCTGGGTTGGCCAATGACAAGATGACAGATGGCCTCCCCCACCTCTCACTCCAAGGAGAGGAAGAAGAGAGAGAAAGAGATTAATGAGTTTAGGGAAAAGAACTAAACTACTTTAATGAAATATTAATAATAAAAAGGAAATAATTAAGTAGATACAATATATAGGTAAAACCATATCAAGTTCCCAGGAAGATGACACCAGCAGGCCTTGGGGAAGTCCCAGACTGAACTGAGAAATGGATGGGAACTGAATTCCAGGTAACACACAGGAACGCATGGATCGGGACCCAGGGCAGACAAACAGACAGGGTCCTCCTCAGGTATCAGTCATTGAAAAAAGAGAGTCAAAAAAGAAGCCAAGCCATTAAAGAAGAATCCAAGACCCTTTGATCCCTCGGCTTTTCTACTGAGCATGGCAGGTGGGATGGAGTATCCTATTGGTCAGTTTGGGTCACCTGTCCTGTCCACTCTCACCACAGGTGTAACCCTTCCACAGGGTAAAGGACCCAGGTAACTTGGTTGACACAGCAACAAGTAACAGCAACAGCCTCTCACTGAACAGAAAATTGGCTCTGCTTCACCCCAAACCAGGACAGTGTTGTTCAATATCAGCTACATTACTGTTTTTCCTTATCCTGCTAAGACAATTGTCTAGTTTTGTATTGTTTGTAAGCAACTGTATTTTGAATACTTCTTGTAGCATTTTAATCCGAACTACTAACTACCTCAGCAGCCAAAAATGAGGGAGTAATATAAGTATTTAAGGAAAGATGATTATGCCGGTTCTTGTACAAAATTCTGAACCACACATATGAAACAAAATCAGATCGAGCTACCAAAATTCTCTGGATATTGCTCTGCTGTGAAAGCTTGATACATGTATGTGTGGAGACATAAGTACAAAATGTAGTGCAGAGTACAGAGAAAACTTGCAATCAAATTTCACCTCTTTATTTATCATTTTCACAAGCAAATAGGTCTTTGAACACAGGAGAAAATGAGGAACTATGTTGTTAACATGTCATAAATACCAGTATTATCTGTTTATTATTTGATTTCCAGTAGTCCTTCTCTTAACATATCCTTGATTTTTATTTTTTTTAGTATTTTGTTTTTATTTCATTCTTTGATTTCTCTGGGCTTATAAATCATTGTGGTGTTCTTTTGCAACACAAGTCTTGTTTTTTTCTTTTTTCTCTTATTCCCTTCTCTCCCAAAGCAGACAACATAATATTCACAAAATCTATCTTTATAGGATTTAATTAATAAACTGAAACACTGAGTGCTGAGGCTTTTCAGCTCTCTAGTATATACTGCTCAGTGGCCCTAGTTCTGCAGCAAGCACGCTTGAGATTGAGTGTGCTCCCAAAGGCTGTGTTTTACACATGGTCTTATGTTTTACAGAGGAAATCATCCCTTGGATCTCAGGCACACCGAGGGAGCACCACACTATCATCCGGTCTGCCTTGTGTCCATGACAGGAGGGTTTCGGTGCTTTTGTCTACTGCTCATGTAAGGCTTGGTTGCATTGCTGTTCTCCCTCTGCCATTTGCGAGCAATGACCTCTCCCTGAAGGTCAGCCTTCCTTGGCATTCTGAACAATGTTTATTGCACAACTAGATTTACTCTGGTAAGGGAGAGAAGTTTTAAAAAAGTCTTTGCCCCTGTTCAAAGTGATGGTGCAGGGCCCTGAGGGGTCTCTGGGAGGAGAGGCATCTGCCTTGGGGCCATCTGGGGAGCAGGACAGTGCTGCTGTGGCCGGGTGGGTGCCCACCTCAGCACTTGTCAGTGTGCATCTGGTAGCACAGACATGAAGGATCCCGCAATGTGGGAGGTCCTGCTCAAAAGATCTCCCATGCTACTCACTGCCCTGGGAAATACAGTTGAAACATGTATTGCCCGTCTGGCCTAACAGCTGTGTTACTTCTCTGCAGCTCTCAAGCCAATAATGCAACTCCTCTGGAAACTTCAGACTTTCTTCTCACACTGTACTCCTTACTTGTAGTGCAGGTAACTAATTTCTAGCAACACAATAATATAAAGATGAAAGTGGTACGAATTAGAAAAAAAACAAATAACAGTGCTTTGTGTTTTTTGTTTTGGAAGGGAGCTTTCAGGTCTAAATGAGGTTTTCTCCAGTTCACGAACTGGAAGAAATGAGAAGAGAATTCCTAGTAATTAAGGTAGAATTCCTGAAAACTCTGATTTATGTTGTTAGGAAGTTATCAATTTCAAGTAGGGATTATATATATAAAAATCTTCCCATCTATATATCTATAAAAATCTATGTGTAAATCTATTCTTATATATAAATCTACCTTTAATAAATTCACTGCATCTTTATAGCTCCTCTCACGGGATAAATCAGAATGATGTTAAAATACTTTATTTCCATGGTCTAAGGGGCTACAAAATAAAAAGAAAATATTTTGTTTTCTAACTTTTAATGTAAAAGTTACTACAGAACTGTATATAAATTAAAAAAAAAAAAAAGAAAGAGTGGGAAAATAAGTAGCGTTTATACAATTTACTCACTGAACTTGGAAATGTGCCAAGGAAGTCCCTGAAGTACGCTTTAGTTAAAGGTTCAGAATTTTAACAGGCACATTGATATCATGAATTCTAATAGTGTTTTAGCTTACACAGTGAAAGGCAGTGTGTGGATTACATGTATTAAGCAGACATTGTTTACCAATTTTAGCAAATAATGGATCTTATTTTATTTGTCACAAACTAATTGCTCTGAGAGGCCGTACTTTCACAAAAATGCTGGTTTTGGAAAGAAAGCCTTCTTAGGGAGTTTCCTTTCCTAGCTGGTTCTTGCTTTCATGCTGAAGTTTGCTATTCCTATCAGAATAAGAGCATCATCATGACATTGATCTGGTTAAATGCAGGGTATTTAGTTGTTTGGTTTTTTTTTTTTGCAACTTTATTTCTAACATAGATTACTTCAGTGATCCCATTCATATCAAGGTCCCAAAACCAGTGATGTTATGTTGGCTACAACTGTACAGCTATAGAGTTATTGTCTCATAAAAGTGTCTTAGGCTACGGATGCTTATATTTTAAAGAAACAACGAAACACCACAAGACTGCATACTTTTCAAAATGTATTGGTTTGCATCTTTTTCTAAGTCAATAATTATTTTTTTTAATCAGTAGGACTGCAGTGTTTCTCCATAATAAAACTGCCTTTTCCCCTCTCTCACATATGATGATTACTTAGACTGAAGAGGCATTGACTGAAGAAATGACTGAAACCAGTCCATTGTTTAATGAATAAAAATACAACTTTGAGCTTTGTATTCTGAATTGCAGGACTTTAATGAAATATATATATAGAGACAATACAATTTAACCTTCTGAACAAAAATACCTTGTAAAATCAAGCATTTGAATGCTGAGGGCATACACAACTTCTTAGATGGGGCATATTTTGAGACTGTCAAAAAGAAAATGAAGAAGCTTCAAAACCAGTCAACTGTTTGACAGCACAGCAGGTCTGTGACATGAGTCTCAGGTGTGGCACATTAATGGGGGAAACTCAGATAAAGTATTGCTTAACATCAACTGTGAGAAAATTTTATCTGAGAAAATTGAAACAGCTTAACTAACAAGTGAAAGGAGTAGTAAGTTTTTCTGAGCAGTTTGAGAGTATGGATGAGGTTCATAAGCGAACCTAAACAAAACCAAGCAAGCAAGAACTTCTGTGAACTTATGCTTTCCTCCAACTTTCTCAGGTCACGGTTTACATTGACCTAGTCCCTTCATTAAATTCGTCTTCATCACAGGTGTCATGTGCTAGTTATTTCAAGCAGTTCTTGGCTGGTGTTATTGATATCCTAGAAGAAAGGAAAAGCATAAAGAATAAATATTACACAGAGAAAGCTTTTTTGTAAAAGTACCTCTGTAATTCATTTAATTGCTAACTCTGTGGCTTCCAGTAGTATTGTGCTTTAACCTACAATTGCTTTCTGCCTATGTGTCCTATTACACCCACCTTGCTTCTTTGCTGCTGCTGAGGAAAAAAAAAGCTGCTTTTGTGACTTTGTTTAAGCTTTGAACTCGCACCGTTCTAAGCCAATGAATGTTTTAAAAGATAACATGAAGATCATGGGAAGGCTTATAAATATCTGCTTTAAATAATGGAGTTAGAATAGCTCTTCACACTTTCTGATTTCCTTGAAGAGTATTAGTAATAAGCAGAAAACCTTGTAGATTGTTCTTAAATTTTGAATTAAATTATTTTACCTTTGGTCTGCAGTAAGGATGCCTGGAAGAAACCGGAACTAACAAACCAACCAAAAAACCAAACCCCTGAGTTTTGAAGAGTTCCTATTTCTGTAGCTCTTGAAAAGTTATAGCAATAAAAAAGTCTCAATAGTATGTGGACCTTGAGTTGAATTGCCTCACTTCAGCAAGTTTCCAGGGTGTGAGTCGGTGAGCCATAGAGCTATGTGATTTGCAAGGCATAGAGAGGACAGAAGATCCAACTGTTGAATGTGAATATGGGTCTGCAATGGTGTTGCTTGTAGTCAGCTCTAAAGAGAATTAAGTTGTGTGTGACAGTTCTGTCCATCCTGAAAATGATTGCTAGTTTGTAAAATTCTCTTCCCTTAACAAGTTAAGAATGGCTGCCAATAGCTGACAAACTGAGCTACGTGACCATTTCCGCTGTAACTTAAAACAGCAATAGGAACATTTCATTTACATATTCTTAATGATGTTTCATATCTGATTTTTTAGATTATTTTCTAAAAAATAAGTTCATTTTCAGTAGTTGATTAAAAAAATTCAAGGTTCGTTTGCTTACTTACTGATCAATATAATTCCTGCAGTAGAGGTACCTGCCTCTCAGAAGCAGTGTTAGAACTACATGTATATATTTCAGTAATTATAGGCTATATATCTTCCAATTCTAAGCATAAATTTTCCTGTGTTAGATGCTTAATTACTGCTCAATTAATGCTCTTCTCATCTTTTTGGATAGAAATTTAAATTCATTTTAAAACACTGTTGCCAGCAACTAAGAAATGTCACATACATTATTGCACATTCAGAGTAAAAGCCATAATATGACCTGTTATTGTATCTTTATAAAGTTTTAAACCAGAATTTAACTAAGAATAATTCCTTTGATTCTTTATAGAGAATAACGGTTTATTTATTGATGCATATATTGCCAATGATGCTGCTGTTCCATAAAAACTTTCCACACCTCTTTATTCCCTTATGGTTTAATATATTTCAAGTGACAATTCCCTCTCTCTTGAAACAAATTAAGATAGTATTTTGTGCTCTTGGAAGTGTTTGTGTGGTTGGGAAACGCTCAGATTTAATGACCCTAGGTATTGCCCACTCTGGAAGACTGCCACACAGTTCTGAGAGCAGACATCACTCAGCCTTCATAAATGTTGATTTCATATGCTGTAATAGCCACATGACACCTTCAGTAGAAATACATGAATAAAACCAATGCTGCTATATTTGCCTTTAAGTTGAATGCCTTAATCAAGCCTTTATGATACATTGTTTCTATAGTTATAAACTAGTAAAGTAGGTTGTGACTCTTACATGCGGTATGATGTAATAACTGATGTTGCAGAATATTTTATTTAATTTTAATAAATAATTTTATTTAATATTTTATTTAACATCCCTTTAGATAGCCATGCATTTGGTTAACATTGCATCTTTCTCTGGAAAATGTCAACTTTTCCAATCAGTAGTTATTTTGCCACTGCTTTCAAAATGCCCATTTTGAGGTATGTGATCTTCTGCTTGTTAATCTTACGTGCATGTGCGTTGAAATGAATGTTCAGGCATAGGTTTCAGCTTAGTCTTTCAGTGGCTTTCTATGTTCTTATTTTTAATTGTAATTTATCTTGTGCACAACTTACTTTTTAGTGGATAAGAAAACCAAAGGAAGCCGGTGGCTGTAATGTTCCTTCAAACACACCTTCTAATCACACTTAAACGATTTCAGAGATACTAAGGGATTTGTCATATTCTGTACTTGTTTGGAGGGCACCAGGTCCCCTCCCTAGTCTTTCTGGTGCTTAGTTCAGGCTCAGCAGGTAAAAATAATCCAATTTATACATTAGCGAAAATGCTGCTAGCTTTTAAGAAACATCATATGTCTGAGGTGAAGTTTCAAACTACAGGATGTTATCTACAATTTCAGAAGTTTGATCCCAGCATAAAAGCACTAACATTTTGTCTTCAGTCAGCCAAATTCCCTGCACGTGTATCATCTTTGGGACGCTCAGGAACTTTCTACACCACAAATACTGACCAGCTAGTCACAGCTTCCTCATTTTTCCTCTTTTATGTTGTGGAGAAACATGAAGGAATTCGACACAAAGGGAAAACAGTCTCATAGCATATATAACAGGACTATACATGGACAGTTGCAATGGTACTGTCTCCTTCATTTAACTGCCTTTTGGGTTTGTTTCCTTAATACTCCTGCTATATCAAGGCAGTGGGCAATTCTGTGGCTTGTTATTGAAGAAAGAAAGCTTCCACTAAAAAGTCAGTGGAAAAAAGTGTTGATGATACTATAGAAGAAAAAAAAAAAAGCAAATCTCCTTTGTTTTATTTCTATCTTTTCGCTCTGAAAAAAAATCCAGCCACTGATGTTAAATGAAGAGTGAATCTTAGTTCAGATCAAAGTGGTCTTATCATTTTGCTTAGCTCTATCTTCCATTCACTTTTAGTTTTAACTATATTTAAGTGGTTGTAGTAGCAGATTGCCAAACTGCAAGTTCCATTTCTTACCAGTATGGCGAGGACACTAAGAGGCAAAATAAACATACCTGCTCCAACAATTTAAGGGCATGGATCCTACAAACTTTTACACTTTCATTTAACCATACTTGCAGTACTAGTCCAGTGGAAATAAATAACACTGCCTTTAGCAGTAGAATTCCAAAAAGTTTAGAGCTTTCGGCGAATGGAACCCCAGTTTCACATTATAATTTTTTTTCTTTATAATCAGGTATCACTTAGCAATTTAGATAATCTAGTTTTAGTTCGTTACGCATCTTTATGTTGTGTTTCCGCTCTGTCTTCCTTCCACTGAATCTTGCACTATCTGGTCTGCAACTAATCTAGACTTTCCATTGAAGAAATGAATTACCAGTGTAGCTATGTAATTTATGTTATCTAAGTTCTGTAGAGGACAGTGAAGTCAGGAATAATTAGATATACAGTGGTAGGGTTAATTAAAAATATACAGAATTGAATACTAGAGAATGGGCATTTCAGGAGAGACTTATTTTCAGTATTTGCTGTTCAAAGAAAATTACTTTTTATTTGGAGTACAAATAAAATTTTGTGATAAGGAGACAAGACATGAGAATATATATTGTGGCAACAATGTCCCCTGAAAAGAGGGGACATTTGAAGTAGATGGAAATTTCTGACTAGATGATTCATTAAGAAAAACGCAATTTAATTACTGGTCAACATATATTTTGTGCAAGTTTTAATTAATTGGTAGCTTTTGCTGAACTTCAGATACAGCAGCTCTTATGTAGGAGGCCTCCACCACAAGTAGGGGAGGTAGAAGGCAAAGAAGTCTCATCGTTAACTCTCATTGGTAAAAAAGGAACATGCAGTTCCTTTGTTCAAACAAAGGAGCTGTCTGGAGATTTGACGTGCTTATTGCATGGCTATGTTTACATAGGAACCAATACTTTATGCACTATAAGACAACTTTTGTTGATCTTCAGGCTACTGGAAATTATAGTACTAAGACACCAGGCTTCTCTTAATGATGAAAAAGCTGAGGACGCAAAAATTTTAGGGGTTTATGTTCAAGGGTTACTTATGCTTTGCAGTCACTCAAGAAAAACCATTCCTGAATACTTGTGAGTATGGATGTTCTTAAGGCATATCTGTTACACACATTGAAGTGTACTACAGAGACACCTGAGCAATCTGTTTGGGTGTGAAAGGCACTCACTGAGTGGCAGCACTCTCTGTGAATAGTATCTGTCAAGAACAGATATTATTCTGGAACATGCTGAACTGGAATGAGCCTTTTAATTTTCTGAGTAAACTCAATGTATATTATTTGAATTAATAGTCATAAAGTTAATTAGCAATATAAGGGAGTTAATTAGCAAAATAAGGGAGTTAATTAGCAATATATTTTTCTTTAAAACTTACACTGTATGTTAATTTGCAAGTGTAGACAAAACTATACATGCAACGGTGCTGGGAATACCAATTTATATTCTGGAATAACATATATCAGCTAATACACTATTTTTAACTTTCAAACACTAAGGAACCTTAGCCACATGAAATGAAATGGGAAATATATCTTCATACATCCCAAATTAAACATAATGGTAACCACATGACTGTAATATAAAACGTACTTTGTATTCCTTTAATAGGCATGCCTGTCATCTAGGAATATTAATTTAGGATGATATTTCATTTAGTGTGACAGAAGTAAGATTTCTGGGTACGCCTGCTTTCACATGACAAGTGAAAACAAACTAAGAATGTAATGACTTATCTGGAGACTGATTTCCTAGAATTTTCTTGTTCTGGTTTAATCTTGTTAAAAAGTTGTTTAATTGGTATAACTCATCCCCAAAGCTTGTCTAATTCAACCCTAGGAAGGGTAGGTTTTTATTTGGTTTGTTTGTTTCTGGTTTTTGTTTTCAAAACAAACATATTTTTAAAATATTTTATATTTTTAGCTTTATTCTTTTGGCAATTATGAAAATTCAGTATCTGATATTCAGTACATTTCTAGAGTAAAAACCAACCTCTGCACTTCAGTTTTTCTAAAAGTAAAAAAAAGAAAAAAAAAGAAAAAAAGCAATTGTTGCAATATAAAACAGAAGACGTGTGTCTTCAATGACTGGTAATCCTTAATATGTGATCTCTTAACCAAGATTTTTTAAAATCACATTTGAAATGCAGTTAAGCACTATCTTAAGGAAATCTAGACAGAGAAATCCTAGTGCTTTTTCTATGTGCCAATTGCAATCTTAAAATCCTTAGCATCAGTAGTTAGGGAGTG
>VWZL01000840.1:449570-477998 GCA_013396915.1 Stercorarius parasiticus
CTGACTAGGCTATCATATGGTTTAACAGGGCACAATTTAGCATCTGTCATCAGTAATACTAGTGACCAGGGACACCTATAAGTATTCTTAGGCTTTTACCTAGAGAATTGTTGTTCTTTTAGACTTTCAGCTCTACAAGGCTGATTACAGTCTGAATTTAGAGTGAATTAGGTTTGCTTGAATAGTTTTTAAATAAGAAGCTCAGAGAAAATGATTTTGCAAGTTGGGTTGTTTATCTGACATGTCAGAAAAAGCGAATGACATTTAAATGACAATAAATGTAATAACTTAGATCCTGCTTGAATGTAATTATTTCTATTTTGTTTCAAAGCCTTTCTGATTTTAACTTCAACATTATTTTAATATTAAAAATGAATTAAATTTCACTGAAGGTAGTATTCAAAAGTTCTTTGAGAAAAGGCTTTAAGGTTAACCTGGGCTTTCGCTATGAAGTGTCAAAATCTTTTGCTGCCATCCCTCGCCCCGACATGTTCCTGTGATGGCAGTGCTGCACATGCTCTGGACTGGGCAAGTGTTTGCCAGCCCAAACGATCAGACCCATTTTTCTGGAGAGGACTGAGCAAGCCTCTTGGATATTAAGAAAAATTTCTTCACTGAAAGGGCCGTAAAGCATTGGAACAGGCTGCCCAGGGAACCGGTTGAGTCAACATCCTTGGAGGTATTTAAAAGACCACCAAGTGTGTAAATTAACAACTGTGTTGAGTGCCAGCCTGATAAAATAATTTTGAAAATTTAGGGTTTATTTAAATAGCCAATGTAAGACCTGTCATGCTTTTTTTTTTTTTTTTTTTTTTTGTTCTGGTTGGTTGCTTGCTTGCTTTGGTTCCCTTCAGGGCAATACTGTCATCCGTTAAGCTAATTCAGAGGAGGAAGAATAATTTTGTCTTACTTCTGCAGTAGCAAAGAAGGCAAATCAGAACCATGTCAAATATTTTGTGTTGTCTTAGCTATACCAGATCAAGTCTCCTTACAGCTTTTTCTTCAAAAAGTAGAGATGATTGATAATGTGACATAATGGACAGAAAGGGAAAAAAAATATGTATTTGTCTGAGGAATGTTAAAATATTATTAAGCAACTACTTTGTTCCCTCTAATCTGCTTTCCAAAAAGCCTCTTGTCACTCAGAGCACTGAGACAGTGTAAAACGTATCAGTTCACCCATGAAGGCAGTTATATGGGATCCATAGCTCCTTTCACACTGACCCATGACACAGTCAATAAAGATGATAAAGTGAGAAGGGGATAAAACTTTTTTCTGTTTGACTGCCAACAAATATGATGTCCTTGAAGTTATTTTTAAAAGACTCTGTCTCCACTATTTACTGACTAGCTCTATAATAAAAAAGGACAAAAACATGAAGTCTACAAGTTAATTCTCTCTTAATAATAGGTTAAAGTATTATTTTTATCATTTTCTATGTCAATTCTAAAGAAAAAACTCAATCTTTTGAACTAAATTAAAATTTGACAGGCAATATATGAAATAGAAGCATGGAAGAAAAAATGGTTTATGTCAACCAATAACGGGGTAGAAGGCATTCACACTTAACCTTTTGGACTCTAATCTGGGTGAGGTCAGGAGTAATAACCAAGATGGAGGTTCATCTCAATTTCACAGAGCGGAAGCCTGAAAAGAGCAGTTTCGGTGTAGCAATCTAGACTATAGGCCTTTCCCCTGGACTAACCAGAGATGCCTCTTCACCTGGGAGAATAAAGTACAACACAGACAAATATTTTAATGGTAACAAGCTCTGCCTGAGGAACAAAATCAAGATTAGTCCCTACTCAACTCAAATACAGAAGAGGAAATAAAGCCATTTGCAGACTGGAATCTGGGTAAGTGAAACAGCCCAAAGGACGGGGCTAATGAGTTAACTTCTGGAGTTAACATGTCATCTTGCAGTGAAAAATGCCTCTGGGGCCTTTCCTTTATCCACAAGACACGTGGATTGGACATAGTTCAACATCTTGCTTCACTGTCTGCTGCATCAATTGACCATTTCATTGGAAGCCTAAAAGAAAGGTTTGCTGGCCTTAGGTCTCATATCTGTGTTGCACGTTTTGAAGGGACTTAATTTTGGAACTGAAATAGGAAGAGTGAGAAGCAGAGCTTGAAGCCTCAGTCTGAGGCTGAGAGATGCTTTCAATAGCACATTGACAAAAGGCAAGAATGAAGGACATAATGTTAAAAAGAATCAATGTCTTTGGGTTTTTTTTCTAGAAAATTCAAATGCATTTTCAAACTGTATTTTGCTTTTCTCTAGTTTGAGGATACTTCCCCCTACCAACCTGAGAGAAAATTTGACCTGTCAGGTTCTGGGACCCTGCCATTGCCTGGCCCAGTGTACTCTGGAGGTGGTTGCTATGTTAAGAAAGAGATGCATAAAACTAATCTAAGCTGAGAAAGCATATGACTGCAGCTTTTAGGAAAACTAAAAAATATACTCACAAACTGTTACACCAGAGAACTCTGTCACGTACATGTGTCTAGTAATGGCTAATGAAAAAATAATATAGTCGATGATAAAATCATAAGAACATTCCTGCTTTTTTTGTTGGTTTTTTTCCTCCTGTGTCTTGACTCAACTTCCTGTATGCATAACAGCTTTGAAATATATTCTTAAAAAGGTAATCTGCTAAACTAAAAGATAAGTTTTAAAAAGCATTTTGAGATAACAAACAGAGTACTTTAAACATGAAATGTATAGTGAAGAAAATGATTTCCACTGGGGTCTGTAAAGTCTTTGAAAAAAAGAGGGATAACAGATAGGTTTTTGCATATGATCACAAGATTAAAGTTTCTCAGAAAAAGAAACCAACCAAAAAACATGTGGGTTTTTTTCAATTAAGAACTCCACTGAGATGCTTCTCTCAGAGAGATAATTAGCTCCTAAATGCTATCAGGTAATCTGCTATAAATTGCTTCAGGAAAAATTATAATATGATACATGGAAACTTTACTCCAAGGCACCAGTATAATGATGCTGATTTGTGAGGTTCTCATTTTACCATCTGCTTCTGGATTAAAACTTGAATGGGTTTATCCTGCATGAGATCCTCAGTCTTTCACGCATTTTCATTAAATCTTTGTTAAATTTGTAAAAGTGTTCCAGAGATATACAATTTCAATCAAGGCCTTAATGGTTATTGGTAGGGTTAGTGAGATATTATAAAAAGACACAACTCAGAAAGATTGAATGATTTTATTACTTAATCATGACAAACAGGATAAGCAAAGGAAGATTCAAGTAGGGCATTAGAGTGGGTCCAGCGTGTTGAAAGCAAGCTGCTGGACAAGACATGCAGATATGTGGTCTCAGTGAATTTATGTTGTTTGCTGAAAAAGCTCCATATAAGCAACTGTAGATGTTTACACTAGGAAGGTAGCAGGCATAAAGTTATGACATGATTCTACTGAATGGTAGCTTACTTTGCAAAAAGTTTCCCATGTAGACAAGCCCTCAGTAAGAATGATTCTCCTCTAGGTCTTCCTCAAATGGGACGTGACCCAAGCTGTGTGGAGCAGTCTACATGCTGGAGGGGAGGGATGCCATCCAGAGGGGCCTTAACAGGCTTGGTGGGCCTGCAAGAACCTCATGAAGTTCAACAAGGCCAAGTGTAAGACACTGCATGTGGGTTGGGGCAATCCCAAGCACATACACAGGTTGTGCGGAGAATGGCTTGAGAGCAGCCCTGAGGAGACTTCGGGGTGGTGGTGGATGAGAAGCTCAACATGATCTGGCAATGTGTGCTTGCAGACAAGAAAGCCAACTGTATCCTGGTCAGCACTGGTAGATATAGGGAGAGCAACAGACATCATTTACCTGCACCTGTGCAAAGCATTTAACACTGTCACGCACGACATCCTTGTCTATAAATTGGAAAAGTATGGATTTGATGGATGGACCACTTGGTGGATAAGGAACTCGCTGAATGGTCACACTTAAAGGGTTGCGGTCAACGGCTCAATGTCCACATGGAAAGCAGTGAGGAGTGGCGTTCCTCAGGGGTCACTGCTGGGACCAGTGCTGTTTAACATCTTTGTTGGCGACATGGACAGTGGGTTTGAGTGCACCCTCAGCAAGTTTGCCAACGACACCAAGCTGTGTGGTGCGGTCAACGTGCTGGAGAGAAGGGATGCCATCCAGAGGGACCTGGACAGGCTTGAGAAGTGAGCCCATGTGAATATCATGAAGTTGAAAAAGGCTAAGTGCAAGGTCCTGCACAAAAATCACAGCAATCCCAAGCACAAATACAGGCTGGGAGGAGAATGACTTGAGAGCAGCCCTGAGGAGCAGGACTTCGGAGTGTTGCTGGATGAGAAGGTCAAGATGAACCAGCAATGTGTGCTTGCAGCCCAGAAAGCCAACGGCATCCTGGGCTGCATCAAAAGAACCATGGCCAGCAGGTCAAGGGAGGTGATTCTGCCCCTCTACTCCACTCTGGTGAGACTCCCCACCTGGAGTACTGTGTCCAGCTTTGGAGTCCTCAGCACTGGAAGGACAGAGACCTGTTGGAGCGAGTCCATCAGAGGGCCACAAAGGTGATCAGAGGGCTGGAACACCTCTCCTATGAAGACAGGCTGAGAAAGTTAGGGTTGTTCAGTTTGGGGAAGAGAAGGCTCCAAGCAGATGTTATAGCAGCCTTCCAGTACTTAAAGGGAGCCTACAGGAAAGATGGGAAGGGACTCTTTATGAGGGTGTGATAGGATGAGGGGTAATAGTTTTAAACTGAATGAGGGTCGACTTAGATTGGATATCAGGAAGAAATTCTTTACTGTGAGGGTGGGTGAGGCACTGGAACAGGTTACCCAGAGAAGCTGAGGCTGCCCCATCCCTGGAAGTGTTCAAGGGCAGGCTGGACGGGGCTTTGAGCAACCCGGTCTAGTGGGAGATGTCCCTGCCCATGGCAGGGGGGGTTGGAACTAGGTGATTTTTAAGGTCCTTTCCAACCCAACACGTTCGATTAGTCTATGATTCTATGAAGGATTATCTTGAGGAAATGCAAGATGGATTTTTTATGCGTTCTATGTGGAAATTTTGTAGAAAAGCTACTTTTAATGGTTTGTGCTCTTGTTCAAAATGTATGCCTAGTCTTAGCTCTCTCTATGTAGTTCCTTTCAAAGTTCCTCTAATGCATGTAATATAGGCTGTCTCAAAATGGATGAAGGGGTGGGATTTGTGACTGATGAATAGCATGCTCTTCTGAACCTACAGTATGTAAAGATCCAGTAGTGTTGTACAAGTTTCCTATGCCTGATATGCTTGCCTTTAAAATAAATTATAAATACATGAAATGATTCTAAAAAGTGGTGAGGAAGGATTCAAAATTATGAGTTTATTAAGACTTTTGATTAGTAAAAACATCGTGGAGACAATCAAATAGATTTTAGTTTCTCTAGTTAGTTTCCATTTGCCTGTTTAATTTTCCTTAAACTGAAACATTTTTGATGTATCACTCAACATTGACCATCAGCCTTCCTACAACACGTCTTTATGAAAGTAGTGAACACAGAGAAACAATCAACAGGTTTGCTTAAACTGAGAATAGTTGGTTGTTACTATTAACAGAGAAGTATAACAACTTACAGCAGTTAATCAAACTACAGTCTGTTGGCTGAAAGTGCTTGTTTCATAATTTTATTTGTCATGCATACTGTACTTCAAACCTTTGTAATCAGATTAAATCTTCAGTGATTTATGATAGTTATATTCAATTCTAGTATGTTATTTTCCAGCAGAAAACAAGTGACAGTAAAGCAGTTCAGTTTTGTTTTGCTTTAAGACAGGACTGAATTTAATAGAATGTAGTGTATCCTGGTTTTTTTTGGGAAAACTCAAATTCCAGGTATGAGTTAAAAATTCTCTCAGTCCCCTTATTGACTTCTACAGTTAAAGTAGAGTTGCACATAACAACAAAGATATAAGATTCAATAACAGATAAAATTTTCTAGTCTACTCTTATTAAGTCATTATTTCTGACTTTGCTCAACTTCTTGATACAAAGTCCACATGAATGAAAAGGTGAAACTTTAAAATTTTTAAGAAATAAAGCACATGTTTGTTCAGATATATTAGTTCCTAATATCTTTTGAAAATACTTACTGTTCCTGAATGTAAAGTATACCATTCCTTCTCACACGGGTCCTTTAATGACTGTTTCTGTGTCATTGGCATACTGTTTCATTTTAGTCTGTTATTAATTTTCCCTTTAGCAAAACATCTCAGTTCCATTAAGTTAATTCCACAGAAGTCCATAGATAACTATATTGGTGTAAATTATATTAGTTCTCTGTCGTTACAAATGAGCCAAACACACTTATCCAGTTGTTTCTTTACTTTAGCTTTTTTCTTCTTATTCCTATTAAAAATATCTGAGGTTTTGTCCACCCTACAGGTTTCACTGACAACACTTTACTTGTTCCTACACAGTATCTGTTTTCTTAACAGTTCTTTGTCTTTTCTCAAGCACATTTTTATTTTGTCTGTGTATCTATTCCTCTTCCCGGCTACTGGCAGTCCCTCCATGTTTTAAATACCGATACCAGCTGTTCCTTCTGTGAGGATACTTCTTATATGTATAGACCTTATCTCTCCTAAAGCTGTTTCTTATTCTTCACAAAACCAAAATCCCATCCCATTTATGCTACGCCTCCAGCTAAGTTTTCAATCCTCTTATGTTTCAACAAGTGTCAGGTTAAAAAATTTACAGACGGTATCTCTAGTCCTGACACATCTCAAGGTTTGTGTGTGTGAGACACTGTGATGATGTTACATTGGAGGTCAGTCACTCCTCTCCCAGGCACCTTCATCACTCTTGCATAAATCAGACTGCAATAGTGCTGGTGGCATGAAAAAAATACAACCAGCATACAAATAAGGAATAAGTTATGTCTTGAACTTCGATTTCCACCACTCTCCTGAATCCCTCCCATCAAGAGAAGAAATCTTAAATACTCCAGAAAGGAAGTGCAGGGACACCACAGTCCTTAATGATGATAAGCTTGCCATTTGAAGGCAACCAAATAAGAAGGCAAATCCTGTCTTGGATCTATGGTAACCAACTACTTTGTATATACTTAATTGACCTGAGCTTCTGCAATCTCAGTAATAATGAGTGCCACTTTGTAATAGGGCAAGAGCAGAAAACAGAGAGAAGTACATATTGGAGCAACTGAACTAGGAGCTCTCTCAGCAATAATTGGGAAGGGATGAAGGTAAGCAGCAGCAGTACTGAAAGATAAAACCTACTATGCTAATTATTTAAGCTGCCAACATTTTCTCACAGTTTTGTTTGGGTGGGTTCCACTTCTCCCCTACATATCAATGTACCTGGAGCAGGTAAGGGGAGCAAAGTATGTCAAACCACATTTTCACAACTCAGTTTTTGTTTGTCAGTGTGTCTTTCTCTGTCTTCTCTGGCATAGCTGGAAGATAATGCAAGAAAAATATCTAACAGTGTAGAAAAGTTAGTTAGATGTCTGTCATCCAAATTTCACACACAATGATCCCTCCTCACTTTTGCAATAGAAAAGAATCCAGAACATGTTCCAGGGCTTTTTGTCATAGGTTTTTTCAATGAGAAGTCACTGAAATATAATAACAGGTCACTGTTTATACAGTGAAATATACAGCTGATTACTAAATTTAAGAAAAATTAACTTCTACTTTGTCAGCCTTCACATTTTTTATTATATTGTTTTATTGGCATTCATCTGTTTGTTGACACGCTCATGGAGTAAAAAAAACAAATTTTTTTCACATCCTCCTGGAAACTCACTGAAGAAATAGTTTTTGGCATCTTGAATTATGTGAAATAACATTTCTTACATAAAAATTGTCATAATTTAATTTACTTTCCATGTGAGGGGAAGAGGAAAAAAATTCCCCTAGTAGTTCAAAATGATGCTGCATTTCAGCAAAGGTCAATTTATAAGCTTTAGATCAGCAGCTTCCAATTTACAGGTTAGCTACCAGCATACATTTTATTTGTTTGATTTCAGGTTCATACTGGAACAAATTACTATTACTGTTGCTGATATTGCTATATATTGATTGTAATTTTTAAGACAGCATTTGTCACCACACCAACTTTTCTTCAAAAGATGTGTAAGCTGTCTACAGCTGATAATGCTGCACAGACAACAACATTACTATTAGTCAATTAATTGTGGTCTAAAAGTAGAAACCATGAAGGAAAAGCTAAGCAAGAAAACTGAGTTTTGAAGTGCTTTGTAGAGGTAAACAGGCTTCAACTGTAGACATGTATCTGTGGATTTGAGTACAGGAAGTGAGAAATACCACAGGGAGAGTTCAGCTGCTGCTCCAGGAAACCTAAAAAGTCAGTAGGAGGAATGTACCACTGCCACAGCAAATTAGAGTAGAAAGATATTTGTCTGGAAGATTGAGGGATGCTTGACTAACTGGGAAGACTTGCAAAAAAATGATCTCTCTTGAAGAGGCGCAGTCTGCTAGGTGCTTGGGAAGTAATAAGTTTCTGAGTGGAAGCTGACACAATTAATAAGATCAACTTTAAATGAAGAAACGAAGGAAGTTTGAAAAGAATCCTTTAATAAGCAAGGAGTGAACACACTAAAACAATCGAGCTTGACCTGTTGATGAAAGATGTAACCAAATATCATAGAGGTAACAGTGATGTGAAAAAACAGAAGCTGTGATTTAACACAGGTAGGTATTGCTCAAAAAAAAAAAAAAAANGTAAAATACAGATTTTAAGGAAAGATCAAGGCATGGCTTAAATGCTTCTTCTAAGAGAGAGGTATAAATGAAGTCCTGCTTAGATAATACTAAGATACTACTCTAGACTCCTGAGATAGGAACTGGATATGGATAGAGATGTCAATTTAGATATTAGAATAATAAATTCTGCAGATGATTGGGTTATTATAGAGATTTTGATTTACTAGACACACACTGGAGAACAAACACTACTGACAGGTGGGACCCTGGCATCCATAATACCCGGTAAGTATTTCATCCCTCTTTAATCAAATGGCAAACTATGGTGGTATTTTGTATCTGATTCTAGTGAACAGTAATGAATGCTGGACCACAGAAAACAAGTCTTAAGCAACAATAAAATGATAGTGCTTATCTGAATTGTAAGATAAACAAAAATTAACCTATAAGTTAAGATCTTAATTTTTCAAATGAGAGGTTTAAAAAAATAGAGAGTTTATATGATTAAGGCAGATAGCACTCTGCCTTAATTGAGTCAATCAGATATAGGAGATAACTCCAAAATGGAAAGTCTGGAGAGTTAGAAAAATACAACAGAATTTAGAAGACTAAGCCTTAGTGCTTAGTGCTACAATATGAAGAATGATATGACCAGCAAAAGACAAAACAAAGGGTTTAGGAGGGCTTTGTTGAGAAGCCATACTTTCATGGTTGTCATGAAGCTCAACATCTATACCACTTTTATGTGTAATAAAGAATGTGAAAATCTTAAAAAAGTAGTGAAGGGTTTTAATGAGAAATGGGCAAATACTCCCGAACACAGGGTAAATATAGGGTTCGACATCCACAATCTCCCTGTTAGTATAGAAAGGAATTAAAAGAAGTATCTTTCTTAATTCTCCCACGAAATGAAGTTTATTTCAGAAGTCAGATTCAGTGACATCCCTTCTGCAATCCACTTTTGAATAACTGCTCTTTGTCGCCTAGAATGTCTTCCTGTTACCAAAATATTTTAGAAGTAGTGTTCACCTTCTCTTTGTCTTTTTTTGACTCCCTTGCAAGACAGGTCTGCCAGTTCATTGTTATCTTACTCTCCAGTTCCCCTCTGTGTGCAATAATTGAGATTCATGAGGAAGTCAAGGGGAGAAGCTAGAATAATTTATTGAATTTAATTCTGCAAAGATGCCTGAAAGGAATGATATTCATTATTTGACTGTGAACTCCAAAGCATAATTATTTCTGCTTGCCTCTGTACTTTCAAAATCATGGTAGACTATACACTGAGACTACCAATCAATGTAACTGAATACTTATGGCATTATCCTTTCATGATCTTACACAAAAAGCAACAACATGAAAAGCAGTGATATTTCAATTCAAGTGTGGGCATCTTATGCTTAGGCAATTCAGATAACTGTAATAACATTTACATTTAGTACACATCAGATGTACTGGAAAAAAGAAGTCATCTTCATTTTAAATTAATTTCATATCCTGGCACTAATAAAATTTAACTAGTCTAAACATTAGTCCTTAAACTACATTACAAATTAAAATTTCATCAAGATCCTGCCAAAATGCTTGAAGCTGGTAGAAACAGGAATTTTAGTAATTAAATTTAGCTTTAGAATCATAAGTCATATATTAATATCAGTATTTCACTTGCTACATATTTGCCTGAGGGACTTTTTAATGGAATTCCACTGAAAATTCATATTTTAAAAATCACTTAAATTAAAAAGTGACTGTAAAAGTTGTATGTTTGTACTGAGTAGATTTATTTCCAGAATAAAATCAGTCCTGAGGTAGTTCCCCTCAGGGGAACTAACAGCAAAGGTTAAAAAAGCTGCCTGTTAATCTGTGACCTGTAAATTAATCTGGCAATTGTTTCAATGGACACTCATCTTTTACTGAAGGGTTTGTCAGGAAATATTTAATTAGGCCAGCTTGNTACCCAAACCCGTGACTAGTCAAGCAATTGCTTGATTCCTGAGGTTGTGGTTCCAATTCAGGCAAAGTAAAGCTTATAACCTCCATCCTTGCTGACCATCAGGTTAATAGGATTTCAGGGAGCATGGATAGCAAGATTTTCTCTGAAAACTCTAGTTTACATAAATACGCATATGGCTACAAGGAGAAATTGATTAACTGCATATTATTGCAAGCTTCAGCTTTCATTAGCTGCGTTTTCTTCTAAAGCCACCTATCTTAACATCACTTCTTATCAGTGTGCCGAATAATCAAGTATCTATTGCTTCTAATGTCTTCCATGGAGAAGAAAATGGCCAAGTGTTAGAGACCATACATCTTTGTTTCTCCTTTCCCCCACATTGTATCTACAGTATAGGATTTCTGACAGAGTAGGACTGTCTATTTTGGGGGTGGGGTTTGATTGGTTGGTTGTTTTCTCTTTGGTCCATCCTGTCATCGTCATCCCCCCCACCCCCTACCCCATCAAATTTGGCTGAAAGCAAGGAGAAGTCATATTAAAGCATTGACAAGGAACAGGGGAAATGAGACTCTGGTGTAGACATCTACTCTGAAGTTTGTAAATTAAAACCCACCACATCACTCAAAAAGTAAACTGCTATCTTTTTCGACTTCTAATCTTGTTTAAAGACCATTGTGGATGTTTACCAACTACGTGAAATATAAAAGAGTTTCAGAGACAATATTGCTGCATGTAGAGCTAGAGACTTACCCCTTTTGGAGAAAGACAGGGCTGAGAAGACAGCACTTGGATGTGTCAGAGCACATAGCAGAAGTATCAGGCTCCAGGAAGCAGTACATGCCCTTGCACAAGATCCTGTGCCTTTGGCATCAAAGGACTGCAGAGAAACAGTAGTGTTGAAAGCATTTACAAACAACCTGTAGCCCCAAATCTTTGTGATACAGTAGTTGTACCCCACAGACGCAGAATACAGAGAGGTCAGAGCCTGAGGATAGGAGGTTGAAAGATTTCCAGGGAGTTAGAGTATGTGGGAGTGGCTCTCTCCTGGCAATACTGAAATTCTGGAGTTCAGCTCTTTAAAACAAAATTGATGGTTTTGATTCCACAGATAGGTGGCTACATGACATTTATTTCTCCTCTTCGGCTCTCAGTGGTGTACATTAAAAATACTTGATACATTTAAATTAGAAGAGAAACAGTGAAGTATAGCAACAAAAATCTGGATTATTTTAATATATATAGTAACCATTCTAAATAAAACTTGAGATAAATCATATATTATGCTATCTGAACAGGGTTGTCCAAATCATTAAGCTCTTTACCACCTCTTGGTTTAAGTACTGGTTCCACCTATAGAGTCTGGACACTTATAATCAATTATTTAAAGCGTTGTACAAAATGCTTTGTCGGTTATCAGGTTTGTTTTATCCTCCAGGCATTAATATATGTTTTTTCTTAGCCAAATTTACTTCAGCTGGGCTTTACATGTTTTGAAAGCTCAGTATCTCAATTTATGTGGAATTTACTACATGCTAACAGTACTATCACATACTTGTCAGATTAGGGACAAAGTCAGTTGTCATACTTGAGTGACCATCTTTTCAGGTGGAATAAACTTGGGATAACAGATTAGGATAAATCTAGGGGAACTAATTCTTCTAGTATCGGAACAAGAAAGTCTGGAGCAACAGAAAATCCCCTGAAGTACAATGAAGAAAACAGGTGTCCTTGGGAGAAGCTCTTTTGAAGGATCAGTGGAATGGAACAGTCAGCCTTCAGCACTAGGAAGGCTTAGAGGAGCTTTCTTTTATAGCTTGGAAATATGTTTAATTTTAACAACAGCAATGTTAAGAAACCCTAATGAGTAAACCAAAAAAACCTCACCCCAAAACAAACAAACAAAAATCTTAGGAAAACTGGAGGAGAATGATGGAGAAAAAATACTGTGGAAAGATGCAAGTCTGGATTTAGCATGGAAAAAATGAGCTCTCCCAAACAGTAAGGAAACTAGAGCACAACTGAAAGGTATTGGCACATGTGGCCCCTTTCCAGTGAAGGTGTCACAGTCAGCATGAGCACAGGAAGGTGCAGAGAATTGTAGTATGTATCGTACTATGATCAGCTTCCATCACTAAATCATCACCCCACATGCACACTCATCAGAGGAAGACCAGCACTGTAGTCTGTGACTCTTTGAAGGCATTTGAACATCTCCTTTAAATACTTATATTTATTTATTCCATCCTTTAAACATGGAACTTCATGTACAATTTTGACAATAAAAAACATGAACAAAAACTCCTCTTTCATGTAATACATCACATATTCTCAAACAGAAATTGAAAGGTTTAGAGGCTATAAACATAATACTTTTCCTGGAAAAACAAGATCAGCTAGCCAAGCCCCTAACTACAACAGTTCTTTTTCAGCTGCCATATATTCTTCTACCAGAAAGTGAGCAGTGCCCATGATAAATGGTTTTGACTTTATCTTACTAAATGTGAGTTGTCTGCTCTGTGCTACTGCCTATTCTGCTAAGCTCTGAACAGATAAAAGCAATACCCAGACAGCCAGTGACACCCAGAACATTCACGGTATTAAAAAAAAAAAAAAAGATATCTGCGCTAAGGGTTTTTCTGTGTGGTGGACAAACAGAACAGCATATCTTCAGTTAAGCAACAAAGATAAAAAAATGATTTGAAACAAATAAAATCTTCATGCTGTGTATATCCTGAAACTTCATGTCTTGTTTTAGTCATGTTTGGGATATCGTGCTAGTTTTGGCTGGGATAGAGTTAATTTTTCTTCAGCATAGCTTGTATGGTGCTATGTTTTGGAATTGTCATGAAAACAAGTGTTGATAATACCAGGATGTTTTAGCTATTGTTGAGCAGTGCTTACACAGCATCAGGGCCTCGATGCTTCTCGAGCTGTCCCATCAGTGAGTAGACTGGGGGTGCACAAGAAGCTGCGAGGTAACAGGGATGGGACAGCTGTCCCCAAGTGACCAAAGGCATAACCCATGCTATATAGTGTCATGCTCAGCAATAGCATCTTGGGGAAGATGGGAAGGAGTCAATGAATTCCTTATTTTGCTTTGTTTGCACATGTAGCTTTACCTATTCAACTGTCTTTATCTCAACCCACGAGTTGTGCCACTTTTACCCTTCCAATTCTCTACCCGATACCAGTGAGGGGGAGTGAGTGAGCAGCTTTGTGTGACTTATCTGTCTACCAGGGTTAAACCACAACAGATTTTCAAAAAATATACATATAGCTTTTATTTCTTGAGGGTTGGGGTGTTTGTTTGCTTGTTTGTTTGCTTGTTGTTTTTTTTTTAATTTGATGAAGTACTTTATAACTAGAAAGAAAATTTAAACCTCTGCAATCAAAAGATCTAGTCTTTAATAGTAAAATTGAGGTTTCATATGCAGACAGAAATTCAATGTCACTGAAAGCTGATTCTTTTTTTTACTTGGTTCAGACTAAAGAATCACGTATTTAAATTTCAAAGTATATGGGCCTTATTAATGCTAGAAGAGTTGTGCTAGGAGTTGTCCTATGAATCTTACATATCTGATATGTATCTTTAGGAGGTCTCTGCAAAATAAGTGGAACTTTGACCATGCCCAGACAATGTCAAATGGGGAAAAGTTGATTTATATTTGGAAAAGATAATCTGGGTAAAATATTAGTTCAAAGAAATATTATTAAAAATTATCCTGGTGGATAGCCTGAGTAGAGAACAGAAACACATTTTCACAGTTCATTTTTGCTCTTTCAGCTTGGAATTAAGGTCTAGAAATCATGTCCTATAAGAAAAATACTGAGAATTGCTTAGTACCTAGGAAAGAAAACTATAGAGGGAATTGATGACAGAGATAAGTTATCAAACATGAAAGAAGCCAGTGTGGGAAGAAATAACAACTACAATTATCAATTTCCACTGTTTACAGGAAAAGAAGTAACAGGCCTGAATTCTAGTAAAGTTCAGGTGAGGACTTGGGAAGAGTTTTCTTACAGTAATTAAATGCGAAGTCAATTGCCTAAGAAGGCTGCAGGATTGATTCTTAAAAGTTACATAAACCAAATGCAGTTTTCTTAGGGACAGTTTAGAAAAAGGCTAATCTGTCTTGAACCATTTGAAGCATAGACAGTGTCTGTTTTCTGTGCTGTTATGAATATGAACTTCGTGATAGTAATAACAGTCTTTAGTGGGAAGATAATTTTTTTTCTCAACTGCAGCATCAATTTATCTACCAACGAGAGCTACTTTGGCAACAATTGTTTTCGTAGGGTGAAAATGTCATTAATGCTTCCTCCAGTATAGGAATTGGCATTTCAGAAAAGAAACCCTTTGACTCCATGTCACTGAGGCAAAATAGTATCCTAAGCATTTATTTCAAAAGAGAAATTTGACAATATCAACGTTTTGTAATATATGATGAGGTATTTCATACGTCAGTTGAGACTGATCCTGCTCGTATTACCCGCTAGGGTCTAATGTCACCTAACATCTGAAAACTAGTCTCCAGGTGGGAAAGGTATTCACCTGAAAAACTGAACACGCAGTGAGACAGAAGACAAACTGTTGAATACAAGGGTACAGCCCTTGCAGTAGTAGAAGAAAAATATAACTTTTATATGGTACTGGAGACAAAAGCTCATTGGCTGATGTTAACTTTAGAAACGGTGTTCCATATTTCTTGAGCCGTTGAAGGTTATTTTCCCAATGGTTCTGTTGCATGTAACTAGGACCAAGCATGTGATGTCCAGAATAACCACAGACCCTGTCTATTCTTTTACGTGTAATGGTTTTAGGAAAAGCATTCACTTCTGAAAGTGCTTTACCTTGTTCTTAGATTACCTTTAATCTCGGTAATTAATGAATTGCCAATAATTTTTTAAACAGTTATTTTTATTAAAGGCAAATTAATTTATATGATGCAAACCTATTTGGAATAATAAAAGGCTAAGTACCTTGCAATTAAGCATGATTTCACACCTTGAATATCAAAGAGAATAAAGTAAGATGGCATGTCTGTATTCTGTATACAGAAACTCACTCAGATTTCATAACTAATAGAAGAAATTCAAGACTGTGTTCAAGCACAGCCTTACTGTACCTCTGGAATTATGGAGAGCTGGTGGAATAGCTTGCATGTCTCAAGGTAGTGCAATGGGTAGATGAAAGGTGGGCAGGGAAGGTGAGCTTGCAAGAAACCCATGGGTCAGCATCAGAAGGGAAGAGGGTGTCACTGTGGGCATCCCCTGCAAAAGAGTTTATCAAGATGAGGAAGTGGACAAAGTCATCTTTACCTTTTATGAAGGCACAACTAGCTCAGTGGAAGAGATGAAAGCAGTCAGGAATTTAACTTGATATTAGCAGGACCTATAGCATGCTCTCTCATGCTACTGTGGTAGCCAAACCATGAAGGTACAGACTGAATGGGTGGACTACAAGACAGATCAAAACTGTCTGCATGGCTAGGCTCAGACGGCTGCTGCTCAAAGCCTATCTAATGACTGAGCCTATCTAGTGGCTGGTTACAAGTGGCATTTCTCAGAACTTGATCTGAGGTTCAACATCGTTTTACCATCTTTAAAAGTGACCGGAGTGGGTAGTGGAACAGAAGACACTATCATTGTGTCTATGGGTAACAGCAAACTGGGGGAAGCAACCTGCGTGCATAGGGCGACACTGCCATTCAAGGGGACTTCAACAGGCTGGAGGAGCTGGCTGGCAGGAGGCATGTTAAAGTCTGTAATGGCAAATGCAAAATATTGTGCTTGAAATGGAATAACCCCTGTACAACATCTGTGCAGAAGAGGATCAGAGTCCTGATGGACAAAAAGAGTGGACTTGGGTTTGGCAGTGCAACCATGTGCCTAAAATGCTTACTGAACTCCAACAAGAGCATAGCCAGAGGATCAAGAGATGCAATTACTCCCCATACTAACTACTTGGATTCTGCATCTCAGATATTGTGTCCAGTTTGGGACTTCCCAACAGAAGGGAGACATTTATAAACTGTAGCAATTTCTGAAGAGTGCTCCTGAGATGACCATGAGCACTTGGGCTGTGAGGAGAGGTTGAAGGAGCAGGGCTCTTCTCACCTGGAGAAGACAGACGGAAGAAAGAGATCTTATCACTGTCTTCATCTACCTGTTGGCCGATTATGAAGAAAATAAAAGCTAGGTTTATTTCCACAGGTGCACAGTGAAAGGATGATGAGAGGTCAGATAATCAAAATTCAACAATGCCCTGAGCAACCTGCTAAAACTCTCAGGTTATCACCAAGTGCTGGAAGTGGGACCTTGAAGGTTTTTTCCAGCCTGAATTATTCTGTGCACCTAAAATGTCACAGTGGAGTCATATGTGTGCTAGTAGATGACAAAGTTCACAAGTGTACAAATGCATTAACATAAAGAGAAATAATTCAGTAAAGATGAATAATTTAAAATGTTTTTCCTCTTTCCTTATTAGTTATGGTTAATTATGATGAGCTCTTAGGTATGAGATTTAAATCAGTTTAAATTTTTAAGAGCAAACAGTATGTTAGAGAATTTTTTGTTGTTGTTGTTTTGTTACAGATTTTTTTTTTTTTTGCTTGAAGTGTTTTCAGAAATGCGAAAAAGATTTAAAAAATAAACCCACAGTCTATATTGTTGCAGCTGAACTTCCTTGATTCATGGGAGTAATTGAGTTCTTTTTTTTTAATTAAGCTAAGTATATTTTTTTTCCACATCTGCAGTGGCATCTCCCTCCTATAAAAATTTACAATGTAATTTTCCCCAGGGATCCTTTACCTTCTTTCTGCCAAGTTTCTCTCCTTCACATTTTCTTCTCCAAAGAATAATGAGCTTCAAGAATAGAACCCAACTAATCTAATTTCCTCAGTTCATTTGAATCCCTACTGAGCCAAACTTATTTTCACATCCAATGTCTTGACAGTTGATAAATTTCAATAGGAAATCTGTGGTCAGGTGTAATTCAGAAAAGCAACTGAAAAGACAGGCAAGTATTTAAAATAATGTTCATTACTGAAGAAAAAAGGTTTCATTTTTCCGTTTCTAAATATGCATGCTCTTTCTAATGACTGCTTGAGACTGATTTCACAAATGAAGGTAACAGATACAGATTTTTTTTTTCCCTCAGTGGCAGCAATGTATTTCCAAACTGCTTTGCTGGCATTATTTTAAAAATTAATAATGTTTCACTGCTTGAGTTTCCAGCTAACTTTTTTTTTGCTCACTATCTGTTGAGCTGCTAGTCTCAAAATTACAATTTCAGTCAATGAATAGATTGTTGCAAAAGGTGCTACACTCATTGAATTTTTTCTTTGCATTTAGAAAGTTCACAAATATTACCTGTTTCTTTAATGAATATTACAATTATTCTCTGTTCTTTAAATAGCAATAAACTGCAGTACACTGTTATATTATGCTGCGTATTCTACAGGTAAAATAGAATAATCGGAGATTTATAGTTCATAATCTGTTGAGATATATTAAAATAAGCTGCAGTTGTGTACCATTTTTAAGATTGAGGTGAAATGAAATACACTCTATATTACTCCCCAGAGTGGCAGTACTGTTGTTCCCAACAGAGAACAAAGGTGTTGGTGGGAGTTTAGTAGAAGCTAGAATGATGTATTTGCAGTGATGGTGTTGAAGTCTAATAATGCTTCAGTGTTTACCAACCATACTCAACAGACATGTTACTAGTTCTGTCTTACTGAGGCCTCAGTAGCCTGTTCCTAGACAATGTGACTCGTATTAAAGCTGTCACACACACTTTGAACTTACTGTTTTTGTTGCAGGTTTTGTGACGTTTCATGAGTCAAAAGAGCAAAGAAACAGGACTGGACATGTGCATTTCTAGTCCTTGTTAAGTAAATGTGTTTACCCCCACATTTGCCCTTTCATGAGAGTGCATAAGGAGTTCAAATTTCAGATGATATGATCTAAACCAATTTTGTGTCTATGCTTTATGCTAATTACCATTATTGTTACCTTAGGGGATTGGCTTTTTTGGGAGGGTGGATGTGTTACTGGGCAGGGGATTTTTTTAACTTTTATAATCAATTCTGTTATATTGTCTATATTTGTGTCTGGAAAGACCTTAATGGAAAAACACAGATACGACATCCAATTAACAAGTGAGAGAATAGGATTTCTTCCAGAAGGCTGCGAGGTTTCAAAGTGTTTTTACTTTTTTTGAAAGAAGTTCAGATTACTAGCAATCTAATTTTTATGCTTTTGAAACATAAAACCTTTTAAAGGAAATTTAGTCAGAGCAAAGTATGAATTTGTTTTTTAATTGCATTAATTAATACTGGTTGGAGATATTCCTGAGTCTCATATCCTTTTCCTGTTCTATGGAAACTATGACAATTTTTCTTTGAGGAATATTCATTTAATTCCTTTATCTCTGCATGAGATTTTCCTTCCAGCTCTTCTGTCCTGCAGTTTTCCCTTCTCTGAATGTTCGTTGATATGGAATGCTTTTACCAGTTATAATAGTTTCATTACACTGACAGAGTTGACTACAACTGCACCAAACTGATAAACTCCCATCACACCTTCTCCTTCCTCCGTTCTTCCCTCTGCCTTGTAATCTAGGCACCTTCCCAGTTTCATGTAGGTGTGCCATATGAAGATGTACAAATTCTACCTGTGCCTTTAGACTTTTTCTTCTCTGTTAGTTACATTCCTAGACCACTACACTTCCATGCAGATTAGTAAACTGTGATCACATCATCTAGGTATCTTGTCTCATTTTTACCATGTATCGAGGTATGAGGAACAAGAATGATCTTTGCCCTATATGATTGGCAAAGTTCTATGAATAGTAATATTGCAAATCACAGCAGTTCTGTGTAGCCATGGTCTGCCTCCACTGGTGGTTAGAACTGAATCCTGCTCAGGATTTAGTTCTGTGAGGGAGGTGTTGACTCAACATTTAAGTGCCTATGACACATTCAGAATATCTAGTTTAACAATTATTTCTGTCAGTAACTCTATTTCCAAAGATGTTTCTGTTGCTTAACTCAGCAGAGAGCAATCTTACTTAAATGATCCTTTTCAGTTGCATTTTTAAATTGTAGAAATGAGATTAAAAGCTGGTTGAAAGAAAAAAAGAAATCCCATATGCCTTTCAGGAATTTATTAAGTTTTAAGCCTGCCATTTCTAGAGTTTGGCTCCCATTCTGTCCAGTATTCAAAATTTAACAGGTTGATAACTCCTTGAATTTGTAAACCCTTTTAGCAATGTTTTGTACACATGTACAGCATGTCGTCCCTGTTATACACTCTGCATAATTATTATTTTTTATTTTTAGAAGGACGAGCAGGGAACTTTCTAATCCAGAAGAGTAACTGTCCATGGAGTTTTCCCCATGCCTCAACTAATAAATTCATACCAGAATTTACTATATTACTGACTAGACACTTAAAGAATGGTAGCTGAAACTACTTGCATTTCTCTTGGTTTTGAGGTCTCCCTTGTTCACTTCAGATGAAAATTGTTATTTTTTTAATTTTGTACTGGACATATTTTAGCGTTTTATGTTTTCTCCCTGTGCATTTTTCCTTATTTCATACTCCTATCTGAAATCTTAGCAGTTTCTTTCACATTTACATTTTTAAAGCTCCCTTTGGAGGAGAAAATTTTTTTCCAGTATTTTCCATGTATTGGAGGCAGAATACAAAAACAGGAATTAGACAAAACAATTACATACAAATTACAACCCCAAATGTCAGAATAAATTAGCGTGTTACACAATGGATAATTTGCATTTATTGTGTTCTAATGTGAAAAAGAATGAATCATCAACTCTCTTAGCAAGACTGGACTTTCAAAAAATCTCCAAAGGTATTTCTCTTTTTACAAAACAGGTTTTGCATGGAACCTAAGGATCCTATTTGATCAGTGAGATGATCAAGTTTGCTATGGATCAGATCAATGGTCCACTTAATTTATAGTACTAGTGACTTATAGTGAAAGTTTCTTCTTAAACATTCCTTTTGCCTTGATGTAGGTGATGTTCTATGCACAAGAGTATGCTTTCAAACAGTTTGGGGAGTATTTTTCATCTCTGCATAAATGGTAAAGTAGCAAGCGCTTACTGGGGTTTGGACTCAGGTGAATTTGGTGCAATAACTTGTATATGCTCAATTCCCCCTTTGTCCTGATTTAGGATCCTGCTGACTAAGCCAATTTTTCACAAATGAGTCATATAGATCACCTAAAGAACCACTTTCAAAGGTGTTAGCAAAGTGGTTTAATATGATGTTGTAAAAATGTGACTTAACAAAGTTTGACAGCAACGTTCATTCTATTAATGCATGGAAAAACATAAGAAGGAAAACTGAGTTGCATTAGAGTTAGAATGATTCATAGAGAGACCACGGATGCACAAGGTTCAGAATGGGCCCTCTTGCTTTCTAAACTCCTTCTTAGAGAGGTGTCTAGGTGTGTCTGGATCCGGACTTAGTCACAGACTTGGTCAACAGTTTATGTTTAAAGGATTATACATCCAAAGTTTACGTAACATTTCATTAGCATCAATTCAGCATGCAATCAAAGTTACCAAGGTAAAATCAAAGTTATCATACTAGTGTTACGCGTTATATCAGTCACCAAAGATCTGCCATTGGTAAAAGGTCTCTCTGCCTCGAGGAGCAAACTTGAGAGGCGTCCCAGCTCAAGGGGAGATCACTGCCATGCAGCCACGATGCGTAGCAGGGAAAGCTCGAAGAAGACTCACTTAGGCTGTCATATATATGGTACAAAGTGGTTGGCTTGTAGTCAAATTACATGCAATGGGAAAGGTATGCATGAGATTCCTTGTACCCACAACTTTCTTTGTTCCTTGATAAAAGAGTCTTAGAAAAGCCACCCACTATTCACATGTTAATCTCATAATCAGTGTTCCAAGCTCATATGCATTGGTGCTCACTCTGCTCCTTTGTGGGTTTTCAGAGAACAGGTTGAAACTAGAGGAGTTCTTGGCCCAGCTATGGCTCAGGCATTTACCTCCTTTAGAGCCTGTGCCAAAATAATGCTAGTTTGGTTAAGGGGTCGAGTGCACACCATTATACAGGAGGAAAATTATAATCTTTTTTTCCCAGTTGTCAGCTATCCTCTGTGTTTACTGAATGCCCCCTTTTTTTTACTTTGTGGAAGGTACGAAATAAAATCTTAATGCTAGTAATGTTCATTGTCTTGCTTAATTTTTTCAAGTCCTCTTTTACTCCTTTTCTCCTGTAAATAAACATTCTAACCCTTTCTTTTTCTTTTAAGACTGCTTATATCAGAATGAGTATTTTTGTTGCTATAGCACCTCCCATGAAGCTTTCATTTCAGGTTCATAGATTTTGTTAAATTCACAAGGTAAAGTGTCAAGACAGGCTGAGATAAAAGTACACTCTAAGACATTTTCTGAATAAATGGAAAAAATCTTTTTTCAAGGACTTATTCCTACAACAGGAATAGAAACAGAATGAAGAGATAGAAGTGTTAAGACTGTCACCCTGCTGTTCAATTAACCTTGGAGCAATATCTGTTCCCAGGGATCCAGTGCAATAACTTCAATCTAACTTCTGCGTATTCATGTCTACACTGAAGTAATAAGTCAGGTTCTAGGGACAAACTAAGCCTACAGGTTCCATCCCAAATAGCTGCTGAGAAGATTCAAAGGAAGAATAAGCAAAAGTCTCTCATCAAGGGTGCTTGTTTTCCAAGACTGCCTACCGCCTAGATAATGCTTCTTGCTGTTCACCATAAATAAAGCCCTGATTCCTCTCTGTCCCTTCAAAATGTCTCCTACTTTCTACAGAAAAACAACTCAATAGTTCCGTTGGATCATCACAAATGATAATAGCAATTTTCCTTCATCTTTGAAGACTATTAGATTAAAAAAACAAACAAGTAAATGCCAAGCAAAACCAAAGGTCAGTTTCAAAAAGTTTTAAAATATCTACCTAATATGTTTGAAGTTAACAGAATGGTTTTGGCTGAATAAGATACAGATGTTTGTATGTCATAGAATCATAGAATTGCCTAGGTTGGAAGGGGACTTTCAGACCATCTAGACCAACCATCAACCTAACTCTGACAAAAACCATCACTAAACGGTATCACTAAGCACTACGTCTACCCGTCTTTTAAATACCTCCAGGGATGGTGCCTCAACCACTTCCCTGGGCAGCCTGTTCCAATGCTTAATAACCCTTTCAGTGTAAAAATTTTTCCTATTATCCATTTTAAACCTCCCCTGGTGCAATTTGAGGCCATTTCCTCTTGTCCTATCACCTGCCACTTGGAAGGAGAGACCGACCCTCACCTCTGTGCAACCTCCTTTCAGGTAGTTGTAGAGAGCAATAAGGTCTCCCCTCAGCCTCCTTTTCTCTGGGCTAAACAATCACAGCTCCCTCAGCTGCTCGTCATGAATTTTTTTTTCTTCTTTGAGGCATTATTCTGAATTCTAATGGACCTTGTTCCACTGTTGTTTTCAGCTTTGTATCTATTCCAGCTTCCTGAATCAGTGCACTCACAGCAGAGTTTTCAAGAAGAGTTTATTTATGGCCTTGTAGTTCAGAATTGGACTAACAGAGGTTGCAAAATACGAATGAGTTACACCTACCTGCAAAGCTGGAGTTACTCTTTGTCTTTATTCCAGGCCTGTCTTACTATAGAACCCCAAACCTCAAACATGGGAACTTCTTGAACAAGTCAACACAAGACAGCACATGCCATAAATTGCCTGAAGGTCCCTGACACCCCAGCTAAGGGTTTATAAGTATTGTATGCTCAACACAGAAATTTGAGATTAAAAAAAAGACTGTGGAAAAGTCACATGTTCTAAACATGACTCTAGGCTTTTAAATTGAAACTAACCAGAAAAAGAAACATAAGGAATGATCTAGAGATATACTTTTTTTAGGAATAACACTCATGGAAATAAGTTCCCTGACTGTTTTTACTGCCTAACTCCGAAGCTGCAATCAAACAGCAGGTTTAAATAAATTCTAACAGAGATTTAGTGATCCCTACAGTTTTTATGATGGTAAGTGCCAGCAGCTTCTGTCAAAACACAGGGCCACGTAGCAAAGAGTAGTTCTGTGAGTACCTTAAGGAAAGACGGCAACTTTGAGCTAATCATTTTTATGTGGGAGCAGGAAATCCACACAAGCAAGAGCACTCAAGTCTTAGATCTGCTCATTCTCTCAGTTTTGGTTCATGAAGGACCTAAACACCTTTACACACCTGCCTTGTGTATGAACACCATAATTAATATCTGTTATGTAGTTTTATTTTCTATTTTTCTATTTTTAGACTGGATATACTTTGGAAAGCTTACTGAGAATCTTTCTGATTGCACATAAATTACCTTTTGGGCAAGACTTTATTTGCATGAATTCACATGTCTTATTATTATTAGAGATGCTTGCACATTGCACTTATTTAAGGAGAAAAATGCATTTAACAAAAGCTAGGAAAGGTGAAGGCTCAAGGGGATTTTCCTGGTCATATGATCATTTAAAATACGTTAAAAACTTGCACCATCCATATCTTTCAGATATTGTTGGGTATAGAGCCCTTGTCCATAAATCATTTTAAAATATGAATATCTTACTACGGAGGTGTAGTTTATTCCTAACTACATATCATAAATGTCCTTCTGTAAAGGGACTCAGTTTTGCTTTTGTTTACTTACTGAGAAGCAGCCTGAGTATTTTCATTTCATTGGTGTGATAGCAGATCTTGAGCATCCACAATTGCTCTCCCACATTAATATTTCTTGTGCAAAATAAGGCTATAAGGGGTAACTACAAATGTAGAACTGCAATGCAAAAATGTGTGCTCATTAACACCTGAAAAATGTTTGTCATAATTGCATGCTGTAATTATTACATGTAATGCAATTGCATGTGGTTACATTCGTTGCAATGATTGTTACAAAGCATGAAGTTACGCACACATTTGGGCAAACAGTTGCATGAACTTTTCCTCAATGCATTCTGAACTGATGAAATATTGCCACAGTCTCTAGCAGGTACCAAGAAGGCTCTTAAGCAATAATTTCTGAAGTGCTACTACAGATGTGATCAAACTGCTTTATTTTTTAAGCCTCAAAATAGACATTTTAAATCACCAGAATCCGAACTATGTAAGTTTATTTTTCAGTAAACAAAGAGACTTTTAACATTTCTTAAAATGTGCAGAGAATATGGGTGAAGTCCTCTGAATTCAGACCAAAGTACCTCAATCTTCTTTCTTCATAGAGCACTCTACAATGTAGGATTTTTTTTCCTATAATGAAATGAAGCAGCATATGAAACTACTTTCATTTATAAATTTCTATGCATTCTTTGGAAATGTCTTCTGGAGATATGACATGAAGACATGAGAGAGTAAATGGTGTATGAAATAGGCAAAGCACTGTGAAAGCGTGAAAGGGCTATAAAGACAGCAGAGAAAAGACTTGGGCTTTATAGATATATATTTTACAGAATATGAAGTAAGGCAGCAGCTTTCTCTGAGAGCTTTTCCCTATGCCTGGTTAGAATTATAAAATAATAAAATGGAATTTAAATGACTAAAGATTTATCCTTTCAGTTCAGATCTTTGCCAGTTTGATTAATTATTTAAGCAACATGAGACAAATGCATGAGGGGAGTTGAAGACAGTCTTAAAATATTCTGTGGTCACTGAATGATGGCAAGACTTTTGTTTCTGAGTCTTCCCTACCACCAATAAATGGCTCAACTTCCAAAAGTTTCAGGGTGCGTATAAATATCTTTGTTTCTTCACTACAGTTCAGAGAGTCTTGAAGACTAAAACAAGATTTTAATGATGCAGAGTTTAATTTTCAGTGACACAAAACAAGTTTCTACTCTGTTAAGGTAGGTTCCTTGGTCCATGTATTTTTCTAAAACATAATTGGGTCTTCCTAAGTCATACATATGTTAGACTAGAGGAAAGAAAGTTTCACTAGATATTATTCAACCTTTCATCTGCGGATGAAATGTCTAAGAGACAGAAAATATAAATGTGGTTCTTAGATTGATACTTTATGGAGAAGCTGGGTTTGAATATAATTCAGAGATAAGTAGTGCAACTCAAAATTGTTCTTTGTAGTAAAACATGACAACATCAAAGTGCTGTTTCAACAGTTAGATAGTTTGAAAATAAGTTGTAGAATTGAGACAGAAAGACTAAAAATAATTCACCTATGACAGATAACTCATTTTAAAGAAAAGTTTTATTTATTGGAGGAGGGAGTGCTGCTCTTTCAAAAGCAGTGCTAATTCTAGTTAATCCTAGTTATTTCCTACTGTTGTAGGATTTTGCACTGGGGAATAACACTAGCCAGGTGATTCTTAGTGATCTGTCCCCACTTTACCTCTAGCTGATGACTTGAATATTTGCCTGGAAATTGCAAACAAAAATCCAAATGCCTTTTTCAGGGCAATGGTTTGAGCCAAAATCCTCATATTTGAGGAGATGATCCTTGGCACTCTTGATCAGCATCTGTCTTTCAAGAAACAAAGTGGGTTGGTGTCCTGGATAGATAAATAGGTGTTTTCCCTAATTTTTTCATGAGATTCTGAACAAAAGTATTTTTTGCTGAATCCTTTTGGCATACTTGACATGAACAATCAAAGCTCTACTTCTAGCTGATAATTTGTCTATTCTCCTAATTTTGTCTGTTTTACAGAAGAAAAGAGAGAAACAAACAGAGGCTTAGGTTTGGGTTCTCAGAATTGCACAGTGCTTATTTCTGTTAATTCCTGGTAATTTCTATTTGCATGAGAGAGGGCTAGATATTTCTTTCTGTATCTCTGAGAAGCCAGGCTAGATCTCTGATAACATACAAGATCTGCCATGACCAAAGAGTGAAGCCCAGTTTTCCCAAGACCTCAGGTAATTTTCTAACTATTGTAGTGCTCTTATTTAACCAATATGACTAATTTCACAACTGCAGAGGGAAGATTAAATGAAGTGCATGAAATTTTGTCTGTCAGTGACTGATGGATTAGAAGTGAAATTTTCAGTTCTCTCATGTGTTACTTATCAAATACGAATTTTGTCAAATTTGTTTTATAAAATGGATGTAGCTGACAAACTGCATAATACACGCTTTTAAAATGCTTGAGCTGCGTAATCACATAAGGGTTTTGTATAGATTCATATTAAGAAGATACCAAGAAGTGAAAACATTACAAAAAGGCACGTGCTGCACTTACAAAATTAGGTGACAGGATTGCTAATTTTTTAAATATCAGGACTACTTCAGCTTTGACTATGCAAAATTTGTTCATGAAAAACTTTAATCGAGATAGTTTTAATACAGTATGACTTAGATATATCCAAAATCCAAAAACTGAGACTTGTTTTTTAATAGTGTGCTTGTATAAGGCTTCAGAAGAGTCTGTTTCAAAGAACTAAAATACATTAAGTCATAGCTGGATGAATTATATCTCTCTAAGCAGCCACGACATAACTTCACTGCATGAGGGAGACATAAAAACAGAGACGTGATCTCTTTCCTGAGCCACTTTACCAGGATAACCACAAAAATGTGGAAGAACTTCTTGAGAATTCTTTAAATCTTACCCTCGTGGTTTTTTTTATATCAGATTACTTTTGTCATTCTATTGCATGTTATTAATATGGTCTGTTCCATAATGCAATATATTAATGAAGTTATGCTTTATGCATTTAACACACTAGATATTTTGCTTACTTATGAAACATTTATTTAAGGAGCACAGCATGTACATAGCTGCACCTGATTTACAGCTCCTAGAACCATTTTTTGTAGCCTGTTGTTGGCTGTGTCTTCTTATGAATTCTCTCATCACATGCAAAGGGATCAAAAGGATCTTCTCGTAAGGCTATTATTCTCAGACTGAAGGTGATACTCTCCCAAATTCTTTGGCTTGCTCTTTTTTAAAGAAAAATAATGTATATATTAGATATATGATTAGATTAGCCGATACTAAGTCACCCTTCATTTTCCTTTCTTCTTTTAATGATCAGCTTTCCCTCATTTTTTTGTCTAGCTGTCCTACACGTGCATAGTTAAAAATCAAGAATATTGCAAGAAATATCCGTATTCGAAAATCAAATGAAAATCAACAGTGGACAGGGCCTTGGAACATATTTTACCACAGCAACAAAGAATAATACGCTGACTTTAAAAATATGTCTTTAGAAAGGCAAAGATTTTAACAATTACAAGTTTGCAAGGCAATTTTTCCAGCCCTTGCCTTCTGTATTATTTCCTTCTTCCTCTGGTTCTGGTATCTTCTTCCATTAGAAAACCTAAGAATGTTTTTGATCCTTAGTTGCACTGTTTGGTGACCAGACTTATCCAATTTTCTGACCTGTAGTACCTTACAGACTGAGATAACTCACCAACAGTTATCGATAAATCTGCCAAAATCAATAACCTATTATCTCATAAAACCTGAAATTATGATTGTAAACATTAGTAATCTGTGATTTACCGAGAAGATTAGTGTAACATAATTCAGTTTTATCATTAGTCTAAAAGCTCTGTGCATATTTAATAAAGTTGATGGAAATAAATTTAAACAGTTTAAAAAGATAATGATTTTGCCTCATGCTAGTAGCAACAGCATAGCTCAAATGTAATTATAATGGTAGTTTTACAACTGCATGTATTATTGCTAACCAAAACTTCCTTGGAATCTAATTTTCTTCTTTTTTTTTTTTTTTTT